>CM034362.1:13105656-13535217 GCA_019925275.1 Mytilus edulis
TTTTCGAATTTACTAAAGAGTACGGTATTGTTTACATATTAGTCTACTGTGTTTATACATTGCACTGTGCTTGTTTCTTTTATAGCTAGGACTTTACATTTTGAGTGTGAAAAGAACTTTTAGTGGAAACTAAATGTGAAATGTGTAATATATCAACATTTAAATATTATCTTTAAATATGTTGGTTTCGTGTTGCAATACACCATTGCGATGCAGTCTCTATTTTTGGTGGCACTTTCCAGGAAAACAAACGCATGGATTCTATTCCTATTCTTTCACTGGACAATATAGGTATACGGATGTGTCTTAGAGAAGGGATGAGAGTCAAATCATGTAATGGTGTTAACTATTGGAAAGATGGTCTTCAGTGTACCCTTCTGTCTGTATCAGTAAGTGACAATCTTATTGAGAGTCCAGGGCACGTTTATACAGATCTTGACAGTTGGACAATGGTAAGTAATAAAGGTTGTTCATTTTTGTACTTATATCTCTAGAACTGTTGAATGTCAATCATTTTTTTATTGACTTTTCCAGTGAAGTACATAACTCAAAAGTGTTCATGACGTCAGTGTTGTTAGTCCACAGACATGACAGATCGAAATTCAGAAATTTTGAGGTTTTTTATCTTACATAAGAACTTTAAATCCACATATGCATTGCCTGAAACAAGTTATCAGCCTTTTATTAATGGTGTAATATTTAAACACAATTACTTTTTTATTAGAGCGATGTGCTGCTGTTGGTTGATCTTTGATTTTGTTTTGTTCAAATTATAAAAAAAATATTTAAAAGCGATAAAGAGTTTGACATAGTGAGAACAAAAATTGTGAACATGCTGTTGTGTTTTTCTAAGTTTTGATGTCACACTCTTGTTTCGAGTGAGGGTAAGGGGTGGTATTAAAACGTTTGAACCTGCATTAGTTTCACATGTACGACGTCAGGAATATGATGTTCAGTGGTTGTCGCGTCTTGTATTTTTGTATAGATTGGATCGTTGGTTTTCCTTTGTGAATGGTTCCAAACTAGTCCTTTGTGTGGTCTAGCTTGCTGTTCGGTGTGAGCCAAGGCGTCCGTGTTGAAGACCTTACTGTGACCTATAATGGTTTACTTTTACATAATGCGACTTTCTTTGGCACTCATATCACATCTTCCTATAAATATATGCATTATAATGCATTCTATTATAATAACCAGTACATGCTTTTATCAAAGAAATGCACTAAATTACAATTAATTTTGCGAAGTAATGCATTAAATTACAATTAATTTTGCGAAGTAATGCATTAAATTACAATTAATTTTGCAAAATAATGCATTTAAATACACATTAATTTTTGTGAATTAGTCATTTTGAAAACCTACATGAAATCACAACAGATTCTAGCATATTTATCAACTTCATTGAATTTTCAAAAGATATTTCTGACTATCCGACTGTTTCAAAAAACATATGAAAGTCGATAGCTCTTCTATATTTGGTTTTATTGTTTTAAGATATACATCTCTCATATTCACTTAAGAAATTATAGAGAAGAAGTGTGATACGTATTTTAACTTGATGTTAGCATTACTTTTTTAAATGTACAAAAAAAGGCTACCAATTTTTTTTCAATTATTCCTTATTTCAATCAAAACACTTTACTCAGACATTCTTTCCTAATCATATTATAAACAAAGAACTTATGATCTATATAAGTAAAATCTATGAAATAAAATAAAATAACAAAAAGAACTACATCTGATTTATAGTGTTGTGTTATTCACTCCAGTGATGTATGTGTTAATATTTTAATGATTATTGCCATTAATTAGAGTTAATCAAGAACTATTAATTTCTGTTTTTGTTAAAACTAAAACATTGTGTAAAAGATATAAAGTATTTAATAAGAGTTATGCATATAATCCATTGTATTGCATGCAATTACATAATTTTTTGCTTTAGTTCTGCATTAAAGTCCACGTAATGTAAAGTTGCTGCATTACATATTACATGCAATTACTTGGGAAAGTTCGATGAATTACAATAACAAATTTGAATTACCCCATGACTGATGCAAACTGTTCGTTGCCTTACTGGTGATGCCCTTTGACTTTGGCCGTTGAGTTGCTGTCTCATCGACAAATTCAACTCATCTCATTTCATGCAAATTCATAACAATTCATACAGGGTTTCCCCTGGGTCAATTATTTTTTCGCCACCTCTTTCGCAAAAACAAACGTGTTTCAAAATAAGAACAAGTATTTAAGGTGGTACCCAACACTTAACTAAAATTAATTTGGCTCCTTTAATTCTCTTAAAATTTTGACAAAGTATTTACTTTGACCCTTTGACAAAAACATAAAAATTTCAAAAAAATTGAACCAACCGTTTTATCAGAAAATTTACACTGGTTATATAGCAGTTTGACAAACACTTATTTTGATCATTGAGAAGCTTAATGTTCCCTTAACAACGCAATGTAATCAAAACGTTAAGCTGATTTTACAGAGTTATCTCCCTGTAGTGTTAGGTACCACCTTAAGTACAAACTTTTATTACCAGGATTCCGATAGCTGTTGGCCCAATCCGTGTCCTGATGGAACAAAGTGTGCGCTGTCCAGAAGTAACGGTTATGTATGCTTATTATATGGTAACTATATTTATTTATAGACAATTGTGTTTTTTTTTTATTATTTATGGTTTAGAAAAAAATGTATCTTGTTTAAGGCATACTGCATCCTTAAATGGTATTAGTTTATATAATCAAATCAATAATTCTGCTGTCTTTTTTTCGATACTTCAACTGAGTATTGCTTATGTAGAAATTAGTATTTCGTATATGATTTCATCTATATGAGAATACATATAATTATGATTTGATCATGCATGACTTCAACTAGGTGTATGAAATCATTGATGTTTTTATGTGGAATCAACTCTGAAGTACAGTCGCCGATATTTGAGTTTGCAATAGTAAACTTATGGGATCTCTTTGGTGCTATCTATTCAACATGTGTTATACTGTTAAAACACTTGAATACCGTATCACTCAAAAAAGTGTCATATATCATAACAATTCAACAGTACCTATTTGCCCTTGACTAGATCATAAGTTCATTTTAAATAGGTGATGACATTTTCCGAACCTATAAAAGGACTATAAATATTTTATATATATATTATACGTACACTAATTATACAATTATATATCTCTTTTATGGTATTGATTACCCTAATAACATCAATTATGTTTTTTTCTAATTAAAATATGTCAATTGAGAGTTACAAATTAGATATCATCTACAAGGTTTAATCTTTGCGAGAATTCAAATTAGATAGTACTAAGTGATGCACGACTTAAATTATTTCATAAAATTTTCCTTGTCATATAAATGAGTGAAATGTATGAATTCCAAATTTACCATTTCGAGGGACTCTACACGATAGGCGTCTTCTAAAATGAATGCATCAACCGTCATGCGATCGACAATTAGTCAAAAACACACAATCTCGAAAAGGACACAATCGTTACAAAAAACACAGATCAAGTATATTAAGTTGGTACCAAACACATTGACTGAATTTAATTTGGCTCTTAATTTTTATAAAATATTCACTTTGACCCATGGACAAGAATATAATAGTTTCAAAAACAACATGAATCATACATTTTATCGGAAAAAAATTGTTTGATATAGAACGTGATCATAAAGGTCAACTAACTTTACAGACTATATTCCTGTAGCACCTTAAGGATGTTTGCTGTCATGTTTTGGATTTTTGTCAGATTTTTGGAATCCTCTGGTTTTATCCATTTGAATGCCTTATTACATTTTGCCCATTGACTCCCATTTTTTTTCATTTTTTACATGTGTAATGATAAGTCATCTGTTAAAGTCTTATAAAACTTTAATCATGTTTTAATTGTTTTTGAGAACTTAAACTTTAACTCAATGATAAAGCTATGAAAAGTTAAGAGAAAACATAGTCACGCCACAATATCAATGGCTAATATCTCAAAAACAAGCACATCGACCTGCAAATTTGTTTAACCTTTTTGTTTCCTTTATGATTCACCTTATTCATCTATCAATGTATACTAGTTTTTTGAAAAGCTACTTTTTTTTAAAACTGAGCAGTGAAGTCCCTCAAGATATAAGACAACAATAACATGGCACTAGTGATTTGAAACACAAACACATCGGATAATTTTTTTAAAACGAAACAATAATTTAGTAAAGGTTTTATGTAATGTTCATATACATGTATTATTTTGATAGATCGTGTGCCAAATCCCTGTGAACCAAACCCATGCAATAACGGTGGCATATGCACCGAATTAACGGCTGATACATTTAGTTGTGATTGTGATTCGGCTTGGACAGGAGACAGATGCGACGGTAGGATTATTATATTAAAGTCATTTTTAATATTAAGTACTCTTCATTCGATACTGATTATGTTCGTGTAGCTCCAAACGGCAAGTTAGTTTTGACTGGTCCTTAAGGAGTTTATTAACCCAGTTTATACGTTTTTCAAGCTTCAGATGCAATATACATGTAGCTATCTTTTAATAAGAATACCATAATTAATCATTTTATGCTTTCTCATTATATTAAAATGCATTTGTGTGCCGTTCTCGTGTGAAGTTTACTAGGATCGTTTCTAAATTTTCGGACACGGTAAACAATTTTTCCGTTACAATGATAGTGCTATCTCGTTTGAAATAATTCTTCTACAAAACCAAATCTTTCAAAAAAAAATGTTTTAAATAATGTTCTTATACATGTATTATCCCTTAGATCCTGTGCCAAATCCCTGTGAACCAAACCCATGCAATAACGCTGGGAGTTGTACTGAATTAACGGCTGCTACATTTAGTTGTGATTGTGATCCGGCTTGGACAGGAGACAGATGTGACGGTAGGATTATTACATTGAAATCATTTGCAATATTTTGTTACTGTTCATTCGATACTAATTATGTTCGTGCATCCATCAACGGCAAGTAAGTTCTGATTGGTCCTTAAGAAGTTTTATAACCCGGGTTTCAGGTCTGTCAAGCTTCAAATGCAACACAGCTTACTCTTATAAGAATACCATAATCTAGCATTTTATGCTGTAATATTTCATAATAATGGACCTGAGTGTTTTACTCGTGTGAAGTTTACCAGGATCGTTTCTTATATGCCGGGCACGGTAAACAACATTTCAGTAACCGTGAGGATGTGCTATCTCGTTTAAAATAATTTGTCTACCAACTTCAAAACCTAATTTATCAAACAAATTAGTGAAGGTTTTAAGTAATGTTCATAAACATTAATTACTTTAATAAATCCTGTGCCAAATCCCTGTGAACCAAACCCATGCAATAACGCTGGGAGTTGCACTGAATTAACGGCTGATACATTTAGTTGTGATTGTGATCCGTCTTGGACAGGAGACAGATAGGATTATTACATTAAATAGTTATCAAAGGTACCAGGATTATAATTGTGTACCCAATACGCGCGTTTTGTCTACATAAGACTCATCACTCACGCTCATATCAAAACATTTATAAAGCCAAACAAGTACAAAGTTGAAGAGCATTGGGGATCCAAAATTCAAAAAAAGTGTGTTAAATCATTTGCAAAACTTTATTACTGCTCATTCGATACTAATTATGTTCAAGTAACTCCAAACAACAAGTACGTTTTAAATAGTCCATACATTTTTTTTTGCATACTGCAACTAGTTGTGTTTAGTTCCTACGTATAGTAACACAGCTACATTTTGTGCAATGTCAAATTCATCATAGATCACTTTTCCTATAACCAGAGGTTCATTAAGGGATGATAATTAGTTTGAAATTGAATTTACAATTTAAATAAGCTATATATATATATATATATATATACCTATCAATGTATTTATTAAACAATATAATGTCAATGTCAGAAAAAAAATCCCTAGAACCTCGCCCCTTTCCACTTTCTCAGCCTCATACAAACAAGCTTATATTTTTCTGACATTGACCTGATATTGTATATATATATCCCATGTTTCACTTTTGTCACGTGTCAGATGCAACACGGCTTTATAAGAATACCATAATCTATCATTTTATGCTGTCATATTTCATTATAATGGATCTTGGTGCTGTTCTCGTGTTAATACAAAATTTCAAGTCATACCATAGTGAAGTCATTGATGATATAAACCTTAATTGTCTGTAAATAATTATTTTATTTTTCATTCTTTTTTCTAGCTTGCCATAAAATGAGTTTTCCCTTTACTGATTATATCTATTTAATTCGCTTTCTATGATTTATCAAGATATTTTACCGTGCTAAAGTCAGTTTTAAAAACAAATAGTCTTCTTTTCATTCTGTATGTACTGTTCAAACTATCATACGAACTTAGAATAGCGATTGAAAATTGATGCTTTCCCTACGCTGTGTCCGATTGTTGTCATATTGACGTAAACCGTATATTTATTTCTCGATTTATCTTTTTTCTGACATGTTGGTTATTTTTATCTAATCAATGTATAGTTTATTTGATCTAAGTTCTTCATTGGTCGAAATTCGATTACGACTTTAAACTTTTTTGCTTTCATCTGTCGATTACGATTGTAACGTCATGAAAACAGCGATTATGTCTGATGACGTCATGTATAAAGATCTTTTGGCAGGTCGTTCGTTAAGAAGGATTAAGATTGTCTGTATATCGTCCACAAATCATTAGAGAAACAGATTCCACCACCACATCTCGTGCAATACGATATGTATCCACTCTCGACAGCTGAATTTTAAATATTTAATACGCTCGGTGAGACTTGCATTTTAAAGTTAAAAATTGTTACTGTTTCGAGTCAACAGTCAAGTGGATAAATATCGTATCACACTCGATGCAGTGGTAGAATCCATAAAAAAACCACTGAATATTTTCATACAAGACTTTTCAATAAATATAATTACTATCGTTGGATAATCACTGCACCTTTTCTTTATTAACCCTGCGCTTAATATGGCATTAAGATGTTCATTCTGTTCGTCTCTTTGAAATATTCGGTTAACATCTGATTGTCTGTTTCCCTGATTGTTTGGTAATAATGTTGTATTTCCTTGTTCGACAATCTCATTTTTCATTGTTTCATTAGTATCTTCCTATCTGTTATATTTCAGAATTCATATCTGAATGTTCACTTGGTGGAGGAACATGTGGCAAGCTTGCTAGTTGCGGTGGGCCCCATAGCACTGGCGGCTGCAGTCATAGTTTAAATGATGTTTGTTGTTTTGACGAGGTAACTATAAATGATCGAGTGTGCGACATCATTCAATCATATTGCAGAATTTATTATAAAATCGACACAAAATAATCAGTTCCAATTTTATTGCACCTAAGTGACAATTAAAATTGATGCAATCAATTCAAACCGTATTCAACAGTTACTGATCACTAAAAAGGGAACATAAAGTTATGTAAAAAATCACGTTTCGTCCCCGAGGGTATCACCAGACCAGTAGTCAGCAATTCGGTGTTCGACATGAATATCAAATATATGGCCATTTATATAAATTTCCTGTTTACAAAACTTTGAATTTTTCGAAAACATTAAGAAGGATTTTCTTATCCAAGGAATATATTACCTTAGCCGTTTTTGGCACAGGTTTTGGGGATTTTTGGTCCTTAATGTTCTTTTTACTTGTTAACTTCATATCCTTTTTGATCTGCTCGTCACTGATGACTCTTATGTAGACGAAACTCGCGTCTGACGTATTGAATTATAATCCTGTTACCTTTGATAACTCTTCCCAAGGTACATTCGAAATCTAAAGTTAATGTTGTAGGAGTGTCGTAATCCTAACATAATTGCTTTAGAGCCATATGATGAAGGCAAGTGTTGTCTAAAACAAAAATGACGATTCAAAAACCAAGAAAGAGGATCATAAAATTGTAATGAAATTAAAAAAAAGATCATATCGCTTTTATGTTTATTTTGTCAAATGGATAACTATTCACTTCAACAGTAATTTCCTATGTGATTGGTTATAAAGTGTCAAATATATTTCAAACATTTCAAAATTGATCAATTATACTACAATATAGCTTTTGAAATATTTTCCAACATTTCAAACCTCAAAATAAACGTTTAACATTTATTCGAAGCTCAATACAATTGTGATATGTTTATGTTGATTCATAAAACACTGAATCATTATTATAAGATCTACAAGTAAGTTTATAGGAATAAAATTCTCAATTGACACCTTGAAAGAGGGGCGAACGATACCAGAGGGTCAGTCAAACTCATAAATCGAAAATAAACTGACAATGCCATGGCTATAAATGAAAAAAGACAAACGGACAAATACTAATAGATGTTATTAAGTGTCAAATATATTACTAACATTACAAAATTGATCAATAATAATAAAATATAGCTTTTTGAAACAATTTTCTTAAATCAAAACCTCCATATAAACGTTTAACCTTAATACATAGCTTTATACAAATGTGATACACTAAATCATTATTATTTCGTTTGCAGTCATATGGCAGGGATGGGATGTGGCCTGGATACTACGTACATAATGGTGTTCAATACCCCTGGTCGATGTCTATACAGTTTGATGCAAATTTAATAAGCGGAGGAGGATCCGATAGTGTTGGCACATTTACCATAAACGGATCTTGGGATCCATTGTCTAAGGATATAAATTTTGTGAAAGGTTATACTTCTCATACTGTATCTTACACTGGTCAAGTTACAGCTAATGATTGTACAATGTATGGTCAGTATCAAGTAGGAAGTACGACTGGGGCTTTTAACATGACAATTTGTACTTGAAAGTTTTCAATTTTTTAAATTTGTTTGCTAATATTTAGCATGTGTTTTAGCATTAGACTTTGAAATCTGAGAACTTTGAGGTATGATTATTTAATTGATGTTCAAATTGCAATCGGGCATATTACATAAAATTGAGAATTGAAATGGGGAATGTGTCAAAGAGACAACAACCCGACCGTAGAAAAAACAACAGCAGAAGGTCACCAACAGGTCTTCAATGTAGCGAGAAATTCATGTATATTTAGGAAAAAGAGTAAGGACAGAGCATACATGTAGATTTAAGTTTGACATTTCTCCCCTAACCGTTATATCAAATCAATACGGTTTTTATTACTTTCTCTCAAACTGAGATGATTAAAATTTACGTTTAAGAGTAAGTGTCACATTTTTTCAGCTTACTAAAGGAATATTGCACGAAGGGTGATATTTGTAGACTAGAAACTGTTCAATCTATGTAGCACCAGTGTTAACACTTGGTATTGAGCAACCTCAAGTTTTTGTATAGTGAAGTTTCATCATCAGTAGTATACGAATTAACATTTTTACGCCACACCTAGGGGCTTTATGTTTTTTTCCGGCCTATGCGTCCATTCATCCGTTCGTTCGCCTACCCTACTTCAGGTTAAAGGGATCGTTGAGGTTTTTGGTCAAGGTAGTTTTAGATGAATTTGAAGTACAATCAACTTAAAACTTTATATATGTTCCCATTGATATGATCCTTCTAATTTGAATTCCAAATTAGAGTTTTTACCACAATTTCATAGTACACTCAATATAAAAATGATAGATCAAGTGAGGTATCCGTGTACTATGGATATATTCTTGTTTACAATTGTATAAAAGAGGGACGAAAGATACCAAAGGGACAGTCAAACTACTGTCTTTTCTTCTACTTTTTTTAAAGATTTATATCGTTACTATTTATTTCACTTGTTTCTTCTGTACAATTATCATGAACAGTGTATGCTATAATATATAAAGTGTCGTTCATATCTCTTAAATATTTGTTTAAGACCTAATGGCCTCTTGAATACACTATAAATTTCAAACATTGATAACACTACATGAAATCAGCATACAGATGTGACAAACCTCGTTTTAAAGTGTACGCGAAAATACTTTAACCCACTTCTTACATCGACAAGATGGATCATAATATTTTTGATGTGTTCATTTGGGTTCCGTATTGAATTTCCCTATTTGGGTATATATCATGTAGGCAGCTTCATTTCGTAGATCTCTTATTGTGCGATTTACTGTACGACATACAGACTGAGAGGAAATGATTGGATTACGCTCGGGTTTACCTCATAATTACGACAAACAGTCTTGTAATGAATAACCGCGTCAATTCATGGATATATGATAAATAACGAAGGGCTATGGCAATCCATTAATGCCATCAAATCGGTACATGCACAGCCAAAAAAGACCACACAAAAAGCAAAATACCGGATACAATTTACATGACGTTGTCAGTTTGTTTTAGATTTACGAATTTGACTGTCCCTTTGGTATCTTTGGTCCCTCTTTTAATGTCTGATTGTCATCTCACAGTCATAGTGAGGCAATCTTTTTTTCAGAAAAATCGGTTTCTTTTGTAATCCAAATAATTTTAGTTGTTCTTGTATTCCTGTTTTTATGTTACCTAAACAAAACACAACACGGTACACCTTTATTTTACACATTACTCTTTGTTTGGAATGTCGCGTATAAAACATATTTGCTCAAACAAAAATTGATTAATACAATGCTTATAGTAGAACAACCCATATGCTCGTTTTGACTGCATTATTTTTGTCAATGTCGTCAGAATGAAAACAGTAACAGTATATCAAGTGTTTTTCATAGACCTGAAATATTTTTAAATACTTGATGGCCTCTCGCAGACTATACAGCTGTCAAACATTGATTTGTATACCTATATGGAGTTATTTTCTTTCAGAACGACAGGTCATTCTTATTCAGAATCAACCCGGATGATACCATGTTTCAATAAAATATGCTCAAAGGCATAAAATAATGACCTGTGTGAGGTCATTATTTTCCTTGATAAAAATGCAATCTATAATTTACTTTAAAATGTTATTCGTCTGATAGTTTTTTGTTTGCCGATTTGGAAATTTATATTTTAAAGTTCAATCGATGATAGATGTAAAAGAAACCTTCATTGCTCACATTTTAATTTTAGAAACAAATAACGCGTGAAGTTTTGTTTATTTATCTTACAATAAAGAAACATTATCATATATGTGAGATGAATTTTAATATAGACTTTCATAAAGAAAAAGCCAGATTTATCATATTCGTGTGTTAGATTTTGAAAATCTTATTGAGTCACACTGAATAGGTTGGTTGATTTTTGGTTGCTTGCTTAACGTCCAGTGGCAAATATTTCATGCATGTTCAGGACGATAAACGCTAAATAGGAAATCATACTGTGACCTACATGTACTTATATTCGTCTTTGTGTCAGTTCTCAACTTTTCAAATTTATGTATACCTTTTACTCTATCAAATGATCAACAAATAAGATAATCTTATATTCTATTGAATAACATTAACGTAACTCAGAAAAGGGTCGGATGCGGAGGGTATATAATTATATCCTGATTATCTGTTAATAAAATGTATTGCTATTCAAAAGACAATCTTTCTGAATTTTTCATTAGATTCAGTTAAAATTGTTAAAAAAAATTAACAACTTTTCCTCGATAGAAATGACATTACAAATAGAAAAAAAAAACATCCCCCCCCCCTTTCCATAAAGTGGTACAATAAATTACTTACAATGTGTCTTGTATTTGTCATACAACGTTATCGGATGGTAACAATACATTTGTGTCTTACTTCATGCAGTTACAGTAATATTTTTATTGTGTATGGATAATATTTTATAAAAGGTTTATATCTAGATTAATTAGTGAGTTTTATTTCACATTCTAAATGAGCCGTAGGGCGTTTTAAAACCTGAACGCATTAGAAAGGAATATCCCACTTTAGTGTTGTCGGTAATATAGGATACTAAATTTTGCAAATCTTTATCAAAAAGATTATTTTTTTGACGGTATATAAGTCAGATAATGCATATTTTAAGGTTTTTCTTGTCGAAGAACACACCTCGCGGTGTCAGGATTGCTCAAAGAAAGACCTCCCTTCGGTCGGTCTTTTATTTGAACAATCCTGACACCCCTCGGTGTGTTCTACGACAAGAAAAACCTTAAAATATGCATTATCTATAACATAACGACACGAAAGCAGTATTCGAACAACAGGTGTGACAGACTTCATGTGTAATTAGTACGTGAAAATACTTCAACCCACTTCTGACATCAAAGAGATGGATCCTGGTATCTATGATGTGTTTATTTGGGTTCCATCTCATATTTCCCTCTTTGATTATATATCATGTAGGCAGCTTCATTTCGTAGATCTCTTATAAGAGGTTTCTCAACATCTTACGAACGAACGAAAATCGACCTAACTTGACGTAACTTGCCGTAACGAAAAATGAGGGAGCGCTTATTTATTCATTAATTTTTGACTATCGGATGTGAACTTCCGTTAGAAATGTCTTCCGCATAATCAAAACTAAAACTAAACAAAAACATACATGCAGGTTTTTCTTAAACCATTCTGAGTTTTAGAAATATTTTATTGACTGCAAATAGTCTCATATCTGTACTTTAGTGTATTTTTGTTGGAATGGGAGAGGCAATAAATATTTTTGAAAACTTATATAAGCTAAAATTAAAGGTGAAAATTCCAGGGCAAAAAAAGGGTAAAATAGATCTTTGACTGTACGCCTCTATAATTAAGCCGGTTTATATTTTGAAAAAAGCATCCTCGCATCCGAGATAAATTTGTTGCCCCAAACCTCTTAAATCCAAATGTGCACTTCTTCGCCTTAAAGGATTTATTTTGAAGCTAAATATAGGAAAATGTTGAAAAAAATGTTTGAATAAACAAAGCCAGCTGACTTGTTACAGTTGACTTGTAAATGATGTTTAGTAATGTATATTGTTTGGCCTTTGGCTTGTTATGATTTCATGGCCATTCTTATTTCTCTATTTGTATGATTTTATTATAGTAAAGGCGTATACACGTTAGTTTTAATATATTTCTAAGACTGTCGAAATATTTCGGGCAGATGCAAGAGAAAAAAAGAGGATGAGAAAATTTAATAGACTTCACAAGAGCAGGCGTGTTTATGTTAAGCATGTCATCAAAGAATTGAAAATATTTATGGTCATTGGTTCCTTGTACCGTCACCCAAGATGGCAACTGTCATGTATTGTAGAACTTTGTGCAGGGTTAGCGCAAAGACGTGTTGATATAATAAATGAAACATAATAAAGATTTATCATCTTAATCACTTATCAATCCTTTAACAAAGTGAAACTCAATGCTAATATCGTCGTGATATGCATTGAGTTCCTGCCACGGAGCGTTAAATATCCAACAATCAATAAATCAAATGCACAGACAGTGGCACACGATGCAAGGATTTGTTTAAGGCAGCAACCATTTGATTTTCTGGGGAGGGGACTGGAAACGCCATTTTTCAATCTTTCAAGAACCATAACTCCTG
Source organism: Mytilus edulis (assembly GCA_019925275.1). NCBI lineage: Eukaryota > Metazoa > Mollusca > Bivalvia > Mytilida > Mytilidae > Mytilus > Mytilus edulis. Next base: position 13,119,063 of record CM034362.1, read on the forward strand.
AACGTGTTTTTTTTTGACAAACTTTTTTTTTCGCCTGTGTCGAAAAACAATATGTTTTTTTTCGCGACTACTTGAAAACAATTTTTTCTTTCATTTTTAACATACAGTGGCAGCTGAGGGTGAAACAAACAATTTTGTTTCTCAGGGTCAAAAACAAATTATTTTTTTCTCCAAAAACTAGAAACAAACCTTTTTTTTCCAAAAAAATCCATAGCCCCCATAAAAAAATGGTTGCTGTCTAACAAAGACATTAGAAAAACAATGTTCTTTTTAATGGGTAAGGGAGATAAATCAAACGCATATATTTGACATGTAAACAAACGAAACTCAACGTATGAATACGTTACATTCAACAACAGAAAATCAATCAGAACACTAATCTTTAACCACAACAATAAAATGCAAGGTTACAAAACGAGTATATAATTGTCTATTGTTGTCTTTAAACATGCTACAATATCGTTAGAAATATTTTGTCTGCACATAATGACTGCTCCATAACGATACGTTCGTCGAGTTTCGTCCGTTCGTAAGATGTTGAGAAACATCTAATGTGCGATTCACTTTACGCAATACAGTCATGGTGATCTGATCATGATACAAAATCGGTACATGCATAAAATACCGCGTTTAAAGATCTGATCGCCATCTCACAGTCACATTGAGGCATTCTTTTACAGACAAATTGATCTCTTTAATATTTCAAATAATTTTCGTTGTTCATGTATTCCTGTTTTTATGTAACCTCAAAAACCACAACACTGTACACATGTATTTTACACATTACTCTTTTCTTGAATGTTGCGTATAAAACATAACTGAGCAGACAAAAATTACAAGGCTTATAAGAGAATAATCCAGATGTTCATTTTGTCTGCATAAGTCTTATAAATGCCGTCAGAATCAAAACAATAACAATTTGAAAAGCATTGAAACCTAAATCAGACTCGGGGCAACTATGTTATGGGCAAAAAAAAAATCTTTTTTTTTGTTTTAACTGTTTATTTACATTCTTAAGTTGTAAGAAAATTATCGTTGTACGAGATATATATGTTCAACTAAGAACATCATACATCAACGCATATCTTACTTTTTTTAGCGTAACTTGACAGTTTTGTTACCAAATACGACAGGTGCATCATATGTAGCATGATCAACGTACCCTTCCAGGGTATCTTGATGGAAACCGTGTCAAAGTTGCTTAGTTTTCATGTTTATTAACTGTTCTTCTGTTGTAGGTTTATTTTCAACTTTTTAGTTTAATATTTTCACCGCTCTGTTTAGCTCACCGGAGCACGAAGGGCCCATGTGAGCTAATGACGTCCGTCCCGTTATTCTGTCATCGTTGCGTCGTATGTCGTCGCCTTCTGGATGCATCTTCGTAAACTATTTCAAGAATCTCATTCAAAACGTTTAAATTTGGTCCATCATCAAAAGTGGCCGTAATGGCTAAAAAAAAAGAACATTTGGGTCAAACGCAGTTTATGGCTTAATCGATATCTTATCAACTAACACCTCAACAGCAAATTTGACATTAGATAAAGATGTCCAATATGTAAAGATCCATCAGCTCTGAAATCGACAGACGAACTGAACAAGCAATTGTTTGGTTGCTGCCATTTAATTTGTAAATTTAAGGAAATATTTCAGTGTTTGGTTACTTGTTTGACTATTATTATGAATTAAAAAAACGTTTAGAAGTATAAGTTATTGCCCTTTACAGACAGTTTTAAACCATTTGTTCGTAGTGTATCCGAGGTTTTGATCAATCAATGAACATTGCTGCTATGGCTAAAAATAGAATATATTTGTCAAATGCAGTTTATGCCATATACATCAAAATTAAAACATTGGGTAGATATGTTTAAAGGTCTGGATCTATCAACCGTAACATTTACAGATGAACCGAAAAACCCAATTGTTAAATTGCTGCCAGATATTGGTAATGTTTAAGAATTTTGCAGTTATTGGTCATCTTGAATAGTATTAAACATAAAGATACACTCTCAACAGCAAAGTAAGATCTACAAGTAACAAAATTCTCAATTGACCCCTTACAAAATGGGCGAAAGATCCCTGGGGTTGAAGTCATAAAACTTTGCTAAGTGCTCGGAGCACAAAAAACATGCTCGAAACATGAAATCCAGTATTTTGATTGGTTGAATCTCGAGTCTGAGTACAAAAATCGTGCTCGAAAGTTTTATGACCGTTAGGCCAGAGGGACAGTTAAACTCATAAATCGAAAATAAACTGACAACATCATGGCCATGTGTAAATTGCATTCGTTTGCTTTTTGAAGAAAATTTGACAGATACAGAGAACATTTAAATGGCATTTTTAAGCTACTCATTAATAATATTAAAAAGCAAAAATAAAGATTGATGAAAACAGGTGAGCCATTGAGGCTCTTGCTCGAGCCATTTGTTTATTATACTATCTATTTAACTGTATATATTACTCGTATGTACATTTTTTTTCTTCGTGTCTGGTATCCAATCAAACAGCTGAATGAACACTGGATTAAAAGTTACAGTTTAAAGAGATACAGTAATTTAGCATTATCAATTATAAGAATGGTCAGTTTGAAGAAACTAGTACATCATTAAATTTCTGAAAATATTTATTCAACCGTCGTGGTTAATTACAAACTGTTTTCATGAGCAGTGATGGGATCTGTATATGCATGAATATTAAGTTTCATATTTTGTGTACAGTTCATATTATATAGGTAAACAATGATTCTTGATTATTGGAGTGTTACAGTTAAATCGGCACACTATGGCATATTTCGCTACTCTAAGTTGTTAGATCTACCGCGGTACACCGCTTGGGTAATGCAGCTAGTTTAGTATCAGAGTTATGTTCCCTCAAGACCTCGCAGATATTGTAAGTTAGCATGCGGTTTACGAATTAACAATTTTAATTTACGAAAAGCGCAAATTTGAAAAAATATTCTCGCAAACGTAGAAAAAATCGGGCAAATGTAATGCGGTGGTAAACACATTTTAAAGGAAAGGCAGACAATACTAAAGGTTTATTTTAATTTATAAATGTTCCAGACCATATGAGTATTTGGACCGTACGCGTACGGTCCAGACCGTTTACGTATACTCGAACGGTCCGACCATACGCGTACGGTCGAACCGTATGAGTATACGCGTACGGTCCGGTACGAGCTGAACGAACAATTGAAAGTAGGTATTTGTTAAATTGTATATTTGAATCCTATTTTGGTACTATCGCCCAAGGTGACACAATTCAAGTAACGTAATATTTTTTACATTTTCATGTATGCAGTTCATGCATGTTCTTTGCATTTGCATTTTGTGCTAAATATTCCAAAACAATTGACCTCCCACATGATATTTACTTCTGGTATCTTCAATTTCAGTTATCTTATTCGATTAATGTATAACTGATCGACATGCTTGATACAAGAGATTAACAGATAGATTTAATTAGCATGATTTTTTTTTTAAAGTTAAAATATAAAGTTTTTGCTTCAATTACAATTGAACTTTTTTTTATATCAATTTGATAGTTAAGTTATGCTAATCCTGAGACTACTATGTAATAGTAGTCTCAGTTATATCTAATAAACCTGACCATCTTTTTTAATATAAGTCAAACCGTACGCGTACGGTCCGACCGTATGAGTATTTTGAAAAAGTAAGTATACGGTCCAGACCGTACGCGTAAGGTCAAAATACTCATACGGTCTGGAACATAAACAAGATGATTCTGTAATATACTGTCAACTCTATAGTGAGGACAAAAACGGAAAGATAAACATTTAAGTTCTACAAATTATAACATAGACAAGTAGAGCAACAAGCAACATCAAATACTGAGGGGATCTCAACCAGTCATGCGTGTATAAAGTTGTTTTCCTCTTTTTATATATGAAAATTTCGGAGAATGATTTCCTATAGACGAGGCAGTATAAAATAATTATTATATTGAAATCGTATGTAGCCACGTGTTTGTATTATTTTTAAAGGAGCGACTTAAAACTAAAGGCTTATAAAGGTGAATTTGAAATTTCAAGCTTTAGTTTAGCTTCACGAAAAAGAAATAACCCCTTTTATTATTATCAACAAAGCGATCAAATTTAAAAACATCTACAAAGTTATCATTAATGTGAAAAAATCACTACCGGAGACCGATTAGCTTACAATGATACCTTACTGGTCTTTCAATGTCAATAAAGTTTGATAATATTTAGACTTTGTAAAACTTGTCAAAATTTCAGAACAAAATGCACAGGGTAGTGGTGAGATCCCTCTGATCTCTCAATCTTCATGATAATATGCAGATAGTTATTCAATTGAAAGATACAATTGACAACTTAGGGAATTTGGGTAAACTTCTTATTGTCTGTGTTTAATGCAGGAATCAAGGTGCCAGTTTGATTATCGTAATATACAGTAAAATCCTTATTGAGACCGCTTGAATGACAGTTAGTCCTCTTTGTCTTTTAAGGTGAATAAAATAAATAATCATTTAAACTATGTACATATACGATTGTTTCAAAAGGATTTCCGAAAATTTCATCCAAATCGTTTTTTTTTTCTCACTTTTTTTACTTACTGTTAATACTATCACACTGTTTCTGTTCCCGAATGAGGGGAAAAGATACAAGAGGGACATTGAGGCTCGTTGATAGAAAAAACTGACAACACCATGTCTAAAAAAGAAAAGACAAACACACAAATAATGGTTCACTAGACACGACATAGCACACTAAAGCATAAGCAACACGACACCCAGCGAAAACTTGGGGTGATTTCGGGTGCATCAGATCTTGCTACCCATAATTTCGAATAACGAATTACGAACCGACCATGACTCCATATATATATATATAATGAATGACTGAATAAATAGTCAACGATAAATCTTACGGGGCGATGGATCATATAAACATGATGCAGTACACTACATAATATAAAGAATACAACATCACCAAAAACACAATAAAACGAACAATATGTTAGATATTTCGGATAACAGATATCCTTCTTCGGTAATTGCACGATGAAAAATGAATCATGTCAATTCAAATTAAGACTCTATCAAAATCTTGATTTATACAATTTAATCGAACGCTGGAACATTTTTAAAATTTCCAAACACACCGCAAATAGTTATCAAAGGTACCAGGATTTTAATTTAGTACGCCAGACGAAAATATGCCAAAAATAAAAAAAAGTTATTTACGATGTGAACTGGCACAACTCTAAATTCCCAAAGGTGTTGACAGTTGAGATGTTAAACAACTGCGTGGAAATACAGTCCCAAAAAAACAGTCCTGACCGATCTAAACTGGTATGATATTTAAAATATGACAACGGTAAGGCAGTAGTAGCAGAGACTGCGTGTTTAAACATCCCAAAAATGGAGTAATTTGATGATAAGAAAATTGAGTAATAAATTTTTACTAGGTTTAAGTAATAGAACGTGGCTGCGTACTTACACATCCTTTCCAACTGTTATCAAAACTAATATAATTCAAAAATTCCTGAATAGTGTAAGGGTCCAGTACGGAAGCCGTAGTAACTGGCCACAAGTGATGGCAGGAAATTAGTGATGGTAGGAAAAATGAGTGACTCTTCTATGTTTTTTCATTAATGCCCTCTGGTGAAACTGTCCTCAGCTTTCTTATCCAAAAACTTTCCCGAGCAAGTCTGTCGAACTTTGACCAATCCTCGTTGTGATCTATGATAGTGATGGTAAGTTTTTTAAGATCAGCTTGGGCGTGCCCATGTGATCTTAAATGACGACTTACGGGGAGGTCGGGCTTGCATGTGTAGTCGCTACGATGACCATTCATGCGTTTGTTGAATGGCTGTTCTGTATTGCATGCCACATCGACACTGAAGAATGTATACAACATTCTGGGTTTTGCAAGTTACATTACAAAATATTGTGTACACAGACCCAGTGGAGTGGCAAGTAAATGTTTGATTTCACTATTTGTTGGCAAGTCAGACATCGTTTGTTACCACACGACTTGCACCATCCTGTAGTTGGACAGCTTTTATTAGAGGAGATGGCAGCTTTTACAAATAAGTCTTTTAGACTTGCTGGTCTCCGAAAAGCTAAGACAGGAGGATCGGGAAAGATTTTGGATAATTTTGGGTGATTGGCAATACTTTGCCAATTGGCACGGATCAAACGTGAAAGGTTTGAAAAGGCGGGATTGTATGTTAACACAAATGGAACTATTTTGCTGCGCCTCTTCTTTTTGTACTGTAACAGGTCTTTGCGGCTGTTATTGTTAGCACGCGCAAACCCCTTATCTATGTCCCATTTCTTATAACCTCGTTTGATTAGAAATCCGCGACGTTCCTGTAACCGCTGAGTGACAGCCTCCTCAGAGGAGCAAATCCGCTTTACTCTGAGAGCTTGACTGTACGGGATACTTTTTGTACAGTGTTTGGGGTGACAGCTTTGGGGAGAAAGGTACTGGTGTTTATCTGTAGGTTTACAGTAGAGGTCTGTTTATATGACACCGTCCTTTATAGATGTAGTTGTGTCTAAGAAAGATATCTTAGAGTCGGATATTTCATATGTAAATTTAATTGACTGCTGGGCGTTGTTTGCATGTCTGATAAAAGCATCCAATTTTTGTTTGGATTCGATCCATTTCATGTCAACATCATCGATGAAACGGAACCAAGACAGAGTTTTGGATAAAGATGATGAAATAATATGTTTCTCTAATTTGCCCATGAAAATATTGGCGTAAGACGGTGCCATTTTCGTCCCCATCGATGTCCCGTTCATTTGAAGGTAATTATCACCATTAAAGGTAAAATTGTTGCATTTAAGGACCAGAGTAAGCAGCTGGACTAAACATTCGGTTGGTGGTTCTAAAGTGTTGCGAGAGTCCCATATTTCCCTACACGATTGTATTCCGTCATCATGAGGTATGTTGGTATACAAGGAGGTGACATCTAAAGTGACAAGGAGGGTTTCCGGAGGAAGAGGGTTCATGGATTCCATTTTGCGAAGATAATCTGTAGTGTCTTGAATGTGAGAAGGAAGATTTTCTACATGACATCTTAAATGAAAGTCTATATAAATGTCTAAGAATATAACTAAAACACACTTATTGATACATTAAAAAGTTCTATTAGATGTTAAATAGAAATACGCAATTATATATATATATATATATTTTAGGGGCCAGCTGAAGGACGCCTCCGGGTGCGGGAATTTCTCGGTACATTGAAGACCTGTTGATGACCTTCTGCTGTTGTTTTTTTATTTGGTCGGGTTGTTGTCTCTTTGACACATTCCCCATTTCCATTCTCAATTTTATATATATATATTTTAATAAATAAAGGCCACAGTCATGACAGTAGTGTATCGCTATTCAGAATTCATCAATCGATTGAGAAACAAACAAATTCGGGCTACAAACTAAAACTGAGGGAAACACATCAAATATAAGTGGAGAACAATAGGAGAATATAATGTGATAAAAAAAGACACACAAAAAAGTTCCTATAAACGACGTGTTAGTATCCTAAAGATAAGATATATTTTACCTCTTTGTAACGACCAAAACGTCACAATTGTTCGATTATTAAAAGCAAATACTATTTTTTACAAAACAATGAAAATATGATACTATTCGCTTGGTTTCATGATTCAATTTTTGATTTTGTCATTAATAAACATAGTGTTATCCTTCATAACTTGTCACGTTATGAAATACGAACCGCACCTATTGAGTTACACATATATTTTAATGTTATCCATGCTAACTATTGTTTTTGAGACATTCTTTTTTTTATTTAAAAGACCTTCCAGACCGTTATATCCATATTGACATATTGTTAACACAAGTTTTTAATTGAAAAAGCCTTAACGGATGGAAAAACAACAATAGGTTATAACACACTTAATAAAAACAACTAGTAATGCATATAGATTTTATGCGTATTAATTTCAAAATGTTATAATTTAAGTATGTGCACTCCAAAAACAAAGCTCTTATCTGTTCTATTGCAAAGTTAGTGTTTTATTGTGTGCCACTAAAACAGTAAGTGTGTTTTTTTCGTTATTTGCTTAAAATTAATGGATCTAAATATGTTCTAATTTAAAAACGCTGCCTACAATTAAGGTCTTAATACACTGGTCGCTTTTGCATATTAAGAGACGAAATAATTTAATGTTATCTAAAATCAAAAGATTTGTAAAACTAAATTTTGGACCTCAGTGTGAAAAGTAATGTCACAAAAATACTGAACCTTTTAAAAAAACGGGCCCCAAAATCCATCATCTTAAACACGGTTATAGCATCAGCATAGTATATAACTCTAAGAATTCAAGACTTTGAATCTCTTCTAAATTGATCGAGAAATAATGTGTATACAAAGTATTGAAAAAATGTTGTTCCCTTTCTAACCACTAATGACTGAACAATTAGAACGATAACCCAAAGACAAAACCTTCTTATGGTTTAATATCCATAGAGACTATGGCTAATACTCTAGGCATTGTCCAGAAACCAGTAAGTCATTTATTTTAGCCATTTGAAAATATTTCAACCGTTAAGGTCATAACCCCTAAATCTAATTAAAACCTTCTTTTTATGGTATGGAATCTTATAGGACAAGTTCATAGGGATTTAAACAATTATATTCAGGGTAATGTCCAGAAACAAAATTTTTAAAAGATTATTTAAAGAATGTATACATATTTTACCCTCATTACATTAAACATCTGTATCGTTCATATAAGACGTGGTCCAGAATCAAAGAAACATCCCTCTGATTTTGCTTTATTTACTTTTTCTTACATGAAAAAAAAATCATATGATTGTTAACTTTAATATATTTTTTATTACTTTTTAAATAAGAAAAACATTTGTATGCAGGAGAAATTTCACTTTAAAAAACGCAAAAGTGCAAAAGTGCATTTTGAGCTACATTTCAAATATTTAATAATTTTGTGTTATTTAACAATTTACAGCAATGTCGTTACAAGATGGAAAGGTTTACAGACTTCTTGCGCAAGATGATAATATTGAGTATGGATTATCCGCTAAAGACATTCAATCGACGATAACAGCTGCTTATCATGTTGCCTGGGGGAGTAGTAATAGAAGACGGGATTCAAAATACATCTCAGCGTGTCGAAACTATAATGACGCATTAAGATTCTCACAGAGAAATCAATTCTTAAATGGCCACATTGTAAGCATTGATACAGATCAATTAAATGTTCTACATGTATACGATCCAAACGTAAGACTGCAGTTAAATGCAGAACAAAACGAAGAAAATCCGGTAACTATGTCGAATTTCGACTCTTTTGCCAATGAAAGAAATGAAGTGCTAATAGTTGGTCATGTTCCAGCCAACTGTGTTACGATTATAACAAGGAAACAAGATCTTCCTAATCGCCATGGAAATGTACCGCACCACTAATTGAATTGACTTATTCATTCACAAGACATTGAACAGTAAAAATCATCTAAAATGTTTATTCATTATCCTTTTATTTCTTGTTTAAAAAACAATAATTTTTTTTTTAAACGGCATTGACATTGATATCATGATACACTAAAAAAGGTCCCCGAAGTCCTTAGTAATATTTGCTACTTTCGTGTTTACATGATAAGTGTTTAAAAGGGTTTCTCCTTAGTATCTTTCTACAGGTATCTGGCCCCGGCGCCATAAAACTATTTAAGTAAAGTTTTTCTACTCAGCCTGAGAATTTTCTCAATTTTTTTATTCTCAGCAAAATACACCGCCATAAAAAAATTCTCAGATTTTTTTTACTCAAAGTTAAGAAATTCTTAAATATTTGAGTATGGCCAAGAGCATACTTAAGTATAAAAAAAAATCTTAAATGTTGCTATTTAGGGTATTTGATATAAAATTACAATTGTTGATAAAAAAAAAAAAAAAAATTGAAGAACGTCACTATTCTACACAAACCAAGTTGTATCCAAAAAGAGAATTCACATATTTATTCAGTCCAAAATTTTTGTTTGGTTAACGTCGTCTTTTTCATATATTTTGTAGAATAATTACTCAATTTTGTCAAAAACTGTAAAAATTGAGGTTTCAGGCTTTTTTCCAAAGTTAATAATTTGTTGATTGATTTAAATTATTCAATCAAACTGTTGCTAAAACAAAAGAAAAAAGTACATACAGTTATATGATACTATGAATTTAAGAAAAGATTGAAAGACTTTTTTATTCTAGTGTGAAACAGCTTCACTGCTCCTTTGTTTTAAGAAATTACCCACATTTTAAAGGGCATCGCGGATATTTGAGCGAAACCTTTTTTTTGGTTAGGGCTATTTGACTGATATTCTAGAACGGAAACCATTGTATTTGAATTTTTTGGAGGTACATATATCTTTTTACTTTACTACCACACGCAATAAATGTTAAATGTATTTTAATATTCCCCAAAGTATTTGAGATATAGACAATAATTGATATTACGTTAGACAGTTGGGCCTATCAAGGATAAAATATAGTCTAGGTGGTCGGTTTTTTTCTTTCTTTTTAGATTAATCTCTCTTATATCTACTTTTTACAATTTACATTTACTACTGCATGGTACCTTAATGATATTGCAATATTGGTACTTTATATCTACAAACCAAATATATGTATCAAATATACCTAATGTTACCATTTCTACTGTTTATTATCTTAGATATCCAAATTATTACAAAGATGTAAAATAATTTCCCCTCTGTTTGGCCTGTTTGTTCATTGATTCCTGTGCAATATGATATTCACCTCATTATGCTGCTTGCTGAGCAATTTTTATGACTACTTGATTAGTTATTAAATCGCTTTAAATTCTGTATCAAATTTATATTAAAAGTTACATACATGTATCTTGAATATTGATTACAATTATTTACTTGCTTTCATATTATAAAAATATCCGGTTTGTTGGTGTTTTGTTTTGTTGTGTTTTGTTTTTTTGTTTGTTTATAGATCTGAGAAAAAAAAGTTATAAACAATTAACTAAAAAATGTCACATAGTGTCTTCAAATGTGTCGTCTGAATTCATAATGTATGGTATTGATCCGTCTTAATGTTTATTTGGCATGCCATACTCGATAGAAGTGCGGACGTGAAAGAAAGCACCCTTCACATAAAAGTCAACGCATATTACAATCCAAGGAGATAAAATATCGAAGATTTCGCCATTATTAATTAATCATCATCATTAAAAAGTGTATAGATCTTAGACAGAAGTTGTATGAAAATAAATGTTGGCACCGATATAAATCTGTTGGATGTAGAAATTATCTTCAAACTAGGTGTTTATTTAGAATAGACCATTCCACACATATTACATGCTTAACAAATCTATGCAGTTTTCAACTTTGTCTAGTTTTCCAGACTGAAATAATTTGGAATAAATTATGGTATAATCAGAGACATATAATTAAGGAATACCATTATTATGTCTTAATGTGTAATGTTTTAACAGAGACATAATCTTTATAAAAAATTTAAAAAACTGAAACTCATTAAATAGTAATATATATTTATAACAATATAAGCTACGGGTAAATAACTTAAATATTTTGAGATCTTTGTCTTTTATTTCAAACAATTGTCCACAAATTATTTGTGACTTTTAATATATCCTGTGACTTTCTCAGTTTCTGCCCATTTACAGATGCTTACAAAGCGCGCAATGTCCATTTACCAATGCTTACAAAATGCTACTTGTCATTTCATCCATCATTGATTTTTTTTATGTTTTACATTGTTGATAAAGAGATAAAACCTGCATTTTTGCGAAGTTTGGTACACTTTTTAGTTTTCAAACATCTATTTTACCGCTTACATCACTGAGAAAAAAATTCTCAACTGAGAAAAAAATTACTCAGCTGAGAATATTCTCAACGTTGAGAATATTTTTTTATGGCGGATAAAAAAGTTCTCATTCTTAGCTGAGTAAAATAATTAATTCTGAGAATATTTTTTTACTCAGAAAAAAAAAGTTTTATGGCGCCGGGATAAACGTGCTTATTTACATGTATGTCTCTTTGGCGCCGTTTCTACAAGTATATGTGCAAATTCTTTCATACCAAATTCACACCATGAAATCTGCTCTGGTCCGATCCCGGGATAATTAATTCGAATTAATAAATACTATTCACACTATTGACAAATTACCCTACTTCGTGATTTTCTCTCTTATCCATTATGGAAATGTAGGCGCTAAGATTGTTACTCGCATCTGTCCACTGTATATTTACATTCTCAGTTGCAGTATTTCATTTTTGTATCGCCCTCTTGGTCGACTGATTCGGAGGTATTCCACATCAACCACTTTTCGTGTTTTCAGAGAATGTCATTTTATCCAAATTGCACAATGGAAAAGGTCCGGTAATGGCCGATTATGGCCTCATATTTCAGGTTCATCTAACAAAAGATTTGAACACGTTTTAAAAACTTAAGTATCTATTTCAATTGATTTAATTATTTTTTATGAAAGATTTTTACTGATTTTGTCATATAAAACGCTTCGATTCAAGCTAAATATGAAAAACCTATCAAATATGCCAAAAACCTTCATTTTCAGATCGTTTTTTTTTTCAAAATGAAAGTGGCCGCATCCGTGTTCATCATCAACCTTTATACATGGTATGTTTTATCATCAAATACAACTTACATTTCAATATAATGAATAAACACGAATGCGCCCACTTTAATTTAAGACGGAAACCGTCTTAAATTTAACTAATATGCTAAAATTGTGAAGATTGCAGTAATTTAGCATGACTATATGTTGCTAGTACCCGATATATGTGCATTTTGTTGTAAAAAACAGTCCATATTTATGTAGCAGAAGCATTCTACTTTCAAGTTAAAATAGCTAAAAGATTACATTTTCACGATTTTGTAAAACTGCAATATTGTGGGGCCAAAAAGGGGTTTTACTGAACCTACTCCTTTTGCCCCAAAACAGGCGACAGACATCTCTGTGGCGTAAAATGTCAAATATAATATCATTCATTTGTGACGTCGTTCAATAATTATGTTACACTGAATACCTATTTAAGCTGCATGTGTAACTTTAGCAGCATCTTCACATTTACTCCATTTTGCGTTCACATATAGAAGGAAAGGTAGTTAAACCAGGTTTGCCCCAGGTTGAATCCACCTACAATGAGCGGTAATTTTAATCCGGCTTCGCTCCCGGGATAAGGTGTTCATACTACCTAAATATAACCTGGATTGACTGATTCGATTCGAATCCGGTTTAAAAGGGCATAGTGTGATCGGGTTGTATTTATTAATTCTTATATGTTATCACTTATAAAGATAAGTAGATTTTGGTAAATTGAGACCTTATAATTGAATAAAGATACATTTATGTTAGTGGAAAATGGCTTGATCGTTATTCATGCTTAAATTAATAATTGTCTTTGTGATTAATGTAAGACATCTTTTACATGGTTAATCTTCACAAAATATTATCATTTCGGGAAGATAATGTAATTCGGTTCTCATGTAAAGGCTTTTTTTCCAAAATATATTTAAATGTTTAATGTAGGTAACAATCATAATAGCTTACTAAAGTATTTGATACAAGTTTGAAGTGTCTGTAAATAAGGTGAAGGTTAAGGTGTTCTATTCTGGTTTTTTGTTTGTGCCTATGTGTATCTTGTTTGTGTTTGTATTAGGGGTTGTCATAGCTAACATGTATTTGTCCGTAAGGAATAAAGCAACTTTATTTAGGCAATGGTCTGTTTCATTTCAATTCTGACATAATACTAAACACTATATAAGTATAATAAATGCTTTTACTTTTTTTTTTCTTTTTTAATAAATGCTTTTACAAGAAAACGGACCAATGCTGGTGTATGTTAGATGATGTGAACAACATCTTAAAACAGTGTATTTTTGTCAGCAGAATAACTACAGGTGTCAAATGAAACGTGTGTTTTTTACCTTAATAAATAAACTCATCATAGATACCAGGTTTAATTTTGTATTTACGCCAGACGTGGGTTTCGTCTACAAAAGACTCATCAGTGAAAAATAAAAGTTAAAAGTCCAAAAAAAGTTGAAGAGCATTGAAGTCTAAAATTCCAAAAAGTTTTGCCAAGTACAGCTAAGGTAATTTATTCCTGAGATGTTTTCTTGCTTCAAGTTAAAAATGAAAATATCTCTATCATTCCAGTATGACTTTTTTACAATAAGAGTTATCTCTCCTTAAATGGCCAAATTGAAACATTGCTTCTAAAATCATAAATATTTGGTTTTGTTAAAAGAAAATGTGAATAATACAATGAATCAACTGTTTTTCTTTATTCAAATAAGCAATCTTACACATGAGTTAAAAATCTGTCTCACAATTTGTATATTAAGGCAAATTTCTAGACCTAATGTTTAATGATATTGTACAATCCAAGAAGGCGGTAAACAGTAAATCTACCTTAATAATTTTAAGGGGCGTCAAGTTGGTTACCTAGTCTCTATTCCCTATTCGTTACCTATTCCCTATTCCCTATTCCCTATTCGTTACCTATTCGTTACTTATATGATTTTTGATATCCTTCCCCCTTTTTAATTATGGCATGGAATAGTTTAATATGGCTGCCGTTACCATGGAAACGGCACAATTGTGAAAAAAAATAGTTTTTGGTTTTTGGTGAACTGTTTGGATATGCTTCAACTCAGAATCATCATATTTTAAAACAATGTAGGTGTCCACTATATACAGGTGTTGGATGATTTTGGCGATCATTGGAAACTACTATGTTGCCATGGAAACTACACCAAAATTTTCAAAATTCTCAAAATGCTCAAAACTTCATGAAACTTCACAGTAATTATGAGCAACATTGGTAGATGTGGCATTTGGAGTTGGAATATCCAAAATAGGTCTTGTTACCATGGAAACAATGCAAAAAGGTCAAAAAATTCAAAAATAAGAATTTTGAGTAAACTGGATGAAACTTTACATGAATGGTAACTGGCATAGGCAGAGTTGGATTTTGAAGTTATAATTTTTAAAATGGCCGCCGTAACCATGGAAACAGCAAAAATATCCAAAATTTCAAAATGTTCAAACTGAATGAAACTTTGCAAATATGTTACTAGACATATGTATATGCTCTCTTTGGCTTTGGAATTGTCAAAATGGCTGCCGCTCACCTGGCAATAGGGGGTGGGTGCCATCCGTTATTGCTAGCAATTACAAATCTAGTTGTTAATACTCTTACATATGGTAATAGTTCTAAATTTGTTGAGGTAAAATGATCTTTTTATGACCTATTTATATGTGTTTGTGCTCAACCGATCCTTTTACTTCATGTTCGATACGCATTTGTTCCTTACTTGTTTTTTATACGTTCTACCTTTTAACTGCTTTATGTCCGTATGTTTGAAGATGGATCTTGGTTCGACGGGATGAAATCACCGTGTTAGCGCTTGCATAAAAAAGAAGATGTGGTATGATTGCCAATGAGACAACACTCTACATTAGACAAAAATGACACAGAAATTATCAACTATAGTTCACTGTACGGCCTTCAACAATGAGCATACCCAAAACCGTGTAGTCACCTATAACAGGCCCAGACACGACAACATCATACAATTCAAACAACAAAACTGACGGCCGTATTTCATATACAAAAAAATAAACGGAAAATGTAACACAAAAACAAACGATAACTACTTAATTTCAGGCTCTTGTCTAGGGACAGGCACATACTAACATAATGTGGTGGAGTTAAACATGTAAGCAGGGTGTACATCGTTTCGGAGCATGCAATTACCTTGTTTAATTCGTTCCATCACTCGCTTATAATTCGCTTATAATGCGTGTATCTTACGTAACACCTTTTAAAACATGATTTTCAATTGGTTTGTTGTCTCTGGTGGAAGGTTTGGGCTCTAAGAGGTGATATAATTCTATAAGTGCATTTGTATCCGTTCCAGCGCTCGGATAATACCCTGTTAAATATTCGTTACTTATTCGCTTTTAAAAAGTTTGTTGTACGTTGCACCTTTTAGAAAAGGATTTTCTATTGTGTTCATATCTCTGGTGGTAATAATGTGTTCTTAGAGATGAAATGCACCTATAAGCGCATATGTACTCGTTCCAGCGCTCAGATAATACCCTGTTACTTATTCGTTCCTTATTTGCTTTCAATGCACGAGGTATACGTTGCACCTTGAAATAAATCGTTTTTTAATTGTGTTCATGTCTCTGGTGGTACCAACGTGTTCTTAGAGATGAAATGACCCTATTAGAGCGCATGTACCCGTTCCGTCGTTCGGTTAATACCCTGTTACCTATTCATTACCTATTCGTTACCTATTCACTTATAGTACGTTTAGTGTACGTTGCACCTTTTAGAAAAGGATTTTAAATTGTCTCCATGTCTCTTGTGGTAACAATGTGTTCTTAGAAATGAAATTACCCTATTAGCGGGCATGCACCCGTTCCAGCGCTCGGAAGATACCCTGTTACCTATTCGTTACCTATTCGTTACCTATTCACTTATAATACGTTTGTTGTACGTTGCACCTTTAAGAAAAGGATTTTCAATTGTGTCTGTGTCTCTGGTGGTAACAATGTGTTTTTTTAGAGATGAAATGACCCTATTAGCGCGCATGTACCCGTTCAAGCGCTCGGTTAATACCCTGTTACCTTTTCGTTACTTATTCGCTTTTAATACGTTTGTTGTACGTTGCATCTTTTAGAAAAGAATTTTCAATTGTGTTCATATCTCTGGTGGTAATAATGTGTTCTTATAGATGAAATACACCTATAAGTGCATATGTACTCGTTCCAGCGCTCGGTAAATACCCTGTGACCTATTCGTTACCTATTCACTTATAATACGTTTGTTGTACGTTGCACCATTTAGAAAACGATTTTTAATTAAGTTCATATCTCTGGTGGTAATAATGTGTTCTTTTAAATGATATACCCCTATTAGCGCGTATGTACTCGTTCCAGCGCTCGGATAATACTCTGTTACTTATTCGTTCCCTATTCTTTTTTAATGCGCGGGTTATACGCTGCACCTTGAAATAAATCGTTTTTCAATTTTGCCTATGTCTCTGGTGGTAACAATTTGTTCTTAGAGATGAAATGACCCTATTAACGCGCATGTACCCGTTCCAGCGGTCGGGTAATACCCTGTTACCTATTCGTTACCTATTCGTTACCTATTCACTTATAATACGTTTGTTGTACGTTGCACCTTTTAGAATAGGATTTTTAATTAAGTTCATATCTAATAGGTAATAATGTGTTCTTATAGCTTACAAAACCAGATCATCTTTCTTTATTTAAACTTCATTATGTCCAATCATATTGACTCTGACAAATGACAAATCAGTAAATAAAACCAAAAGGTAAAACATAGAAAAAAAACAGGACAACAGTGAAATTTTATTTATTAACAAACGAATTATAAGTGAATAGGTAACGAATAGGAAACGAATAGGTAACAGGTTATTTACCGAGCGCTAGAACAGGTACATGCGCGCTATAATAGGATAATTTCATCTCTGAGAACACATTGTTCCCACAAGAGACATGGACAAAATTGAAAATCCTTTTCTTTAAGGTGCAACGTACAACAATCGTATTATATGTGAATAAGTAAAGAATAGGTAATGAAAAGGAAACAGCGTATTAACCGAGTGCTGGAACGGGTGCATGTGCGCTAATAGGGTCATTTCATCTCTAAGAACACATTGTTACCACAAGAGACATGGAGATAATATAAAATCCTTTTCTAAAAGGTGCAATGTACAACAAACGTATTATAAGTGAATAGGTAACGAATAGGTAACAGGGTATTTTCCGAACGCTGGAACGGGTACATGCGCGCTAACATGGTAATTTCATCTCTAAGAACACATTGTTACCACAAGAGGCATGGAGACAATTTAAAATCCTTTTCTAAAAGGTACAACGTACAACAAACGTATTATAAGTGAATAGGTAACGAATAGGTAACGAATAGGTAACAGGGTATTAACCGAGTGCTTGAACGGGTACATGCGCGGTAATAGGGTCATTTCATCTCTAAGAACACATTTTTTTCTGTCTATTCGAAATAACATAAAAAATGTGGTGCACACTGTTAACCCGCTACGCGCGTTATTCAGTGTGCACCATATTTTTTATGTTATTTCTTCATAGACATAAAAAAAAATATTTCAGTCATTCCTTAAATAATGACTTAAATCTGATATAAAATCAAAGTCATCTCTAAAGGTTTTAAATGTCAATTATATCACTCTAGGAAAACCTCAAAATGCCTGGGATAGACCTACATTTTCTACATAAGAAAATGCCTGTACCAAGTCAGGAATATGACAGTTGTTATCCATTCGTTTCATGTGTTTGAACTTTTAATTTTGCCATTTGATTTGGGACTTTCCTTTTTGAATTTTCATCGGAGTTCAGTATTTTTGGTTTTTTTTTTACTTTTTACGTCAACTATGGCCAGTATAAACGCAAAAATCAGGTGGAACTTCTATCTTACAGCATCATGACAGAGCAAAGTTCGACAGATCTGGTGGAACTAATTCAGCATGTAAATTGTATGACAAAGGAAGCGAGGACATTAATAAAATTGAGAAAGGAAATGGGGAATGTGTCACAGCGACAACAACCCGACCATAGAGCAGATTAATCATTTCGTTTTATAATGTGAAAAATTGAGACATACAGGAGCATTTCTTAAATGTTATACTAGTAAAGTTATAGGACAGTGTTGATGTGAAAGTGTAGTACAATGAAATATTATTATTGCAGGTGATATACAACTTAACCGAGTATGGTCAGTATTTGTATATCATGACCCGGCAACATAATAGTTATCAAAGGTACCAGGATTATAATTTAATACGCCTGTTAACATTAAGTTCATGATGAAACCCATAATCAATCATGTAGTTAAGGTGTGATTGAGCCCCTGTATATATAGCAACACCCAAATCAGTGGCGGATCCAGAGGGGGGCGTAGAGGGCGTTCGCCCCCCCCCCCCCTTTTCGCTTGGACTTTTTTGGTTTTTTTTTGTAAAATAATTAATCAGACTTAAAACGACGTGAACTTTGCCATTTGCCGTGTATTTAATTTTTACGTGACAATTCTTGACTTATAAAGATATTTGTCGCTGGTATATATATACTAATTGAAAGTCATGTGATTCACTATAGTGGAGGTAACCAGTGCGTCGAAAACACGTCACTCAGTCATTTTGAAATTCAAATTACTGTCACAAATTGCTAAGGCTGAGCATGACAATCTTAGCTTCTTCAAGGCGACACAGGATTAAGCAAGAACGTGTTGATTTCTATTTCATTATTCCACCAAACAGTAATTCTTTATATTAGCACACACTCATGATAAAAAGTTCCTCAGCAAGATTATTTACCTACGAAAACATGTGTGTTATTTATGTATTATTGTCATTATGTTTATTTTCTTTGGTTACATCTTCTGACATCAGACTCGGACTTCTATTGAACTGAATTTTTTAATGTGCGTATTGTTATGCGTTTACTTTTCTGCATTGGCTAGAGGTATAGGAGAAGGGTTGAGATCTCATTAACATGTTTAACCCCGTCGCATTTTTGCGCCTGTCCCAAGTCAGAAGACTCTGGCCTTTGTTAGTCTTTTTAGTTTCTTGTGTACAATTTGGAGTTTAGTATGGCGTTCATTATCACTGAACTAGTATATATATTTGTTTAGGGTAGAGCTGAAGGACGCCTCTGGGTGCGGGAATTTCTCGCTACTTTGAAGACCTGTTGGTAACCTTCTGTTGTTGTCTGCTCTATGGTCGGGTTGTTGTCTCTTTGACACATTCCCCATTTCCATCCTATTTTAAAATAACAGCTGAACAATTATCAGCAGTCAGTATAAGCTCTAGATAGATTTAAAGTCTCAAATACGAATCCTTTGATTTGAGGAGGCAATCTGAGATATTTGAGAGATGAAAAATCGACTCTGATTTTTACAGTAAATACAAATTCTGGCCGTATCTAGATTGAAAACAATAATCTAGACCATTTTTTGCTATAAGAAACGAAAATCCAACAGAATTATTCAGCCATAAATGAACATGATGAATAAAAAAGGGCTTATTTTTTTTTTTTGGGGGGGGGGGGGGGGCGGGGGGGCATGTCTGGCCGGAATGTCTATTTCGCCGAACTGATATATTGAATACTTTTTTCAAGACCAGACTGCAACCTGCCTGCTGGAAGTAGCCTTTATGTCTACATTTTTCGAACGTCATTCAGAAATTCGTTAACATTTCAGATTCATTCGTAGCCTTTGTTGATTTGGAATCCCTCACTTCCCTTTATTTTGTTGGGTGAAACATATCAACCAAACATTTAGATAAATATTGCTTGTTTGTCTTTTTTAGTTCGTGTCCGTCGTATTGTAAATTTCATCGAAAAGCCCGACTGGCTTATATTGTGTTTACAATAAGAAATCTTTGAGGTTATGATAACTTAACTTACAACAAACCAGCGAGAATTTTCCATGTCTATTTTTACTGAAAAGTCCCACATCAAATTTATCAGTAAATAGCTTTAAATCCGTACTAGTTTAATAATTAATAGGGAGAATACAGCATCGAAAATGTCAAACCCTTACACTTTTCATGAACTACAAAATATACATGCCCCACGCCAGGAATCGTTTTAAAAGTTTAAAAGTGCATATTACACTTATTTCATGTTTTTAGTCAAAAAAAGGTCCCAAAAAATGATCCTTTCAATCTTCGCCCCCCCCCCCCTCCCCCCCCCCCCCCCTTTTCCAAAATCTCGGGTCCGCCTTGCAAATTACACCGTATGGTGGTGCGCCTAACAGAGGCGGAATCTACAGATTAGACGGTAACAGGCAGGTAACCCGCATTGCATGTAGAATGCAAATTACTCATTAGATTCGTTAATAATGTTCGAACATATATGTGAAACAAATGAATTAAAGGTAATTTTAATTTATAATCATATATATATCATGAGTTGTCAACTTGAACAATCGATACGTACCAAGATCTTCCTAGCATATTAGCATTGGTTTCCCTCCCCCTTTACTTACATTCCCCTGTCAAATGTCAACATGACTAGACCTCCGAGGACATCTTCTCTCCCAGATCTTTCTCGTGACTTTACAAAGCTAGCATTGACTAACATCGACGAAAGAGAATGTATACAGAAATCAGAAATTTATAAACAGCGACCATATAGCTCACAGGTTCCATTTTCTTATAAGTGTGTATCGAAATGGGAGAGGCGGACTGTCGAAGATGTTTTTCAAATATATTACAATGATAATTTTTGTGGGAGCCCTTCGGATATACTGAGCAGAATTGGATTTGTTGGTAACCTATCAAAAGAGCAGAAAGAATACATTGAAACTATAAAAAAATATCTTCACATTGATGTTGGAGATGGGGAACTGTCAGAGGTGTATATTGCAAATGTAGCTCAGGACAGGCTAGTTGTTGACTCAAAATTAAGAGAAATTTTGGAAAATCTGGATAATGAAAAGGAAGAGTATGACAAAATTTGTTTTATTTATACCCTAGCATGACTATAAAAAAGAAGATGTGGTATGATTGCCAATAAGACAACTGTCCACAAGAGACAAAAATGACACAGACATTAACCATGTTCACAACTATAGGTCACCGTACAGCCTTCAACAATAAGCAAAGCCCATACTTCATAGTCAGCTATAAAAGGCCCCGATATGACAATGTAAAACAAATCAAACGAGAAAACTAAAGGCCTTATTTAAATAAAAAAAATGAAGGACAAAATACATATATGTAACACATAAACAAGTGACAACCACTGAATTATAGGCTCCTGACTTGAGACAGGCACATACATAAATAATCATGATAAGGCCAACTAAAATTAATTAGTAGATTTTCATCCAAATTTTTGAAAAACATTGGGCGGGTGGGAGGATTTTATTTTTTAAATTTTATTTCATTTGAAACCCTTGTTACAAGTTCTTCATACCGCGGGGTATATGCTAGTGGAAAACAAGCTTGTATAATGTAAATACATGTTGTATAAGGAATAAAAATCCCTGATTGGCAACCACTGTTATACATGTAATTGCCGCTTTAGAAACCTATTTAATTATAGTATACATCAAAGGGAAGAGAAATGCTCTCTTCAGTTGGAATAGACCTACACCAAATTTATTTTGCTTTCTAAGCAATGGTTTGTAGTCCACATAAAATCAATAAAATGTATTGGTACAATTGTATGCAACACAAGTATTATGAGTACAAAATAAAATGTAAACTCAGTGTGGAAAGTAATTATGTGATGTAAAACATGAACTTAACCAAAAAGTAGTTTTTTAATGACTAAATTGAGGGTATTGGGACATTTACAGAGGGTGTTTGCTGTTTGTCAACAAAAAAAAAACCAGCCATGGGTAAATATAAGGGAATTAAAATGCGTGTTTGTCGACTTTTTTTTCTCAATATACGGTCATAAATCAAACAAATTCGTGCTTGTGTCAATTTCTTTAATCCAGTCATGTTTTTGTACCAATTTGTTCTACGATTCTTGCGCTTTGGATATCATTTACAGTCCAAATTTCCTGACAAAAAGTCATCGTATAAATAAAGAAAAAACACGGTTTTTGATTCACTTGTGACTACCGCAATTTGCGTTAAATGACAAGGCGTTTTACTCGTTACTCGAATATTTCATGCCCTTCTCGTTATCAATCTCTATTCTCGGTAGATGTTGTCATAATAGAGCAGCAGAATATGTCAACTCAATCATATCGTTATTAGATTACTCTGAGAAATACAAAAACGAAATTTGAAACAGGAAATGTTGAATGAAACCAAATTATCGATGGTTCCCGGTAACGGACATGATAAAATCCGGAAATCGTATTTTTGTTAAATAAAAAAAATCGAGGCGGGACGATTTCAGAGGGGCGGGCGGGGATGAAAATCTAGCAATTAATTTTAATTGGCCTAATGTGGCAGGGTTAAACATGTTAGCGGGATCCGAACCCTCGACCATGTCCATTAATTTCAGCAACCATGCTTTGAATAGCACCGCTACGCTTCCCATACATGAACAATTATTGGCTGTGTATATTTATTATTGATACATGTATAATTGATCATAATTTGTAAACAAGAAGTGACAAGTGACAAAACGCAACAGGTGATGACACATGTTCTGAATCTCTACCGACTGATAATTGGCAACACATTGCATGCTGGACATTTACAACCTTGTTTATCATGTTTATCATCTAGTGTCCCTTTTTAAATGATAAATTGAGATAGAAGTCAGCTCCAACATACATGTATCTTTCCATTTAGCTCTAAAGAAGGAATTATACCTTCAACAGAAAATAAATTTATACTCATAGACACAGTAAATCCTATCATTGCATAAGCAATGAGAAGGAAGTCTGTGTTTTTCAGACTCTGGCTGAACAATTCAAGTCAGTTGGCACTGAATTTGAATTACTGGAAGATATGGAACTTAAAAATTAACACACATATCAGTCAGAGTTCGAACATGAATAAGTCTAAATCTGATTTTGACTCATAGAGGTCTAAATTTGTAGATTCAAAGATTTGTCTCCTTTTAATATTAGACAATTGGTGACTTCAATAAGTCAATTAGTGTAAAGCCAGAAATATTTGACCTATATTAAAAAGTTGCAGATAATGACTCCTACAACATACAAGTAGATGTTAAAAAAATTTTGCCAACTTCAAGACCAACGTATATTTATAAAAAGGTCATGCATCATGATCTATATCTGTAATTCAACAATGCTTTGTCTTCTAAAGAATAATATGCAGGAGAGCTTAAAAAAAACAGAACTTTACAATGTAACCATCTAGAGCATAATGTAGAGCCACACTAATGACAAAAATAATCTTATATTTGGTAAAAATGTTTATTTAGATAATTATATATAGATAGCTGATCATGTCCTTGTTAACTTTCAAACAGGTTTGATAACTATTTATGATGTCATAGGTGGTGCACTTTGGCCAGCAAATGAAATTAGGTCTTTTCATATAAAATATAAATAGACTTCAACAAGTCTGTCATTTTCCAACTTAAATAAGCCTAAAAATTAAACACATTTTTATGATAAATATGATAAATTTATGCATTTTTTTACTTCTGTAAGTCAAAAACAAAAGATGACTTGCTTATGTCTGAGCTCTGACTGCATTTGAAGATATACACTTTCACAGACTTGACCTCTTGTCGTACATGTAGATGGGACATTTATGAATTAATTTATATACTGTTGTCAGTCGGTCTATCTGTCCACTCGTCATACAAAATCAAGAGACCGTTTTTATCAATTTCAAATTTGATGACACATGTTTGGAATATTTAATTAATCATTTGGTGGAAGAAGACTCCGTTTTAATTTTCAACATTTTTTGAATTGTCATTTCTGAAAATGAGTTGATTTAAGGTACTTGACATCCTCATGCAATGACATGCCAGTTAACATGGTTAATGTCTTCCTCTACAGGGGCGGATCCAGCCATTTTAAAAAAGGGGGGGTCCCAACCCAGGATAAAGGGAGTGTTCCAACCATATGTCCCCATTCAAATGCATTGATCTGCCAAAAAAAAAGGGGGTCCAACCCCCGGACCCCCCCCCTCCCTGAATCTGCCACTGCTCTATATTCTTTTTTCGTGATTTCATTCTTGCTTCAATTTCAATATGCATAAGACAGGTGTATCATTGACTCCTGGTGGAACTGTGTTTTTTTGTGGGTTTAATCCATTTTGTTTCAGGACAGCTTGCAAAAGTAGAACTTGTTGATCTAGTGAATATTTAATAAAAATAGTTTTATTGTAATTGCATTTTTTTATATTTTCAGATACATCTGTGGTAGAGTCTATAATTATGTTTGCCTTGGTTTTTAGTTAACTGCCTACAGTGCTTACAGTGCTTTGATTTATATTTTCAGACACATCCGTGGTAGAGTCTATAAATTCCTTTGTTCTATCACTGACCTTCTGGATGCATTAACAGTTTGTAAAAATATTTCCGATGCTTATGAAGGAGGACATTACACCACACTGTTTAGTACATTTGCAGAATTGTGTTGTTTAAATGCCAAGTAAGTTTATTTTTATTGTACATTTGTTTTATTTGAAGGGGCTGCTGTACTGTTTTACCCTTTTTCATCCATCAATCAATATGTGTGAATGTTTATTTACCCATCCACCTGCTGGTGGTACACTCAACTTCTAATGAAAGTCATTCAATTCAATTTTTACAGTCAAAACAGTGAACAAACTGATTGTCTAGTGTTTTCCCCAGATATTTCATATAGCATCCTGGTAAAATAGGAAATATGAAATACACTTTGTTTCTAAATATTATAGCATCACATTTATCATGTTCATAACACAATCTATAAGAAAATCAATTCAGATAACATCACATTCAGAAATATACATGTAGCATCACATTACCAGTCAAGGGTCTAACTTAAATAATCATGTTGTTATTGTGGGCTTAATTATCCAAAAACTGTAATAACATATGTATGTTACATGTTTCAAAGGGAAAATATAAAACCTTTATTTTGTTAAATTTTTCTCAAGTTCTATTGGTATTATAATTTTCTTTATGTATGCTAATCTTTGCAAAGATATACCAGCTCATAGTTTACCAATCATGCGTAGTACACCTATGCTATTACAGAAAATATATTCCTGCAATAACCAAAGGGTGTTATAACAGCTTCTCTATATCTCTTTAAAGGCTTTGCTCTGACATGCATATATATATACCAGTGTATTTCAATTCATTGTAAGAAATGACGATCAGAGCTTGTAGTGAGGCACTGCGCAAGATTCCAAGTGTCTCATTTACTCTCATATAGCATGTATAGTAAGTTACACGATTGTAATAACTAAGCCTTGTTATTACAGCTCAGTTTGCCCTTAAAGGCCTTGTCTCATTGATTTACCATGGTTGATCAAAATTGTATTAATGGAATTAGAAAATTAGTTATCAAGTTAATATATAAAGCTACTCCGCAAAGTTTTAAGAATTCCCAAGTGCCCATTAAAGATAAAATATATTTAACTGATAACAAACATATATGTTATTACAGATTAAGGAAAAAAGAGTAGACAACTCATGAAAGTTTCTATAATAACACACGCATGTTATTTTTCTCTGATAACTTATGTTAGTTAGACCCTTGACTGATTACCATGATAATTAAAGGTTCCGGGGAGAACACTGAATTTGTTTAACAGCTTAATTGCGTAAACCCCTGAGGGTTTACGCAGTATATATTGGACGATGTCCGTAGTCTTTCGGAACACCGGATGTTATTCGGAATACATCTGTGCTTTCCATGCCCACCTTGCATATACATGTGCAATAGCTTATTAATTGACCTGTTGAATAATCATTAGCATCTTAAAGTTGCTATAGAGATATGTTACATAGGATGCATAATTTATTATGACGCAAGCTACTTTAATTAGCATTTGAATACTTCCTTGCATGCAATTACAAGCTGCTAATATTTACTTTCAATATATGCGTAGTTATTTAAATAGAGTCAAACGTTGAAACCAGCTGTGTTTAGATATGAGATAAGATTTCATGTAAACAATACGAAACGAGATTTGTTAACTAAAATCTATAAAAGAAGTATTACTATCATTTTATTTAAAATTATGAGTCTAGGGAACATGAACATGATGTACAAAGCAGGCTATTTTTTTTCATACTGAAATTAAAAGGGAGTCTTTCTTGCACTTTCTTGAAATTTTACGTCTAGTATAGACCAAGGACGTGTAATCTAAAATATGTCCATGAATAGATGTAAATAACGAAGATTTTAAAAGAAAATATTGTTTATTGAAAATAATGTTAAAATTAATTATGAAAATATATTTCCGTTTTTATTTTCATTAAAATTGCAAATTTAAAGTTATTTTCTTTGTTTAAATATTGCAATGTTATTTATTTTTTTATTAAAACAAGGAGGTCATATAACCTCTGGATCCTTTTCGGCTGTCGGACTGATATTCAATAGGAAGGGAAAAAAACTAAAACTCAAATCTAAATCTAAAATATATTAAAAAAAAATACATTTGACCATGCAGATGTAAGAAATAATACTTCAAGCAATGAAACAACGAATCAAATGTGCCGCTTTAATTACGACTGATTACCTTAAAATTAATCATGCATGCAATTTTAGCAGACTTAACAGGGTCGGCGATAAGATATCAAATATAAAAAAGAAGATGTGGTATGATGTCAATGGGACAACTATCTACAAGTCCGTATACGTTAGTTGCACGCCAGAGGAACGCTTAAGCAAGCGTTAAACGCGCGTTGCATAAGTTTGAAGTACGTCGAAATGCAAAGGTATACGCTTGGTGAACGCTTTTACTCCAGGAAATATTTATGGAGCATAACAACTTTATTCAGCTTGTGTCAAGCTTATACCTGTACGCTACACACACATAATATACACGCTACAAGGGCGTTGAAAACGCAACAGATGAGTTTGAGACACGTTAAGGGCACATTGTATACACTTCAAAATTGTTCGACTTTATGGCGGCGTACTTCAAACTTATGCAACGCGCGTTTAACGATTGTTTAGCGTTCCTCTGGCTTGCAACTAACGTATACCGACTTTGTCATTTTTCTCTGTACGTTTGGTGCACGCCGGTCAGTACACCAATGTGTGACGCCTGCATTACTAATGCCAATCTCCGGCGCAGAGTTCATATCCGTTCCATACATATGCATGCTCCCCAATACTGCACTTAATATGATAAACAGTAATGTAGATTTTGATTAGAGATTGGGAACAAAAAAGTACGCAAAAAAGGTATGGCAGAGGTCATATTGAGTGTAGTGTTACAAAGTATTGAACGGAACGGATATGTGATCTCTGCGCTGGAGATTGTACTAATGCCGGCTTTTGGAGTGTCTGGGACGTTTAACTATGGGGTGTTTGTTTTATACCGGCGTCACACATTACTAATGCCGTCGTCACACATTGGCGTATAGATTGGCGTGCACTAGAGGTACAGAGAAAATTGACAAAGTCGGTAAACGTTAGTTGCACGCCAGAGGAACGCTAAGCAATCGTTAAACGAGCGTTGCATAAGTTTGTAGTACGTCGAAATACAAAGGTATACGCTTGGTGAACGCTACAACTCGAGGAAATTTTTATGCAGCACACTGATATATGTGACGCCGGTATTACATTGAGTAAACAATCAATGTCAGTTTCTAATTCTTATACAACAAAAGTAATATAAAACAATACATCTTTATTAAACAATTATCTAATATATAATGCCTGAGACTACTATAATGTCAAACAAGCATTTGGGTTTACGATTGCATTTCTTTTTTTAAAGAAAGCAACTTGTTCTTATATGTTGATTGTAATATTTGGTCTTGCTGCTAACACATGCACATTGTTACTCATATAACAAATAAAGAAAAATAAAAAAAAGAGTCATATATTTGTAGAAAATTTGAATAGTTTATGTTACTTCCTAAATTTTGTAATTAGCACTTTCAGTTTTGCAGCAACCACGTAGAATCATTGTCCCCTGCACGACTCGTTGCGGGGGAAAAAGAAATACCGGGCATCTGTCTTTACGGTCTTGTAAGCTCTTTCAAATGTAAATGTACAATTCTTGCCAGACTTTTATCAAACTTATATTAGAGGTGTATATTAGTAATGTCTCGGAACAGGTTCGAAAAGTAGTGCCGTTCAATTATTTTTAAAAGTGTTTTGCCCCTTGGACAAAATGTTGGAAATAATCATATGGAAATTGCATTGTATGTGCTCTCATGTGTACATTTCTTGCCAGATTTTTATTAAACTCATTTCAAAGGTTTTTGTCAGAAATGTCATTGACAAGTTCGAAACTATGACAGGGGATTGTGTTAGTTGTTAGTTTTCTATAATTTTTTGTTTTGTATGACAGAAATGAAATCAATGTTTAACATGTTTAATTTATTTCAGATTAGGCTTTTCCAAATCAGATCAGTCAACATGGAAAAATTTAGGAGGTCTAGATAACGTTATTTCCCAACCAGATATTCGTTTGTTCAAACATGGAGTATTTACAAAATCTTCAATAGATCGTAACAGAGTTGTGGCCGTTGTACAGGTAATCTATGTGTTTTTCTTAATTTACATTAAGGTTTCCTGACAAAATTTCTAGCAACTTTGTATGTAACGTAGATAGTTCATATATAATTGACTGGAATTATTCAACCCGAAGGTACATGTATCACTGAATCAGCTGGTCTAGTGAGCTTTTGTAACTGATGAGGGGGGAAGGACCTTTATCGGTACTTCGGGATCGGGTGTTTTTAGGCTCAGGATTTCTGGATTGACCCTTTCTGGATCCGGGAATTCTTTTTTCGAATTTCAGGATGTTTGGATTTAAATTTCTTTAAATTCAGGACCTCAGGATTTCATGTTTTTTTAGCCCCGGATTTATGGATCTGGACCTCTCCCCCCACTGATGACTATCAACAATATTAAAAAATGTAGACTTAAAGAAAACCTGAGTAAGAAAGAATTCAAGCTCAGAAAAATTGCAGAAAATTGGTATAGATTTATCATTGGGTTCATTCATGCTATCTTTTAGGTGACTTTTTAGCTGGCTGATTTATACAGGATACACTGCACGAAACAATCCTGTGCCTTATCTGTTATATTCACTTTTTACAATTTTGTCTTAAATAACCTAATAACAAAACCCACACATGCAACCCAGAATAAGGAGATGTGGAGACAACATTAACTTTTGAAATTATAAATAAAAAAGGTGTTATATTTAAGCTATTCATTTCTTTTATAATTGATGTAGTCATGGTAGTTTTGTTGTCTCGCCTGCGACAAAAGTGAGACATACATTTTTGTAGGTGTTACTAAACGGTGGCGGCGTAAACTATTTGTATAAAGCTTTATGTTTCAGAAGATAGAAGACAGGGATGCTTCATACTTTGTATGCAGATACCTTATGTTACGAAGTTTCTGTCTGTCATATGTCATTGACCTCATTTTCATGATTCAGCGACTGCTTGAAATTTTTTTTTAGTTTTTTCACACTTTTTATGAGTAATAGGATAACTTTATTTGGTATATGGATTCCTTGCAACCTCTACATGTCCATCAGACAGGGTTCACCTGACCTCAGCCTCATTTCATGGATCAGTGATCAAGGTTAAAGTTACGTGATTAGGTCTGTTTCTCGGATACTTCAAGCAGTAGGTCAGCTAAATGTGGTGTATGGAATGATTGTAAGGGATACATGTCAGTCTGGCAGGTTTCATCTGACCTTGACCTCATTTTCTCTGCTTCATTGGTCAATGTTAAGTTTTTGTGTTTTGGTCTATTTTTCTAATACTATAAGCCATAGGTCAACTTTATTTGGTGTATGGAATAATTGTAAGGTGTACATGTCTGTTTTGCAGATGTCATTTGTCCTTGACCTCATTTTCATGGTTCTTTGGTCAATGTTATTTTTTTTTTTTTTTGGTCTGTTTTTCTATAAATACTATATTCTGTACCTTGACCTTAAATGTCTCTCCCACTCTTGGTCCTGATACCAATAAAATTTAGTTTTTTTTTTATAATCTGCACAGGTAAAGAAAAGTAGACATCAAATAGATTTGGATTCATCTGATTCTGATGGAGAAGCATGCACAAGCACTAGTTCATTTTCTTCAATGAGGTCATCAAACAGTTCAGATTCTAGTGAAAATGCACCCAAAATAGAACTGTTACTGAATAGGGCAGTTTTAGGACAGCATGCAGGAGAACTCTTGTTAGAACTCCACAAGTTTGTAACAAAGGACAGTGATACAGATAAATATAAAATGACAGGGATGATTGTTAAAGGCACTATGGTAAGTACTAGGATTTTATCTCAGTTACCCTGAAAGAGGGGGGAAAGGGGGGGGGGGCATGATTTTTTTCGGGACATAGGGATTTAATTCTTTTTAAATTCAGGACCTCAGGATTTCATGTTTTTAAGCCCAGGATTTCCAGATCAGGACCCCTCCTCCCCCTTGAAATGGCATGTCAGATATGCAATCAATTTGTTTGTGTTACTCAATGGTATTGTTTAGCTTACTTTTACATGTCAGGAACTGTAATGAATCAAAATTTTATAAGATTAGACAATCAGTTAATGTGACATGTATATTCACTTTAAGGCATCCAATATGCTGCCTTATCATGCTTTAACAACAACAACAACAACAACAATACTTTATTTTAAGAGGGTTACACAGTTAGCTATATAACTAATCTTCCCTGAGGCCCTCATCATGAGAAATCAAACAAAATGCAAACATATACATTGCATACATTAGTATAAAAAGTCAAGTATGATAATAATGTTTAATACAACTTGATAAAATGTGATGAAAAAAATAAACATGATGACATGATCAGTTTTTAATATTATTGATATAGCTAGGTTGATTTCAATAACACTCCAGATTTTAAGACAACATAATGCAGGGAGAATTTAAAATGTATGGCATATAATAAAATTATAGATGTGTTAAAGACTTGAAAACAGTATAAAACATCATTTCACATATACCATCAACTTCATGTGGAATTTGCCCTAGCCTTAAGGTAGTACCCAACACCTTCACTAACATTAATTTGGCTCGTTAAATTTTCATAAAATTTGGCAAAGTATTTACTTTGACCCTTTCACAAAAATATAAAATTAAAAAAAAAAATTGAACCAACCAGTTTATAAATCAGAAAAATTACACTGGTTACATATATAGCAGTTTGACAAACACTTATTTTGATCATTGAGAAGCAGGCGCGGATTCAGAGGGGGGGGGGGGTCCGGGGTTGGAACCCCCCCTTTTTTTTGGCCGATCAATGAATTTGAATGGGAGCATATAGCTGGAACCCCACCTTTACTCTGGGAACCCCCCCCCCCCCCCCCTTTTAAAATGGCTGGATCCGCCCTTGAGAAGCTTAATATTTTAACAACACAACATATAGTAAGGGGTACTACTTGTACAAGTTATTTTTAATTACTTGAAGTAATTACAAGTAAATTTGTAGGATACTTATACAAGTGAAAAAAATATTGGTTGAGTTATGTCCCTTAGACATTCAGATTTTTTTACTTGTATAAGTAAAAAAGTTATCCTATCTTCTTTTATTGAATTCTTAGGATTTCTTTCCTCTTATAGAATTTTAAATTATCTTCCCTTTGCAGCTGTCTTTACTAATCATTTAAGTGTAATTTCATGGATAATGAAAATCCCATTTGTCTGTTATCTTCAGAACACTGCTTATTTACAAGCCCCCAAGGAGCAATTTTTGGAGGCCTTGTGCAACTACCAAATACTTAAGATCTCTGCACAATCAGTTTCTTTGTTGAATTAATGAGATGAAACATTGAACTCTAATAAAAAAAATTGAGCAAACCTGGGAAAAGTCATGAAAGGCATAAATTTACATCTCAAAACTTGAGGACTTTTGTTGGATTGTAAGAAAAAATTACTTATACAAGTAAATTTTTCAGAAAATTAAGGGGAGATTATTCAAACATTATTTATTTACTTATATGTGTAAAATGCAAATCCAAAAGTGATAGATCAACATTATGTAAATTGAGGTTAAGTGCTCATACTTTATCTATTGAAAGAGGGCGATATCTAAAAATACCAAAGCAGAGTAGGGTATGTCTTTGCTGCAACAATGGAGACATTGAAGATGAACTTCACTTTCTTTTAAAATGTTCCTCCTATAAATATGTGAGAGATAACCTTATTAAAAAATTAAATAATGTTCTATTGAACAACAAATTTCCTTCCTTATCATATAACTTGCTTATATCAATTCTAAATAGTAATTCCCAAACAATATTAAAAATTGTTGTCAACTATTTGAATGAATGCTTGTTGGTGAGAAACTCATTATTAAAAGGTACTTGATTTCTGTAATAATGTATATGCTTCTCATTTATTTTTTTATATATTTCTCTCATAATAATATCCACTGTCACTCCTTCATAGTATATATGTTATTGTAGTTAGTCTTTAATTTGTTGCCATAACCATTTATTGTCAATGTGTTAGTGCTAATAAAGTTATCTTATCTTATCTGTGTATATTTTTTT
Source organism: Mytilus edulis (assembly GCA_019925275.1). Lineage (NCBI taxonomy): Eukaryota > Metazoa > Mollusca > Bivalvia > Mytilida > Mytilidae > Mytilus > Mytilus edulis. The sequence continues at coordinate 13,152,272 of CM034362.1, forward strand.
TACTTCTTCAAGTAAATAAAAATAACTTGTACAAGTAGTACCCCTGACTGACATAATTAAAACGTTTAGCTGATTTTACAGAGTTATTTCCCTGTAGTGTTAGGTACCACCTTAAATGAATTTCTATTTAACAAAAGTGAGGTCCATGAGCTACTAAATTTTCAGTAAATACAAACTTGTATTTGTGCATATTGATATCAAAGTCAGCTATTTGTGTGAGGATTCCAACACTTTTTCAATATATGAAGATCTCACCACTGGTCTTATTTGATTGTCCCATTTGCCAATAATGGCCTTTTTGACTGTTCATTCATTGTTTTTTTATGCCCCTTGTCCCCACCGTCATCTTTTTAAAATTAGCAAATACAATATGTTATAAGTATCCATTTCATAAAGTATGAAGAGTAAGCATGGGCTAATATCTAATTGTTCAAAATATTTGAAGAAATTAAACAAAAGCTCGGTTATTAAACTTTTGTGAATTTAAGTATGGATGCAATTTGGGTACTCCTCATTACAGAATCATGGATAGTTTGGAGGTTGATTCAAACCCATTTTTTTATGAATCAAATTGGTGTACCTATATAATAAAGAAGAATAGGGCTACAAAATAAACACAGTATGGACATTTTTTTCTTGATCATAAAAAAACATAGGTGAAAAACTGTCAAAATAGGTGCAATTTGGGTACGGTCATGTTAATGCTTATTGCCACCAAACACAGATTGCAAGTTCGAATTTGGATGGCGTCACTTTCACCGTCCATAAATTATGTCCCTTTATAAATGAAAAAGTTGCTGAATTTGCTGTTTCTGCACTCAAAATTTAATTTGCCACAACCAAATGACAGGAAATTTTGATTCAATTTTAAAAACTGCTATAAATAAAGAAATCTGACAAGGGCAATTCAATTCTGTCAAAACTGTCAGACGATTTCTTATAGGAGTAATTGACCATAAAGGATGAATTTTACCATTTTTTAGCTCACCTGGCCCAGAGTGCCATGTGAGCTTATGCCATAACTTAGTCGACCGTCATCGTCTGTTGTTGTCTGTCCTCGTCATCAAAAACTTTTCCAAGAATCTTCTTTGAAACTAATGGGCAAAATACCTTCAAACTTTAACTGAGTGTTCCTTTGGGTATCTTGTTTATAAATTGTATCTGAAGTTTTGATATATCAACAAACATGGCTGCTGTTGCTAAAATTAGAACATAGGGGTCAAACCTTGTATTACTATTTTGGCTATAGGACCCAATTTTTAAATTGGTCCAAAGGGTCAAAAACTAAACTTTGTTTGATTTCATCAAAAACTAAATTATAAAGGCTCTATAATATGCTGAATCTTATTGTGCATTCAGATTTTTCATTTTGGGCCCTGTTTTCAAAGTAATCTATATTAAGGTTTACAGGGTCCAAAATTAAACTTTGTTTGAAAATAACTAAAATTGAAAATTTGTTTTTTTTAAGCTGAATCTAACTTTGTTGTTACATCAGACCATACTAGGTAAATTAAATGTCCCATTTCAAATGTTTAAGATCTTTGACCACATTTGTTTTATGTTGGAAACCTATAATATGTCAAAAATTTAAAACAATCCAAATTCAGACCGTATAAAGCTTAACTAGTGTGTCCAAACTTGCCCTAATGTTCAAGGTTCAACCTCTGCAGTTGCATCAGGTTCAAAACTTCATTTGGAAGTGAAAACATGTATATGATTTAAACATTGAAAATAAACTGTTTGTTTTGCAGTTCAGGTCACCTGGCATTATGGTGTGTATAAGATAAAAGATTGATATTTTATTCAGAAATAAGGAAGCCAGAAAACATGCTTAAATGATTCTCATCACCGTAAATTTTCTGAACGCCGTTATGATGTTTAAGGTAAACACGATCTCCTTCCTTTAATTTGAGAACAATGGTAGCGGATCCTGTATGCTGACCTTGTCCAGGATACACCCCTACATTTTTTTCATAATTTTTCCATAGATTTGCATGGAAATATTTTCCTTGATAAGACATTGCTGTTGCAGTTATTTGATAGTACCCTTTGATTGGTGCTTTAAAAATTCCAGAATATGGGTCATATCCTTTACCAGCATTGGTCCAAACTTTGTCAAATTTAACTATTTCTTGATGGCCAATGGATTTACCTACTGACAGAGAAGCTGCGAAAGCAATTGCAGGTACTTTCTTCTGGCATTTACAGGTAGACAGTTCTGCAAAGAAAAATGATGGCATATTATTGTCATAAAACTGGAACACATGATTAATTTTTGGCTTATAATTATTTGAAGAGATGTAGACACTAATAATGAGTGGTGATGAAAAGAATTTCCGAAAGGTTAAAGGAACATAATTCAATAGATTTTAATGAATCAACATACATTTTGTAACATAATTTCAACTCTTATTTGGCCCAAATAATAATGCAAATTTAAAAGTTATTATTCCTTAACAGTTACCATGGCAACAAAACATGAAAAATTGCTATATTTTGTTAAAAATTATATACCATGTTTAATAGCAATTTTTTTTAAGAACATAATAATTTGGCAAAGTTTGGAACACGTAACGAACATCTTCATGTTTAATGAGACAATGGAAATAATGATGAAAACTGCATAAATTCAGCAGTTTTTTTCGTTTTCATGAAAACAGTGCATAATATAACGTCCTCAGATCAAATTTTTATGTTATTTATTTAAGATAACTTTCTGCATTTCCAACCATTATGTGCAATTTTAAAAAAATCACATTAACTTTATTTTTTTTTTATTTCATAGATGCGTAAACCAAGCTTAAATGCTCCTACATGTTGTCCTAGTCCTTTCTATGATTTGTAATTCCTGACAAATTGAAACAAAAAACTTTTTGCATGGCTATTATGGCTAAGAATGTACATGTACAATGTATTGGTATTAGGTGAACATAAATTCCATGAAACATGAAAATGATAACTCATCACACAGTATAGCATGCTCACATGGAGCTCTATTCCAAATTTCATGAAATTTTTATTTGTAAATCCTAAAAAAAAAAATCAAAGCACATAAAATATGACCTCAAAATATTCATGGGATGGAATGTAAGATTCACTGAAGGATGGACTGATGTCAATTGATATACCCTTCTGCTAGAGTTTGGGTCTTACTAAACTAAATAAAAAAATCAGAATGCAAACTGCTGTTCAAGTGTTGAAAGTTAAAAATAAGTATATCAAATGCTGTTAAAAGAACATACCAGGATTGGAAGCTTTTATCTTCATCATCATATTAAGGAGATCTTGATAGAGACCATTCTCTGCAAAATAAATATATGCTTTAGGCCAATTAAAATTAATTGCTAGATTTTCATCCCAGCCTGCCCCTCTGAAATTGTCCCGCCCCGATTTTTTTTATTTTGAAATATTTACGATTTCCGGATTTTGTTCATTTCTGTTACAGGTAACCGTCAATAATTTCGTTTCATTCGAACTTCCTGTTTCAAATTTCGGTTTTCATATTTCTTGTTTCGAGTACTTTAAAACCATTGTTATGTTGACACAGATGACAATATCATCTACGGAGAATAGAGATAGATTACCAAGAAGGGCATGAAATATTCGGGTTACGAGTAATACGCTGTGTCCAAGAACGCAAATCGCGGTATGTCACAAATTGGAAATTTTTGTTATTAGGCCAAATAAAATAGTATGTGTGGTTCCAGTTACATCTGAAAATAAGTAAGGGTAGGTAGGTAGGGATTTTTTTTTAATTTTATGGTGTTTTTTTTACATTGAGTCTATGGGAGCAACATTCTGACTTTAACAGTGCTTGATGAAAAATGACAATAAAATCTTTAGGGTGGCTATTTTTAAGACAAAAAAGTAGGGACGGTAGGGTAACTTGAACCACACGTATATTTTTATTTGGCCTTAGAAGAAAACCGTGATTTTTTTCAATAAAACATTGACTTTGTGTCAGCAAATTTGGGCTCTGAAAGATTTCAAAAGCGCAAGAATCGTGGAACACATTGGTAGAAAAAAAACATAACTGGATTAAAGAAACTGACAAAAGCACAAACTTGTTAGATCTATGACCGTATATTCATGATATTGAGTTCAAAGAGTCGGCAAACATACACATTATGATATAGATAGCCTTTAGATTTACCCATGGCTATTGTTTTTGTTTAAAAACACCAAATACCTTAACAGAGTCATTAAACAACTTCATGTTTTACATTGTAATTATGTTTGCTTCAGTCTTGCATAACTTGGGAGTCTTAAAAGCACAACCCTACTATTACCAACACTGTTTGAGTTCTCATTTCATTCATAATACTTGTGTTGCATACCATTGTATTTGCATAATGTTATGGGGACTACAAACCATCACTTAAAAAGTAGTCCAATTTCTCAATGATTTTACTGTTTACCATGTTTACTGGAAATATGTTTCTAAAGTAGCAAATAATTGCATGTAGAACAGTCGTTGCCAATCAGAGATATTTATTTAAGAATTTGAAAAATTATGTATGATTCTTTATACATGTTTACACATGTACATGGTATAAGCTAATTATAACACTTGCAAATATATATATGAAGTTTACGTCACAAGAAGGTTTCATATTAAATAAAATTTTAAAAATAAAATCCTCCAACCCGCCCCATTTTTTTCAAAACTTTGGATGAAAATCTAGTAATTAATTTTAGTTGGCCTTATGTACAATGTGTTACAGAATATGTTTAGTCATAATTTGAAATGAGTCATTTCCTTTGGTGTTTTTTTTTTTTTTTTCGTTCTGGTGATGCTAAACTAAAATGAAATTTGACTTAGTAAAGTACATTCGAAGTTCAGTATTACAGGCAGACTCCACTTTAACCATCATTAACAATAACATGAAAACTGTCACAGTTGTCCTGAACATGGTCTTCAAGGGAAGCAACTTTTTTATTAAATAAATGCTTTATGTATGTTTATTTTCGAACTTTTATTTATAAGTTAACTGAAACCTTTCAAGCTGTTCAATCTGTCTCTCATTATATGAAATATGATTTTTATTGATAATATATGACATGCAACTAAACTAGTTCCAAGAATTTGGTACAAGATATTACGCTAGAACAATAAGTCACTCCTAAATTTGTGGAGCTGCATGATATTACCAGTTTGTAAATGATAAACTGTCCATATATGTCTGACTCTTAAAAAAAAAATTGTATGAATCATTGTGAGAGATAAGTTCTAGGTATAGCAAAATATGAAATTATAACTTCTGATGAGCCAAGAAATTGAATAGGTTTAAACATTTTGAATATTTTCTGCATTGCATTTAAACTTTTAAAGAAATATTTAGTAATGACTAATAATGTTAATTTCAATTTCTTATTTTGGTAACCAGAGATTTTATATTTATGCCCAAATCCACCTACGATAGTAGACTAGAGGGCATTATGTTTTCTCGTCTGCGTCCCACTTTAGGTTAAAGTTTTGGTCAAGTACTTTTTGATGAAGTTGAAGTCCAATTAAAACTTACATGTTCCCTATGATATGATCTTTCTAATTTTAATGCCATATTACAGTTTTGACCACAATTTCACAGTCCAATGAACATAGAAAATTGTAGTGCGAGTGGGGCATCCGTGAACTATGGACACATTCTTGTTTCTTATCATATGTAAACCATCTAATCAGGACAGATATCTTAGAAGAAAAATTGAATTTTCTAACATATCACGTTTTTGTTATTAAAGTAAATTTATTCCAACAATAAGAATGACAACGAAAAGAAGTCCCTTTTTATCGACATATATCAGACATATCAGCTGATAAGTATCATTTTTTATTTTCCATTTGCCGATTTGGTAGTAAGTAGTAATAAGTGCACAGTAAATTAAAACTTGATTCATTATCTGATTATGCCAGAAAAACAACATATTTTAATTCCATCATTAACCAAAGATACTTATGTTGTCATTGACAACTAGTTTTTATACGCCCGTCGGAAAGTATTATGGTATACAAATGTCTGGCTTCTGTCCGTCTGTCTGTCCAGCTTCCACATGTCGCATTGTAACTTCAGAACGACTTATCCAATCTTCATGAAACTCAATATAGCTGTTTCTTATGATTGTCAAACAATCTATATACTTTTTGGTGAAAATAAGATTTATTTTTTTTGAGTTACAAGACTTTGTTACTAAACAGGGGATGTTTTTATACGACCGCAACAATTTTTTTGGGATCGTATAATGGTATGATGTCGTCGTCTGCATTGTCCGGAGACACATTTGGTTTCCAGACAATAACTTTAGTTTACCTGAATGGATCTCTTTGAAATTAATAATAGGTTCAATACCACAAAAGGAAGGTTGGGATTGATTTGGCCGGGGATGAAGTTTCCACTGGTTTAGGAATTAGGGACCCAAAAGGGCCCCAAAACAAGCATTTTTCTAATTAACGGTTAATAACTTGTGTTTAAGTATTTCAATTACTCTGAAATTGTACCACAATGTTTAATACCACAAGTAAAAGGTCTTGATTCATTTTGGGTCCATGGTGTCAACAGTTAAGGAATTAAGAGCCTAAAAGGGGCCAAAAAACAAGCATTTGTATAGTTTCTGGACAATAGCGTGTGTGTAAGTGTATGGATCTCTCTGAAATTGTACCACAAAGTTTCATATCACAAAAGGAAGGCTGGGTTTGAGTTTGGGGCTTATTGTCCCATTCATGCAGGAATAAGGGGCCATAAAAGAACCATAAACAAGAATGTTTCTAGTGACCAGACAATAATTTGTGTTTAAGTGTATGGATCTCTGAAATTGTACTACAAAGTTCCATATTACAAACTGTGGGGGGGGGGGGGTCAAAAAGTTTAGGGGTTCCAATTTTTTAAGCGGTTTAATTTTTTTCTTCACATTTTCAAAAAGTTTCAAGAAGAAATCTTTAATTGCATAGTATGATAGTATTGCCCAATAGATTTGTTTTGTGTCAGAAACATATGTCATGTCAAAAATTTGACCACAATTCAAATACAGACAGTATCAAGCTTGAATATTGTGTCTAAATTTACCCAACTGTACAGGGTCGTATCAGGCTGCGCTCATCAAAGCATTTTCTTGACTTATGTCTCTGAAACTAAACCCCATAGAAAAAGATGACAAAATTCCAGTGGAATTCCACTGGAAAGCCACTGGCAAAATCAGTGGATTAATCACTGGATTCCAGTGGAATTCCAGTGGAATCCAGCGGTAAAAAATGTCTGGCATTCCACTGATCTACTGGAATTCCACTGATTTACCAGTGGTAACTCCAGTGGAATGCAACAAGTTCCAGTGGAATTCCAGTGGTATTTTCTCTGGCATTCCACTGATCTACTGGAATCTTCACTGGTAAATCAGTGGAATTTCAGTAGATTCCACTGGAATTATCACTGGTAAATCAGTGGAATTCCAGTAGATTCCACTGGAATTATCACTGGTCAATCAGTGGAATTCCAGTAGATCAGTGGAATGCCAGACAATTTCTCTCCAGTGGAATTCCAATAAAAAATTGTTGTATTGAATAATTTGCGGTCACAGTACTTGTTTTGGAAATTAGGGTTTCAGTAAATCATGCATCATGCTAACTCACAGTTTAACAAAAACAACCATAAATCTTTGTGGTATGATCATTCTTTAATCTTCACTATAAAAAATTCATTTCTACTGAAAGTACAAATATAATGAAGCAATTATAATATCCACACTATAAAAATTATACTGCATGAAAATTCCAATTTAAATAAAAAACTAAAAGTTATGAGACATAGGATCAGCGTTTTCTTCCGAAAATTTGTTCAGATGGGGATATAATCACAAGCCCGCCTTGTTCTTAAATTGTATTAAAGAATACACCATATTTGAAGGGGCATTAATTGAGAGGGATCTCCGTCATCCCTTGCTCTGAAGAAAACCCCTGAGGATGCCCCTATTGTTTTCTTCACCTCTGAAACCGCTTGGCCAATTGGAACCAAACTTGGTCACAAAAGTCTTTGAGCGGTCCCATTTCAAAATTGTATCCGTCATGTCCACACATGATCCAAGATGGATGCCATTTTGGGAAAATGTATTCAAAGATCTCCTCTTCTGAATCTACTGTACCAGTTGGAACCAAACTTGGTGACAATGGTCCTTAGGTGGTTTTCTTTAAAAATTGTATCCGACATGTCCACACCTGATCCATTATGGCCACCAGCAGGGAACATAGTTTAACATTGGACCCTAGGGGAAAAGATTGCTCATTTTGTTCCAATTTGTCAAAAAACATGGACGGTTGCTGCTGTTGGGTATCCAACAGGTTACCAGGTGTGCGGATCCAGGCTCCAGGGAGCCTCTGGTTTTAGGCCTTATATATATTGTTTGTTCAATTATTACACGTTAATTTTGTATTTTTTTATTTTGTAATTAGAAATGTACATATGTCATTTGGGATCTATGCATTGTATCAGTATTTATGTTTATAATTCATATAGATTTACTTAAATTATATAAATTTAAAAAGGGCATGTTGTTTGTTATATATTATATTGTTTGTTCAATTATAACTTAATTATATGTACATTTAAAATAAGATATTTTTTTTTCCTTTTGATAGTCCCCCTGCGAAATGATTATGAATAATTCATGAATGTTCATGGATGATTCATGAATGATTCATGAACACAATTCATGAATTGTTCATAAAAGATTCATGAACAGTTAATGAACTAGACATGAACTACAAATGGACATGCATGTTCATGAACCAGTGAATAATGAACTATTCATGAACAGAAAGTGTTCATGAACTCTTTGGTTCATTAAAGTTCATGAACAAAAATAGTTCTTGAACTTTTATTATTCATGAATTGTTCATGATTTTATAGTTCATGAACACGCTTGTCCATTTGTAGTTCATGTCCTGTTCATGTATAGTTCATGAATTTTTTATGAATGATTCATGAATTTGTTCATGAAATATACCAGTCCATGAATCATTCATGAACACATGAACTACTGTGTTCATGAACTGTTCATCAGTAATTTAATTCATGAACATTGTTTGTCCACTTGTAGTTCATGAACTGTTCATCTAAAGTTCATGAAATTATTAAAAAGGATTTTCTTGAATATTCATTTTTGTGTTATTATCATAAGTAAACTTCTCTTCCTGTCTGTAATTGAAATTGCTGGACTTCCAACTAGAAATGCTACATAACATCTTGGTGAAGTTGTTCTGCTTGAAATTCTTCCCAGTTGAACAGATCTTTTAATCAATAAATGCATCTAAGTTTCCCCCTGCAAAATCAAAAATCACTCCACAATGAATCAAAAGTCCTTGATATTTGTTTTAAATAAACACTCAAGATTAAACAGTTTCTAACAGGTATAATACAATGTAATAATTTAATTTAATAATTGTTGTTTTTATTAAAATATCAATAGAGTAAGATTAATAACATGAATACTACTTGCCTTTTCATGACATTTCAAATAATGTACCCCCCCCCCCCCCCTTTTTCCCCTTTTAATTTGCCCACACACAATCATAAGAATGGCTGAAGCATGAATTATGTTTACCTTGAAATAAAATATATTGTACAAATCTATCAGTTATTCCTGAATGGAAAACATTAAACCAACACTGTAAAATGTAAAGGTTACTTTCACTTTCTGGTGTTTTATATTTATTATAATTAATCAATAATTATTATAATGCTTCAACAAATAGTTATTCAGCAAAAAAAAATAATCAAAAATATATATAATTTACTTATCTGATAACAAATCTGCTTTATTTTGACAGCTATATTACTTCATCTTCATTTGTATTGTAAGCGTCAAAACCACCATTTTGCTGACGTAATTATGACGTTTTTCTATTCCCAGTCACTTGTAATCATTTGTCTGCATTGCAATCTTTTGTCAAAGTCATTGAAGCGTTTTACAATAGGTAAACGTAATTCATTAAATATGATAATTATTGACACCGGTCTGCAATGTTTGGGAAAGAATGAATTGTCATTAATCTGGGCTTTGTTTCCAAGTTCCTCTATGTGCCGTATGATGGTTAAGAAAGGCACATGTTTGAACTTGGAGAGACAATCAGAAATTACATCTTTAGAAGAAAGAAATTAAGTTTACCATTGTCATGATTGTAAAAACGAAACATGAGAAACATCTCCAGCTCAAAGTAAGTTACAAAACTTCAAAGTTAGTCCCAAATTTTGTATGACTCTCAAAATGTAACACTCTTCTGGTGTAGTATGAAAAAAAAAAGAAAAAGGTGCTGAGCTAATTTCTGTTGTTCAATGAAAAGGAAATATTTTTTATGGACATACTTTTGCATATAATTACTTAAGCTTACACTACATTTGTAAACACATTTGTATCACATGTATTGAAGTAATATGAAGCTCTACCTGCATGCTGTGAAAGGGAACTAATCAAATCTGTATGATTTTTTTTTAATTTTGCCTCTGCCATAGCGGAGGGGGCAATACGTTTTACCCTTGTCCCTCTGTATAGATGTACATGTACGTCCCAAAGTTGGTTTCAATTCTTTAAACTTTTGGGGAGTCGCAGCACAGCAAAAGTGAGTATATCAGTGGTTGTCGTTTGTTTATGTGTTATTTGTTTTTCGTTCATTTTTTCACATAAATAAGGCCGTTAGTTTTCTCGTTTGAATTGTTTTACATTGTCTTATCGGGGCCTTTTACAGCTGACTATGCGGTATGGGCTCAATGCTCATTGTTGAAGGCCGTACGGTGACCTATAGTTGTTGATGTTTGTGTCATTTTGGTCTTTTGTGGATAGTTGTCTCATTGGCAATCATACCACATCTTCTTTTTTATATATTTATATTTTTAATGCTTTTTGATAAACAAACATGTACATGTATTTACACTTTTGCTATTCAACTGAATTTTGTCTCAAAATGATCTCAAGATCTGTATAAAATGAATAACCTGGAGGTCATGCTAAAAGCACTTTAATTGTGATGTCATAATACAATGTATAGATGTTTATGAGAACTTGTATGACAGTCAAATTTATGAATTTATTTATGAACTTAATGAATTCATTTATTCATTAAAAGTTCATAAAATGTTCATGAACATGTGTTATGAACAATTTATGAACATTATGAACTGACTCACAGTTCATTAAAGTTCAGAAAATATTCATGAACTGCATTTTATGAACTATTCATGAACTAAATTCATGAACAAACTTAATGAACTCATTATGAACAGTCATGCATTGTTCATGAACATTCATGAACAGTTCATGGTGGTTCATCATCAGTTCATGAATTTCATCTCGCAGGGGTCCAGTGGTATTCCACTGATTTTTTTTCCCACTGGTATTCCACTGATTTTTTTTCCACTGGTATAATTTATTCAAAATTCCAGTGGAATGCATCTTTCCACTGGAATTTCAATGGTAACTCCACTGGAATACCACTGGAATAAGTCATTCCAGTGTTGTCCAGTGGTATACCACTGGATTCCAATGGTATACCACTGGTTTCCACTGGAATACCAGTGATATTTTCTATGGGGAAGCACTTACAGCAAATCTGTCATGGGGTAAAAATATTCATCAGGTCAAGATTTACCTGTCCTGAAATTTTCAGACGAATCAGACAACCGTTTGTTGGGTTACTGCCCTTGATTTGATAATTTTAAGGAAATTTGAAGTTTTTATACGACCGCAAAAATTTTAATTTTTCGTCGTATATTGCTATCACGTTGGCGTCGTCGTCCTGCGTCGTCGTCGGCGTCGTCCGAATACTTTTAGTTTTCGCACTCTAACTTTTGTTAAAGTGAATAGAAATCTATGAAATTTTAACACAAGGTTTATTACCACAAAAGGAAGGTTGGGATTGATTTTGGGAGTTTTGGTGCCAATATTTTAGGAATTAGGGGCCAAAAAGGGCCCAAATAAGCATTTTCTTGGTTTTCGCACTATAACTTTAGTTTAAGTAAATTGAAATCTATGAAATTTTGACACAAGGTTTATGACCACAAAATGAAGGTTGGGATTGATTTTGGGAGTTTTGGTTCCAACAGTTTAGGAATTAGGGGCCAAAAAAGGGGCCCAAATAAGCATTATTCTTGGTTTTCGCACCATAACTTTAGTATAAGTAAATAGAAATCTATGAAATTTAAACACAAGGTTTATGACCATAAAAGGAAGATTGGGTTTCATTTTTGGAGGTTTGGTCCCAACAGTTTAGGAATAAGGGGCCCAAAGGGTCCAAAATTGAACTTTGTTTGATTTCATCAAAAATTGAATAATTGGGGTTCTTTGATATGCCGAATCTAACTGTGTATGTAGATTCCTAATTTTTGGTCCCGTTTTCAAATTGGTCTACATTAAGGTCCAAAGGGTCCAAAATTAAACTTAGTTTGATTTTAACAAAAATTGAATCCTTCGGCTTCTTTGATATGTTGAATCTAAAAATGTACTTAGATTTTTGATTATTGGCCCAGTTTTCAAGTTGGTCCAAATCGGGGTCTAAAATTAAACTTTGTTTGATTTCATCAAATATTGAATAATTGGGGTTCTTTGATATGCCAAATCTAACTGTGTATGTAGATTCTTAATTCTTGGTCCCGTTTTCAAATTGGTCTTCATTAAAGTCCAAAGGGTCCAAAATTAAACTAAGTTTGATTTTAACAAAAATTGAATTCTTGGGCTTTTTTGATATGCTGAATCTAAACATATACTTAGATTTTTGATTATGGGCCCTGTTTTCAAGTTGGTTCAAATCAGGATCCAAAATTATTATATTAAGTATTGTGCAATAGCAATAAATTTTCAATTGCACAGTATTCAGCAATAGCAAGAAATCTTCAATTGCACAGTATTGTGCAATAGCAAGCAATTTTCAATTGCACAGTATTGCGCAATAGCAAGAAATCTTCAATTGCACAGTATTGTGCAATAGCAAATATTTTCAATTGCACAGTATTGCGCAATAGCAAGAAATATCTAATTGCACAATATTGTGCAATAGCAAGAAATTTTCAATTGATTGGAGTTATCTTTCTTTGTCCAGAATAGTAGTTGAATCAACCTAAATCATTGTTTTATACAATATACAATGTATATTCACTTTTACTACCAACTGATAAATTAAAACAATCTTTACCATTCAGTGATAACAAGCACTTTATTTTACATTTTAATATTTTATGATGTATTTAAATGAGTAGTTATTGTTGCAAACTCCATTAGGAATTTGAATTGAGATCAGTTTTGGAAAAAGGGAAAGGGGGATGTGAAAAAAAAATGGGGGGGGGGGGGGGTAAATTTTTCTCATTTCAGATTTCATAAATAAAAGAAAATTTCTTCAAACATTTTTTTGAGAGGATTAATAATTCAACAGCATAGTGAATTGCTCAAAGGCAAAAAAAATATTTTAAGTTCATTAGACGACATTCATTCTGTGTCAGAAACCTATGCTGTGTCAACTATTTAATCACAATCCAAATTTAGAGCTGAATCCAGCTTAAATGTTGTGTCCATACTTGCCCCAACTGTTCAGGGTTCAACCTCTGCGGTCGTATATAGGTGCGCCCTGCGGAGCATCTGGTTGGTTATTATCTTGAATATTATTAAAGATAGAGATATTAACTGTAAACTGCAATGATGTTCTGCAAAGTAAGATCTACAAATATGTCAACATGATCAAAATTGTCAATTGACCCCTGAAGGAGTTATTGCCCATTATAGTCAATTTTTAACAATTTTTCGTAAATTTTTGTTACATTATACAAAAATCTTCTCTTCTGAAACTACCTACTGAGACAAAGGAGTAGGTCCAGTAAGACCCCTTTTTGGCCCCAAAATATAGCAGTTTTACAAAATTGTTAAAATATAAACTTTTAGTTATTTATTGGACAGTAGAATGCTTCTGCTACATAAATATGGGCTGTTTTTGACAATACAATGCACATATATCGGGCGCTAGCACCATAAAGTCATGATAAATTACTGAAATCTTCACAATTCTAGCATTTTAGTTAAATTTTAGACGGTTTTCGTGTAAAACGAAAGTGGCCGCATTCGTGTTCACCCTTAATATTGAAATATTGAAATGTCAGTTGTATTTTATGATAATACATAACATATATAAGGGTTGAGGATAAACACGGATGCTGCCACTTTCATTTTTGACAAAAACCATCTGAAAAGTGACATTTTTCAGCATATTTGGTAGATATGTTTAATATTTGAGCTTGAATTGGATGGTTTTTAATGACGAAATCAGTTCAAACTTTTCACATAAACTAATTGATTCAAATGAAATAGACACTTAAGTGTTTAAAAAATGGTCAAAATCTTTCGTCAGATGAACCTGGAATTTGAGGCCAAAATTGTTCCTGCTCCTACTCCTTTAACCAAACTTGGCAACAATCATCATTAGGGTTTATAGTTTAAAAAAGATGTCAGATGACCCTGCCTGCCAATCAACATGGCTGACATGGCTTAAAATAGAACATAGGGGGTAAAATGCAGTTTTTGGCTTATATCTCTAAAACTAAAGCATTTAGAGGAAATTTGAGTGTAAAAATGTTAATCAGGTTAGGATCTATCTGCCCTGAAATTTACAGACGAATAAACAGCAATAATGTTCAGCAAAGTAAGATCTACAAATAAGTCAACATGGCCAAAATTGTCAATTGACCCCTGCAGGAGTTATTGCCCTTTGTTGTCAATTTAGTGTTTAATAGCCCATGTAACCTGCTCTAAGAGATTCCACCACTGACATCCTTAATAGTAGTTAAAGTAACCTGTTATTTACAGCGGGCCCACAGAGATGGCTCCCATCTCAATGATGTCTTGTATGTAATTTTAAAATTTGTTGTTTTATTTTCAGGTATTTGTTACTGTACTGGAAATTTCAAGACAACATTATATAAAATTAGCAGCAAATAAGGAACTGAAAGATGGAGATAAAGCTATTATATACTATTCTCGTCCATTTAATATTCTCAATGAAACAGATAGAAATGTATTAATTGATAGCTTTTTAAGACTAAACAATATGCAATGAACAGATTTTGGCAAGGGTCCAGTTATGAGTAGCAATGGACAGATTTTGGCAAGGGTCCAGTTATGAGTTCAGCATAGGCAAGAAAAATATATAATTCTTCTGATTTTGTAATCATGGTAATAGTACATGACGTATTTTTAATGCACCAATCAAACCATGGTGTATTATGGTATACAGTTTAATAGGAATGTTGACAAAATATTTACAGAATAATATGTACTAAAAGAATTAATTCAATTTTTTTACCAGAGCTAAACAGCTTTAATCAATAAAATTTCAACAAGTACAATCAAACTCATCATAGCTCAAGTTTGTTGAAATAGAAACACTTGTTATATCCATGAAGAGAAACCCTCTTTCAGCTCTATTTGCTATAGTGTAATGGACAGTTGCTATTGTTAGAGGAAGCCAGAATACCTGGGGAGAACAACGGACACAAGGCAAAACACTGATAATTCTTGAGTTGATAAGCTAGAGCGAGAGCTACTTAGACCACAAAGGCCCCACAAAAAAGAGACAACTTAGAGAGTGAATCAGCCCTAACAACTGCATTATTGTTATAAGCTGAGAAATAAATTATAAACACTGTAATATATTAATAGCTGTATTAAAGAAAAATCGATCTGATGCAACTGAACATATCAATACATTTGTTTACCTTTTTCGGGTTTAAAAGTCTATATACAATGTCTGTAACTGTTTGAAAACTTTTTGAATATTGAGTTAGTGTAAGAACTTTTTTGAAATAGACCTACGTTCACCTCTTATTACGTATTTGAATGTTTTGAAATCAACCATAGCCATATACATATACTTGTATAAGGTCAATTTCGATCTGACACATGTCATATGGCTATAGCTTTTAAAAGGCGTTAGTGCACATAACGAATGTAAATACAGATAGATATAGGAGGTGTGCCTCCTATTTCTTGTTGTGAAGTGTATCTAAGAATGTCATTATAAGAAACAAGTGTTGAGCAAATTTAATTTTATGATATTGTTATATTTCTGTTTTATGATGTACAATACAACTAGAAAAGAGTAAATGGTTCAAAACAACAATTGTTTTCAAGATCATAATCAGTCTTTTGTCTCTATTTGCAAAATCCTTTTTATCTGCCCGTTGCTGCATTCAAATATTTGTTGACCAGTCCTAACACTTTCATCGTGGTCCACATGGAATGGAAATATTGCTGTATCTGGTCGTTGTCCATATTATATATCAGTTGTTGGTCATTGTTCTTTGTTCTCTTTCTTCTACAAATTATATTAAATAGTTTAATCACAGTGATTGCAGTGCTTTAATACATCATTTAACAGCTCTATATGAAAATAAGAACCAGATGCTCCGCAGGGCGCAGCTTTATACGACCGCAGAGGTTGAACCCTGAACGGTTGGGGCAAGTATGGACACAACATTCAAGCTGGATTCAGCTCTAAATTTGGATTGTGATTAAATAGTTGACACAGCATAGGTTTCTGACACAGAATGAATGTGGTCTAATGAACTTAAAAAAAATATGTTTGCCTTTGAACAATTCACTATGCTGTTGAATATTAATCCTCTCAAAAAAATGTTTGAAGAAATTTTCTTTTTATTTATGAAATCTGAAATGAAAAAAATTGACCCCCCAATTTTTTTTTCACATCCCCCTTTCCCTTATTTCAAAACTGATCTCAATTCAAATTTCTAATGAAGTTTGCAACAATAACTACTCATTTAAATACATCATAAAATATTAAAATGTAAAAAAAGTGCTTGTTATTACTGAATGGTAAAGATTGTTTTAATCTATCAGTTGGTAGTAAAAGTGAATATACATTGTATATTGTATAAAACAATGATTTAAGTTGATTCAACTACTATTCTGGACAAAGAAAGATAACTCCAATTGAAATCCAATTGGAATTTCTTGCTATTGCACAATATTGTGCAATTAGATATTTCTTGCTATTGTGCAATACTGTGCAATTGAAGATTTCTTGCTATTGCACAATACTGTGCAATTGAAGATTTCTTGCTATTGCTGAATACTGTGCAATTGAAAATTTCTTGCTATTGCACAATACTTAATATAATAATTTTGGATCCTGATTTGGACCAACTTGAAAACTGGGCCCATAATAAAAAATCTAAGTACATGTTTAGATTCAGCATATCAAAGAGGCCCAATAATTCAATTTTTGTTAAAATCAAAATTAGTTTAATTTTGGACCCTTTGGACTTTAATGTAGACCAATTTTAAAACGGGACCAAAAATTAAGAATCTACATACACAGTTAGATGTGGCATATCAAAGAACCCCAATTATTCAATTTTTGATGAAATCAAACAAAGTTAAATTTTGGACCTTTTGGGCCCTTTATTCCTAAACTGTTGGGACCAAAACTCCCAAAATCAATACCAACCTTCCTTTTGTGGTCATAAACATTGTGTTTAAATTTCATTGATTTCTATTTACTTAAACTAAAGTTATTGTGCAAAAACCAAGAATAATGCTTATTTGGGCCCTTTTTTGGCCCCCAATTCCTAAACTGTTGGAACCAAAACTCCCAAAATCAATCCCAACCTTTCTTTTGTGGTCATAAACCTTGTGTCAAAATTTCATAGATTTCTATTAACTTCAACTAAAGTTATAGTGCGAAAACCAAGAAAATGCTTATTTGGGCCCTTTTTGGCCCCTAATTCCTAAAATGTTAGGACCAAAACTCCCAAAATCAATCCCAACCTTCCTTTTGTGGTCATAAACCTTGTGTTAAAATTTCATAGATTTCTATTCACTTTTACTAAAGTTAGAGTGCGAAAACTAAAAGTATTCGGACGACGACGACGACGCAGACGACGACGCCAACGTGATAGCAATATACGACGAAAAAATTTTCAAATTTTGCGGTCGTATAAAAATAATAAATTGCCAATGAGAACTTTCTCCACCAGAGACCAAATGACATAGAATTTAACAACTATATGTTTCAGTACGGCTTTCATTAATGGCTAAATCCATTCCGCATACTCAGCTGTAAAGGGCCCAAATTACTTAGATAGTGTTTTTTCAATATCAAATAGCTTTATCTCATTTACTGTATAAATTCAATATTAATTAAGAAAGTGTGTGACATTTGATTGCCGTAGTCTATTCTTTATAAGATGTCTGATCATTTGTTACACGGATTGCTTAAATAATTATGTGGCTCTTATCAGCCAGTGGCATCACGAATGTAATGTCCGTGTCCGTGACTGGATATGCGGGTGGGTAATGATAGAAAATGCTCCATGATTTATCTGTCATAATATTGTATTTGATTATTGCATGACAATCTTTGTAATTGCTTACAAAAATCAAACTGACAGTGTGTGATGCATAACTGTAGACTTCGTACAAAATATTTAAGACAGAGATAAGTATTTGTTTCAGGTATGACAGTAAGGAAGGTTTGATTTTTGTTTACAAAATTAGAACAAAATATGTTGGTTCAAATGGAATGTAGTTTTAAGTCGAAAAATGAAGGTACACATTTTTAGAAATTCTGGGTTCAATGCTCTTCAACTTTGTACTTTATTTGGCCTTTTTAACAATTTTTCATTCGAGCGTCACTGACGAGTTTTTTGTAGACGAAACGCACGTCTGGTGTAAATATGAAATTTCAATCCTGGTGTATATAATGAGTTTATATCAAACTACCTTCACTTATGTATATATAAATATGTGTATAGGTGTTAAAATGTTGGGAGTTCCCCATTTCTATGTACATACCTTTGTGTGGACTGCCTTGTGAACGTTAAGAGTCCGTGCCTGACAAAATCCTTTACCACAAACTAAACACTTGAAAGGTTTCTCTTTGGCGTGGATGTATCTAAGAGAATATTTTGATTTCTTTCATTATAACATTCTTGAAATGTGTAAATCTTTTTTCTGTTGTTTTTTATTCGTTTTTTTTTTTAATTCGATGGAGCACTCGAACGCATCATGGTGATAAACACTAGAACACTCACGGATTATGATGATTTTAATGTAAAGCTTCGTAAAATTGAGCTAAAACTGGAAACATACAAAAACACGATTGAGCTAAAACTGGGTAAACACAGAAACACCTGTACGTCACGATTGAGCTTAAACTGGATAAACACAGAAACCCCTGCACATCACGATTGAGCTTAAACTGGATAAACACAGAAAACCCTGCACATCACGATTGAGCTTAAACGGGATAAACACAGAAACCCCTGCACATCACGGTTGAGCTAAAACTAGATAAATACAGGAGCACCTGCAAATCACGATAGAGCTAAAACTTGATAAACACAGGAGCACCTGCAAATCACGATTGAGCTAAAACTTGATAAACACAGGAGCACCTGCAAATCACGATTGAGCTGAAACTTGATAAACCAAGGAGAATCTGCAAATCACGATTGAGCTAGAATTTGATAAACCCAAGACCACTTGCAAATCACGATTAGCTACAACTAGATAAATACAGGAGCACCTGCAAATCACGATTGAGCTAAAACTGGAAAAACACAGAAGCACCTTCAAATCACGATTGAGCTAAAAATGGATAAATACAGGATCACCTGCAAATCACGATTAAGCTAAAACTTATTAACACAGGAGCACCTGCAAATCACGATTGAGCTAAAACTGGAAAAACACAGAAGCACCTTCAAATCACGATTGGGCTAAAAAGGGATAAATACAGGATAACCTGCAAATCACGATTAAGCTAAAACTTAATAAACACAGGAGCACCTGCAAATCACGATTGAGCTAAAACTTAATAAACACAGGAGCATCTGCAAATCACGATTGAGCTAAAATTTTATAAACACGGGAGCACCTGCAAATCACGATTGAGCTAAAACTTAATGAATACAGGAGCACCTGCAAATCACGATTGAGCTAAAACTTGATAAACACAGGAGCACCTGCAAATCACGATTGAACTAAAACTGGAAAAACACAGGATCACCTGCAAATCACGATTGAGCTAAAACTGAATAAACACAGGAGCACCTGCAAATCACGATTGAGCTAAAACTGGATGAAAACAGGAGACCTCCGAAAAAACTAGATAACATAGGAACATTTACAAATCACGATTTAACTGAAACTTGATGCACTATAATGTCTACTCCTGTTAGAACAAATATTCTATACCATTTATTCCGTATGGAACATACTTATTATACTGTAATAATTATTCCTGTGGAAATAATATTCCTGAATAGTTCTTCCTTTTGGAACTTAAATTATGAAGGAACTGCTATTCCGTGACACCTAAACACATATAGGGTAAGCTTGAATTAATACTAAAAGACGATTTTACTATGGAATTTGCTGTAATTTAATACTTAGTATATAATTATAGAATTCTTACCTGTGATCACGAAGATGGTCCTGGCGCCGGAACCGTTTATAACATACTGTACATGAAAATGGACGTTCATCTGTGTGGGTACGAATGTGTATCAGTAGATTGTACGACTTGGTGAAATTCCGTCCACAGTACTCACATACAAACTCTCTTTTTTCTCTACTGTAAGAAAAAAGTACAAAAGTACATAGATTCAATTTAAATTGTATTAAATTTATGTAATCCCGGTTGGCCCCAAGAGTGATTTTACAATTATTCTTCTGTTATAATTTACTTTAAAATGAAATGCATTGATTATACATTGTTTTTTTTTTTTGTTTTTTTTTTTAAACGTGCAATTTCGGAATGATATATAACCCCTGTCAATCTCACAATTTACCGACCGGTCTATTTCTAGCGCATGTTCTATTTGCATTTGCAACATTTAAAAATCTTTATGCTGGATTTCAAGCATTAGATGGCCTCAAATATATCTAAATCAATCACATGGCATATAGAAGTGTTTAAAATGTAACAAACTATGGCTTTGAATAGGTAAATATTTATATTTAATCGTGCTTTAATTTCATTTTAATCATTAAATATCTGCTTTCAGGTATTAAGATTGTACAATTGAGTATTTCAAATCCAGAAATGCGGTTCGGGCGTATCAAAAAGAGGGGCGATAACTTGAATTTTTTAACTCTTGTTTTGTTTGTTTCCGTACATCGGGAAAAGTCTGTGCTTCACATATGGATATTAGAGTAGTTGTTAGCCGGTAATTGCCTACTTGAATTAATACAAAAAATCAAGTTCCCCTATGAACATCGCTTAATTATATGTATCATTTGCTTATTCATTCGAATACTGTTCTATCGTAGATGTATAAAACATTTATTGTTCAAGACATAATTTCAACTTAAAATTAATTTGAAATTGTTAAATGTATAAAGCGGCATAACTCAATATACCTTTCAGGGCAATGCGTCTAGCTGTAATAGTTTGCAAATAAATAAATAGGATTTTCACATGATAAAATTATAAAACGAGGACAGCTGGAAAATAATATTGACTATTAAATCCCAGTTTTAAATCTGAGACTAATATACCATAACACAACCACTGAATAGCAGGCTACTGACTTAGGACAGGCTCATGCATAATGTGGCGGGGTTAAACTGGTTTGTTTTCTTTTTTATGTATTTCTGCTACATTATAAAAACAAAATTGTCTGAGATGATAACATATTGGTGTATCTTTAGAAGCATTACCTTGTTTTTACTGAACATATCCTCTTCCGACATGGTTTCGTTTTGTAGTTTATTAGTTCTTCTGGTTTGTCAGACAACTGTATCACAGAGTTACGCCGACTGAGAAAATAAATTTTTATCATTTTAATTTCACTTATGTCATTAGCCCAGTAGTCGGTGTTGACATGAATATCAATAATGTAGTCATTTTTATAAATTTCCTGTTTACAAAACTTTTTTCGAAAAACTAAGGATTGTCTTATCCCAGGCATAGATTACCTTAGCCGTATTTTAGCACAACTCTTTTGGAATTTTGGATCTTCAATGCTCTTCAACTTTGTTTTTGTTTGGCGTTTTAAATATTTTGATATGAGCGTCAATGATGAGTGTAATGTAGACGAAACGCGCGTCTGGCGTACTAAACTATAATCCTGGTACCTTTGATAACTATTTACATCACTGGGTGGATGCCACTGCTGGTGGGCGTTTCGACACCGAAGGTATCACCAGCCTAGTAGTCAACACTTCGGTGTTGACATGCATATCAATAATGTGGTCATTTTTATAAATTTCCTGTTTACAAAACTTTGATTTTTTCGAAAAACTAAGGATTTTCTTATCCCTGGCATAGATTACCTTAGCCGTATTTGTCACAACTCTTTTGGAATTTGGATCTTCAATGCTCTTCAACTTTGTATTTGTTTGGTTTTATACATATTTTGATATGAGCGTCAATGGTGAGTGTAGTAGACGAAACGCGCGTCTGTCGTACTAAACTATAATCCTGCATGGTATCTTTAACTATACTTTATATACTTTTTTTCACAAAAGTTACTTTGTCACTTCATGTTGTTGGGTTCTTTTTATATGAAACTTCATATAAAATTACTTCTAAGTATGCTTATTTGCTTCAATAATTTCTGTGACGGGATTTACTCAGTATTTATTAAAACAAATAAACAGAAATGCCTTAAAATTCATTGTTTCAAATATGTAGCAAGTGCTAAATTATATGTTATTCTTATATTATTGACATCTAATTATTATTTTGCTTTCATTTAACTTTATTTATTTAGTTCTCTTTGCTAAATGATGGTACATGTACCTGTTTTCAGTATTATTTTTTATGGCAAAGGCATGGCTAACTACAATAGCATCTTTCATTGGGTCCCCGATGTGACCACGTGTGGCAGACAGGGCAAGATTCGCAAAGTCAAATCGAAGTTCTCTGCTTTTAAGTTCTGAAATAAAATATCAAATATAAATTCTAACTAGTTTTCAAAATATCCTTCTGGCTTTAAAGCACAGTACCTTAGGAGACTTGCAGCTCCGCAGCAGCATCATGAGTAGCTTAATGCAATTTCGATTGATTGTTTTTCATAGCTTCTAACATTTCAAAATGTCCATGGGAGATGGTATGTGTAAGATGGATGTCATAGTCCTACAAAACCTTCAAATTTATTCTTATGTTGTTTTTTGCTTCCTCATAGTTTTACCTATTCTATAGCCTTGGTAAAATTGATTGTTTTGTTATAAATTGTGTACATAACTGCTCGTAAAAAATGCCGACTCAGCGTGTCGGTCTAGTACAAATGAGGGTTAATATTCAAATCACATTAACATATCCTCGTCCCGAATAGACATATACATTTGCCGCTAGACGTTAAGCAGTCATTTATCATTATCATTAAAAACTGATAATCTCACTTAGTTAATACAGAGTTCTAAATATTTTCTATTTACCTGTATGGTCAGGTAAACATATGTCTAGATTATTGACAGTTTCCAGATTTGTTTGGTTTGATTTACTGCAAGAAAAATATTTAATGAGTGACTGCAAAGGGAAGTAATTGGTGTTATCTCTGGTGCAATCACGTGACTGCAAATGTGTGACTCTGAGGTGATACATGTACATGTGCATCTTCATCGTCGGGCACATGTACGTTGGGTCCGTCATTATTATTGAGTACAATCTGAAAGAAAAGGCAGGTGTTTTAATTTTCGTTATACGGTTAATCTATCAATAAGTAAATGAGAAATTCCTTCCCTTCGATCTGTATTAGAATTTTTTTTTTAAATAGATATGTAACGCTTCTCATAATTTGGTTGAATGTTCAGATATATATGTGTACTACATATGCATGTCCTCCTTTTTCAGTGACAATCAAAATTTTCCGTTTTTAAGCCCACCATATCATGGCTGTCCTGACCAACTTTGTCCACCTTAGTTTCTATTGGGTTTATTGCTTATTTGTTATTGTCTGGAATTTGCAAAAAATAAATGTCTCTGTTCGTGAAAACCAAAAAAAAAAAAAAAACTCAAACTGAACTGGTTGCATTTCATATCGTGGGTATACTGTGGGGTAAGGGTTATTCCATTAGTTTACGCTAGGATATACTGTGGGGTAAGGGTTATTCCATTAGTTTACGCTAGGGTATACTGTGGGGTAAGGGTTATTCCATTAGTTTACGCTAGGGTATACTGTGGGGTAAGGGTTAATCCATAAAGTTTACGCCATGAAAACCAAAAGATTTATCCTTGGATAAACTAGCCTTTTGAGATTAATAACATTAACGGTACCAATTTTCCTGTACCAGATGCGCATTTCGACAATACATGTCTCTTTAGTGATGCTCGATCATGGCCAAAATATTTGAAATCCAGAACTTATATAAAAGGTGAAGAGCTATAATCCAAAAGGTCCAAAAGGTATAGCCAAATCCGTGAAAGGAATCCGAGCTTGGCGTGAGGGAGATACGTTCCTTAATTTATAATAATATAGAGGCTCGAAATAGATCTGTAAGGGTTGAAATTTAATGATTTCTTGTTATCTAGACATACTTTCAAAGGGATTTCATTAGAATTGTTTGAAAATAATCAACGTTTATATTAAGGTAGATTATATCTTTGGCATTAATATTTTATTTCCGAATAAAAGTTTGAAAATCAATTAACCCGTTCAAAATAACTTTTAACAGTATTTTTTTTTATTGAAAAGTATATACGAATATACTTTCACTTATTTTTTATGAATTTATTTATTTAGATACCCTAATACCGTATCATCACAATTGACAATGTACAACCATTAAATTAAAATAACATAAATAAGAAAATAATTTATGACAATTTAGTCAAGTGCGGTGCTCCATAAAATTAGCAACAGATTAGGTGGTAGTTTTCGGATGTACATTTCAAAGCGACATGAAACTGATTAATTTGTCAAAATCAACATAAAGATAACGAATTTATCAAGCAATATAGCACAGAACACACATCAGAGACATTAAAGGTTGAAATAAAACACGAATTTAATTCTTGCTGATGTGTAAATTAAGTGTTTGTAGGAGTCTGGATAATCTTTAACTTGGGTCACATTTAACCCACACAGAAGGTGATACTTCAACCTAAATATTTAGTAACTTTATTTTCATGTTTTATAATGTATAATGAGAGAAACAACTAGATTGTCAATATATGAACTGTGTATGATTCTGCCCCATGACTTCAAGATATTTGAACAGATAACTTTTGATAGAGAAGGCATGTTGTCAAAAATAGATTATTTATAAATATTAAGACTTTTAACTTTTTGCAATGCCACTGTTCCCTCGTTTAGTATTTATAAGATTTTTTTTCTTTAGTAAAAATACGATTTTTTTTTTATTTTAAACTGATAAAATTCTTATTCTGTTTTTAAAAAAAGTATTTTATTCTACGAGTGTTTTACCAAGCGTGCCACTGCATTTCTACCGACCGTCCGAGGGCTGTATAGCCAGTCAAGGTCGTTAAACACTTCCATAGATATTGACTTTGTTTGTGTCTTGGGTTGCTGTATGATTAACATGCATCTGTATTTTATATCTTTATATATTCTGCCAATATATGCACACCTTCAATACGAAGTGATAATTCGGATCACCAATAGAATTATAATAAAGTCTTTATATTTTTGATTTATCTTTAATTTTCATAGTGTATAAAATTTTATTTAATTATTCTTTTAAATTAACTCAAAACTTGACAAATCTGATATCAGACTCATTTCTGCGCTGAACGTGGCTATACTGACTATACTAGCTAAACATATACTACATAATATATTATTTTGATGAAGAAAAAAAACAAATAAAGTTTAAAAGACCAAAAATAGTACCAATTGACATAGTACGGTCGTATAATTTGTTCATATGATTTCATTAGTTACTATAATATATGTTTGGACATGTAATTTAATTTTTCTCAAATAACATCCGCGACAATATTGAATTTGAAAATAAAAATAATATGAAAATGTTTACATTCATTTCGTAATTTTCAGAATGGCTTCGATCATGATAGCCTTTTACCTCGTTTGAATTGATTTACAATTCTTTTTGTCAAGGCCTTTATAAGTTTTATAGCTTACTGTTATATGCAGTACTAGTTATCAAAGGCCGTACGGTGATTCTTAGTTGCCTTTATATAATCTGCAGTGGCGGATCAAGAAATTTTCATAAGTGGGGGCCCACTGACTGACCTAAGAGGGGGCCCACTCCAGTCACGCTTCAGTGATTTCCTATATAAGCAACCAAATTTTTTCCCAAAAAGGGGGGCCCGGGCCCCCTGCCCCCCCCTAAATCCGTCTCTGATCTCAGTCATCTGTCTCCCTGGCAATCATTCCAAATATCCTTATTAGATATTGCTTGCTTTCTTCTTTAGGCAAGGTCAAGACCGATTATGCAACAACTAAAGTTGTTCGAATTGACCTTATTTGTGAATAGAAAGACATAATAAGTTCTGATTGAATCAAATTTGTTGGAATAATTTTCATTATTTTATACGTTTTTTTAATACGGCGAACAGATGTAGTTCTTTTTGAAGTTACAAGACTTTTTTTTAAAATAAAAAAAAAATTATATATTCTTTCCACCAAATTTTGAACCTGTTTTTAAGAAAGAAATGGAAGGCTATATATCTTAAAAAAAAAATCATAGATGTATAAACTCATAATTCGTGTAAATAAACATCTTTTCATAAAATTTTTAGTCCTTAAATTTGTATTCATAAAAAAAATATTTTTGATTTGTTATTGTTTTGAAGTGTCTTCATTTCGTCATTTACATTTTTCTATCTTTAAAACAAAAAAATATTTTTAATTAAAATATAGAATTAAAACAATTGTCTTACCTTTTCACAGCAACAGGTAGCATATGTAATTTGAAGAGCACGGCACTTATTTTGTTCTCAGGTTAAGAGGACTTTCGTCCAATCAAAAGCCTTAGGCGGAGTCTAGTTTGCTGTCGGTACGGAAGCTGGTTTTCATCCCGTATCAGTTTGTTGAGGATAACATTTCACCCTTGTGAACTATATTTGTGACAGTTGGGTTTTTCCTATTCTGCCCTTCAGTTGATGGTGCTAGAACAAGAATTTAAAATATTTGCTCTATGCGTGTGAAAGTACTAAGTAGTCACCTTTAAGAGAGAAAAGTGTTTAATGCAGATAAATTAATTTAAGCCAAATGATTTAAAAGTACAGATGTATATTAAACATAACGATTAATTTGTCTCACTTTTTCAATAAATTAAGAAAAATGACAATATGTTGGTTGGATTAATGTGTAGGTTGAACATTAGGAAAGGCAAGGACGGATAACCTTAGCAGTTATGCCTTTTCTCTCAAAGAATATTCCATCTGAAAACTGTCTTGACTCGCTTTTCTCGTCGTCGAATACATTATAAGCATATACAAATTTTGGGTCTCATTTTTAAGAAGACTGATAAAAAGACATTCATGCAAATACTTGACTTTTACAAATACAAAAGAAGGTCATATCTTGTCTCATCTATATATCATCTATATATCACAGTCTAATAAATGGCATAAAACAGCTCTTTTTCCTCTCAAAATTCTACAGTATTTTTTAAGGCATTATATACTAGTACCACCTAATGTTTGGAAGTTTATCGACTTAGTCCTTTCTTCTGAAATTAGAGGCTTTTAAAAGGACGTTCTTTCAATTTAAATGAAGCTAATTTTAAAGTTCCGCATCAATTTACTAACGAACGAATTAAATAAATTAACTCCCAATCTGTATGATTTTCAAATCTACGTAGATATATAAACAATCAGTCTGGAACAGAAAATCACGGTTCAAATTAAAACTTAATATAAAAGAGAAAAAGAGGCCAAATGAAATAGGAATAGGAAAAATAAGGTGCAAAAATATAAAAATTTGAGAATATAAATGGACAAAAACACGGAATAGGCTAGAAAAAATCCCTGAAAAAGCACAAATAATTAAAGACATGCCGCCCCTCCTCTTCCTTCCAAAACAAAAGTCCAAACCATCAAACAATGGCACGACAGAAAGCATCAACAGTCCTTATTTTCAAAAACGAAAAATAAAAATGTCTAAATAGTTTAGTGGGTGTACAAAATTTTAAAAAACTTGAATAGTTTAGATAATATTGATCACTGAAAGAGGCTGTCCTTATTTTTCCATGACGTGATTTGTTTCTCCATGTACATGATCAGCTACTCTATTGACACAAATATAAATTGTCATTAATTGTGCCAAGTGACGACTTCCTAAATAACTACTGGATACTTAGTGGTCTGGATACTTAATGGTCAAGTACTAATTATTGTATATATATTTAGATAAGATGCAACTCGTTTGTGTTTGTACAAAAATGTTCGTCATTGATGTTTACAAATTATACCTTGATATGAAAATAAAATAATAATTTAGTTTTGATTGATTGATTGATTGATTGATTGATTGATTGATTGATTCGCCAATTAGTTAAGCCAAAATATATTTATGTATTAATGCATTTAGATTTAAATATCATATTTAGCATATACTTTTTATAAGAAATGACAAAATGTTGATCTGACTTGACTGGCTTTTCGTCGAAAGTGATATAAGCATACAGAAATCACATATCTTATGTTATTAAGACTTTCAAAAGATTTTAATTTTTCATACAAAAGGTATCCAATATTCATATATCTTTTCTATTCTCTCTCTCCCAGAAGGGCATTCCAATAGCACTTATTTTTCATTCTACATCATTTTATTTAGATATCAAATGCCACCTTAACTGTGTTTAAAAAAAATATGAAATAGCACACATTTTTATTTCGGCTGTTTTCTGTTTTTTGGTCGGGTTTGTGTCTCTTTGACATATTTCCCATTTCTATTCTCAATCTATTGAAAAGTCAATGTAAATTATTATCACAGGGTCTTTCGGAAGAACTTTCTTTCTATGTTTACACCTTTCGTTTTAACTATCTTTTTGTAATAGATGAACGAGTATATTCCGAGTGTATTTTCTCATCCACATAGTTGTCTGGATAGGGTTGACAGAAAAGAATATGATCCATGCGGGGAGGGTTCCGGGGGTTGAAACCCCCTTTTTGGGACATATAGTTGGAACCCCCCCCCTTTTGTCCTTGGTTTGGAACCCCCCTTTTTAAAAATGACTGGATCCGTCATCATGGGGCTATTCCTAAACTAATACAGAATATAGAGAAAATGGGCCAACATAGATATATAAGAATATATAAAAAAAAGGTTCTAAAATATAAAGAATAGAGATTAATCAAGGTAAAGAAAGAATAGATAAGAATGGCATATAATTGAATTATTTAAATTGAATACCCCTTCCCTAACCCCGCGAAAAAGGTCCAGATCATCAGACAATGGCACGACAAACAAATTAATAAACAGTCCTTATAACAAGATCGAAATAGATAAGTGGACGGTCGGACATAATTTTAGAATTTTTTATTTTCTTATTTTTAGATTCACATTTTATTTGGTATTTCATGTAAAATTTTACCCCTATTCAAAGGTGAAAGCCTTGTCTTTAAGATGTTTCCATGACGTGAATCTTTCATGAATGTACATGCAAGTCTATTTACCTAACACAAATACACGTACTTATTGTGCCAAATGACGGTTTCCTAAATAACTACTGTCTGGATACTTAATGGTGTTGAAACTTGATGGTCAAGTACTAATTATTGTATTTATATTTAGATAAGATGCAACACTTTTGTAATTGTACGAAGATATCCGATTTCGTCATTAATGTTTACAAATACGTATACAATGAGATTATTTTTTTCCTTTATAGATGTATTTATTTATCTATCAATTTTATTCATCTATCATTTTTATTATTTATCTATTTATTTTTATTATTTTTTATTTTATTTCATCTATTTATTTATTTTTATTATTTTTTATTTTATTTCATCTATTTATTTATTTTTATTTTTAAGGTTTATGCGCAGATTTGTAATGTATTCATTTAATTGTTTGTTTTATCCATCTACTTTGAATATTTTCACAATTGACTTGATAAAGAACGTCTTGTATCTTTGCTCAACGAAGTCTTCAATCTTTTAATGTTTTATTGATCTTGACAATAATGTATTTAGAGATAGTGTCTTATCGCTGTCCTCGTTATAGGCTGCCGTGCACCTCGACTAATACCCATAAAACACTCTATTTTAATTGCTAGAGTGACAGTTTACATTGCTTTACAAATTATACACAATCAGAACAGACTCTCTTGATATCTAGGGACATATGATGGATCAGTTCCTGTTGAAAATGAAATTTTCGTTGAGATTTTTACATGAATAGATATTATCAACTATTAAAAGTAAAACTCCTCCGATAAAAATTTACCTCTTACTACATTAGATGTTGTATCAGTCCCCATTAAATCAGGTTAAAAACACAAGACATTTTAAAATCACTTCGAATTTAAATGTTTCTACGATATTCTTTTGTCTTATCTAAGATTGATTGATATATGCTCAACGTCCAGTGGCAAATATTTAAGCATGTTAAGTTCAATTCTTATTTATTTGCTTTCTCATACTCTTCTGCATCTAGTTAGACAGATTAGGCTGAAATTTAAAAGAGTTTCAAAATCATTTTGCTATTGCCATCTTCGTCTTTTACCATATACAACATCCTTAATCCACAGGCTCGGTAGGATAAATTATTATACCCCAAAAAAATGTAGGACCGAATAGAGTGAAAAACATAAATAAATGCCGGACAGATATAACAACTGAAAAATGCATTATAAAAATTTTCATCCTATCCCTTCCCCCTAAAAATCAAAAAGTAGTTCCTTAAGAATTGCTTACCAGAAAGCAGAGGTTTATACCGTTAGTATTTTCCCTAGAGAAGAAGCTGTATTAAAGTACGACAGAAAAGATTAAAAGTACGACGGACAAAGATGACATTTTATCTAGATGACTAAATGTCAGTAGCCTGTGGCATGTTATTTACACACCCATTAAAGAAGAAAAAAACCAGAACCTCCCTCCCCAACCATTGAAGTTAAATGGTTACTAGTATTTTTCTCTTGAGAAGAGTTGAATAAACATGATAAAAGTATGACAGAAAAGATGACATTTTATTTAGAAAAAAAGATGACATTTCATCTAGAGAAAAAGATGACATTTCATCTAGAGAAAAAGATGACATTTCATCTAGAGAAAAAGATGATATTTTATTTAGAGAAATAGACAACATCTTATCTAGAGAAAAAGGTGACATTTTATCTAGAGAAAAAGATGACATTTTATTTAGATGACTAAATGTTTCAGTAGCCTGTGACATGTTGTTTACACACCCAGTAGCTCTGATATAAACAAAGCAATGATAACCTTTATCTTTACCCTATTGTTTGATTACACAATCTACAATTAACTTTCATATTAAGTTTGACAATGGAATGCTAAATATTTTAGTAAACAAGTTGTTTTTCAGTCCCATACCGATGTAGTATAAAAACAACAAAAACAGAATACCTCAAATTGATTTTGTTTGTACTATTTTTTTTCATTTCCCGTGATTACTTTTTTTTTTTACATCTACCAAATTGTTTCATAGGGCTTGGGGCATGGACCTTCCCTCCCCTTTTTTTAGAGTGTGTGTTTGTGTGTGTAAGTATGTTTAACTTTGAAAGTTAGTATTCTATAAGGTTTTTACTAATACCAGTAAATAAATAAATTTATGATGTACCGTATTAGGTTTTAATTTCAAATCAGTCAAGATTTCAAAATGTTAAAAGTTTTGCTCTTGTCCATACGAACATTAGTTTATATATGCTGCATCTTTATTATTTTTCCTCAAATGATTTCTAATGTTAATGGCC
Organism: Mytilus edulis; assembly: GCA_019925275.1. NCBI lineage: Eukaryota > Metazoa > Mollusca > Bivalvia > Mytilida > Mytilidae > Mytilus > Mytilus edulis. Next base: position 13,184,123 of record CM034362.1, read on the forward strand.
AAGATTTAAACTTACGGGCTAAATGCTATCAAATTCCATACACATAAATTAAAAGAGTAAAAAACTAGATTTAGGATGTATCGTACTAGCTATTTAATTTCAAATCAGTCAAAATTTCAAAAGTCAGGTTTCGCTGTATATCTATTCATGTATTGGTATTAATTTTAAACGATTGATATATACCAAGGCGAATCTATAAACATGAATAAAAGGAGAGCTGACAGATACCTAAAATATATCTTAATAACAATATGGTAGACGATCAGCATTATAATTCTAACGTGAGTGACAATGGTACACTCCTATGTTTATGAATCAAACAAATTTTAATTAGGTTGTTGCAGAATTTCGGCAAATTTTGCACCGAAATTTCTTCTACAAAATGAATTAATCAATGGCTGCGGTTACATGAGCAGACGATAAAGGAAATGACATGACAGCTTTAACAACAATTTTATTTCTAAATTTTGATAAATTTGACAAAAGGTTAACAAGCATCTAGACCTTGGAAAAACCACGGTAATTAGGTACATCACCAATATTTAGGTTAGCAACTGAATAAAAATCAAATGGTAGCTCCCTAATGCACTTGTGATATTGAATATGGATTAATTATAACAAGAGTGCATTTACTGCATGTAATGTTCTTTTCCGAACTGTTTTAAGAAAAAGCTTATGCAACAAGTATTACAAAAAGTTAACATTATCAATCAAGGAAATTGTCAAAAGTTCCCTATCCGCAATTTTCTAACAATTTTATTTTCATGGGTACCAATTTTCGTAGATAGAGGAACAGTTGCATATTCGTGGATATTTAAATTTGTGGTTTTGAAAAAATTCACATGCATTCCTTTAAAAAAAAATTGCATTTCGTTCAACATTTAAATTCGTTGTTTCCCTGTACCCACAAAATCCACGAAAATTGGTATCCAACGAATATTAATTAATCCACAGTAATTAAAGAAGAGCCTCGATTAATTAATGTACGTCTAGTGGTAGGATTATGGATTAGTTATAAAAAGAGTTTACACACTGAAATCTCCTTTTCCGATCATGATTTAATTTTAAAAGAAAAGGGTCATGCGACAATTCAAACTCCATACAGCGTTACGTTCGGTTCATGCTTCCCTTTCTCTACAATGAAGCGTAGCCAGATGTCACCACTGTTTTGGAGTTTGGCGACAAGTGTTACATAAAATAAGTATACCAATGATTCATATAAACAAGGTTAAGGTCAGGTGATCCACCAGACAAACGGTATACGTCTCACAATCGTTTTATACACCAAATATAATAGTTAACCTATGTCATATTGTTTCCGAGAAAAAGACCTAATGAAAAATACTAAACTTTACAAATGAACCATGAAAATGAGGTCAAGCAATTCAAGGGGGGGGGGGGGGGGCAAGGGGGGTCCCAATAACAGCAAAACAGCAAATTGATTTGGTTCATAACAGATAACAAGGAATTAAAATGGACAAAAACAGATAACAGTAAATGAAATATTAAAATAATTCGGTCTTTGACAAATCAGTATTTCTTATTACGGATATAATCCTTTGTAATGCATTCCATTTTTATGCCCCACCTACGATAGAAGAGGGGCATTATGTTTTCTGGTCTGTGCGTCCGTTCGTCCGTTCGTCCGTCCGTCCGTTCGTCCGTCCGTTCGTTCGTTCGTCCGTCCGTCTGTTCGTCCGTCTGTCCCGCTTCAGGTTAAAGTTTTTGGTCAAGGTAGTTTTTGATGAAGTTGAAGTCCAATTGACTTCAAACTTGGTACACATGTTCCCTATGATATGATCTTTCTAATTTTAATGCCAAATTAGAGATTTTACCCGAATTTCACGGTCCACTGAACATAGAAAATGATAGTGCGAGTGGGGCATTCGTGTACTGAGGACACATTCTTGTTTATGACTATGTTTTAAGTATTAATTTATGTGTCTAGAATGTGTTTAAAATACTATTCAATATATTTTGTATACGCTCGTTTACGGAACGTATTATGGTATACTGTTGTCCGTCTGTTGTCAACATGTCGGACATTAACTCAAAAACACTTTAACCATTTGCATTAAACTTTGGGAAATTGTTTATATCTATTGACGTGAGCTCCCTTTTTGGTTTTGGGTTTTTTTTTTTATAAATTTTAGATTTTAAGTTTCTGGGTAATGGGTTTTTATTCAATAAAATTGGTGGGTTTTTTTTTCAGTTTTCTGATAATATCTCAAAAATGCTTTCACAAAGCAAGGAATTTTGGTGAATTGTTTATATCTATTAACATGAGGTAACTTTCAATTTTTATAAATTTTAGATTTTACGTTTCCGAGTTAACGGGTTTTATTAATTAAAAAGGGGTGATTTTCCAGTTTTCAGACATTAACACAAAAATGTTTTCAGCAGTTCTCATGAAACGTTGGTGTATTGTTTATATATATTGACTGAAGCTCCCTTTGTTGCTAATAAAAAAAGTGACCTAAAAGAGTTTGAATATTATGACTTTTCTAAATGACCATTTAATGAGGTGTGTGAATTTTTCTTAATAAAACTATGAGGCAAAGTGGTATATAGGGTAGAAAAATCAGAAGCACCAATTATAAGCATGCAATTTATCAAGTACTTCGAATTTTGACACTCTAAAAGCAATTTATTCCACTATTTTCAAAGGTCTTATTTGAACAATTTTTTATCAGCTGAGGTTTTTGATTGTACCAAGTGTACTAGTAAGTAGAATACATAGTTTAGTAGGGAAACAATGGCTTGAAACGAAATAAATCTTTGTTTGTAATGAGTTATGTGCAGCTTCGGACCCAAGTACATGTTTGGAACTTTCATTGTACAATGCATTTGGTTCTGCTTTGAAAAGAATCACAGAGCTCAGTCTATGTACCATATAATATAAAAGGTTAAGTGGTTGTTAGGACCTAGTCCTTAATTGAGATCCTTGTAAGATATTCCTGGCCATATGTTTTCCTTTTTGTCATATTATGAATTGTTTTAATTTAATATGTTCGTACGGAAAACAAGGAACATTATTCTCATACAAAAAATTAAGATAATTCTAAATACACATTCATAAAAAAAATGGAATTTATTACAAAGGATAATCATAAGATATACTTGAATTGTCCTGGACCTCACTTCTGTGATGTGTATATGTTAATGGAATCCTTCTCTGAATACGGGACAAACATATTTGTAGTGGTAGACCCCAATGGCCAATTATCTTCAATTTATACCTATTCTGTTCCACATTTAATGTTTATTACATGTTTTCATTTTTATCCGGAACAAATTGAACTGGACCGTTTTCTTAAATCACCGCATTTATCGACCACCTTTAATTTATGTGACACCGTCCGCATCAATATTTCAACGCATGGAAAATGGACGACTTTTCTACTTTCTGAGGAAATCGAGACATACCACTGTCAAGTACGTTTGATTCATTCATAAACTGTGATAAATTATTCTGTTTAACTCCGATATTTTTAGATAAGTGATTTATAAATACATACGAACTGTAAGTTATTTATTTCCGAGAAATGAACTGTAAATTCTACTTTCGTTTTTGACACGATTAATAATATTGTATTTAACTTTCATATTTAATTCGTACACATTGTAAAATATTGTATTTTTATTTCTTTCAGTTTACCAATCTACTGACTACTTGTAACCTTTCTGGTGGAATATATTAATTACAATTTATCAAACAAGTTGTGTTCGTTATATATTCATCGAGATTGCGATTGCAGTCACCTGGTTAAACTAGTTGAGTCCGGCTCAGCATAGTAAATTGACAACAACTTGTCTACACATCTCCTGAACAGGAAATACAACGGAGCATCGTTCGTAGCTGTTACCTTGACACTACGCAACACAGCTTGTGCGTCCTAGGCAGCAAACCAACAACGTTGAACTAACACTGCCTACAAATAGTTGATTTACATCATGGATCTCAGTCACAAGGAACAACAAGAAGAAGTTCAGCCCCCCGAGGGAGATGTCACTGAAGAACCAGATTAAAATCCGTCTGAAACAACAAACTTAGGTGAAAGCGCCGAGACTAGGCGAGTACGTGAACTTACCGAAAGGGGACAGGGAGCCTTTATAGAAAAACGTGACAAGTTCTATAACGACTTAGAGGCCCTATGGTCAAACCTAGAATCTAGATTATTAGAAACAACCAAGGCTCCTAACGACCTCCAGCAATTGTTAACAGCACAAGATAAAATTGTACAAGCCTGTACTAATTATCGCAGGCTCACAGACGAGTACTTGCAATTTCTCAAAAGTACAAAAACATTAGACAGCCTTCAAGACATTGATACCTGCAAATTATCAACGGATATCCGAATGTCTAAAGTTGACCTGGCAATTGAAGCTTTGCACGAACATCGCCTTACCTTGACAAAGGCTAAATCAACAAAAACGAGGACATCTAAGGGCAAGAAAAGCTCGCACAGTGGGAGCTCACACGCCTCCGACATGTCGAGCCTAGCTAGGAGAAAGCGTGCCAAGGCAGAGTCCGCTAGATCAAAGATAGCCTTTGCCGAGCAAGAAGCTGCCCTCCTTAAGCAGGAGGCCGTTTTACAGGAAGAGACCCTATATAGACAAACAGAAATCAAGGCCGAAATGGAACAAGAAGCTATCCGTGCAAAACAAGAGGCCGCTTATAGAAAAGCCGAAGCGGAACAAGAGGCCGCACATAGAAAAGCTCGAATTGAACAGGAGGAAGAGCACATCAAAGCTAAAAAAGAACAGGAGGCCGTTCGCATGAAAACTCAAATGGAACAGGAAGCCGCACGTGCGGTCCGAGAAAAAGCCGAACTTAAGGCCGCTATGAACATTCTCGAAGCAAAAAGAGAAGCTGCAGCCGCAGAAGCCGAGGCTCGTATCCTAGAAGACGACGGCAACCAAGCAGTTAGCGATCTCCCTGACGAAACGGAAGACCCGCTCCAGCGCGTGCAAGATTTCGTCAATAAACTTCCTGAATCAACTGTTGTAAAGGAAGTAACAGAACCTCAAAGGAAAAGACAAATTCCTGTTAAGATTGAGCTGAGTCACGACGCACCAGCGTTCGTGCCATCCGTGGCACCAAACTTGCTGTCACAGACATCTGCTGTCTTGCCTTCCAATAATAAGTCACCGGAAGTTACCTTTATCCCAGATCTGGGATTAGTAACCGGCATACAAAAACTAGGCCTTTCAGATGAGAGCCCTACTGAACATCAAAAACAGGGTGTTAAAGAAGTGATCCCTGTCTTACGCACAAAACAAGACTTTATAGAAGAGATCCCTGTTTCACACCAGCAACAAATCAACCTTACATCAGAGATAACTAGATTCCTTTTACGCAAGGACTTGCTTTTCTCCCGATTAACAAGCTTTAACGATCGGGCAGAGTCCTTTCATACTTGGAAAGCAAGCTTCAAGAACGTGACTGATGAGTTACAAGTCTCTGACTCAGAACAGATCGATTTACTGATCAAGTGGCTCGGTCCAGAGTCTGCTAAGCACGCCATTAGCATAAGAGCGTCGAACGCTAATAATCCTACCATAGGTATACAAAGATGATGGAAGAGGCTTGACGAGCGGTATGGTGCTCCAGAAATGTTGGAAGCCTCTATCAAGATTAAACTTGCAAAATTCCCTACCTTAACAAATAAGGACAACGCACGTCTCTACGAACTGTCTGACATTCTATCAGAAATAGAATATCACAAGGAAAATCCCAAGCTGGGATGTTTGCTAGCATATTTTGACTCCTCGTCCGGGATAAATCCTATTGTTGAAAAATTACCGTACGGACTCCAAGAAAAGTGGACCACAAGGGCTACAAGATACAAGGCCAAATATGACGTTGCCTTTCCACCTTTCACAGAATTCTCTGCCTACATCAGGGAAATAAGCAAAACAAAGAACGATCCTGGGTTCATCTTTGGGTCAAAAGCCACACCAAATACAAAAGGTGCTGCGCCAAGGTCTACGCCTTACCCTAGGACTAAAGTTGGTGCTCATAAAACAGCGGTTGAGCAGCAATCTGGAGACGCCAGCAAACAAGGTCTTTGTATTCTGCACAATACAAAGCATTCCTTAAATGAATGTCGAGCGTTCCGAGCTAAGTCAATAGAGGAGCGCAAAGGTCTTTTAAAAGAAAACAATGTATGTTACAAGTGTTGTGATTCTACCACACATAGAAGCCGGGATTGCAATGCAAGCATAAGTTGTAAAGAATGTGGAAGTAAACAACACACTACCGCACTTCACATCACTAGACCACAGAAACCTGCAAGTTCTCAGTCTAGCTCGCCTAAGCAAGCCTACGGCGGGGAGCCTATAGAATCGGCTGAAACTAAGGCAACCTCAGTTAACTCTACCTGTACTGAGATCTGCAAAGATACATATGGCGGGAAATCTTGTGATAAAATACTTCCTGTGAATGTTTATCACAAAGATAACCAATACAAAGTTATTCGCATGTACGCCATCATTGATGACCAAAGCAACCGGTCGCTAGCATCGCCCGAATTCTTTAATCTTTTCGACGTCAAAGATAAACCGGAGAACTATACTTTATCAACATGCTCCGGCAAAGTAGTCACTTCCGGCAAAAGAGGAAGAGGTTTCGTCATGGTATCAATCAATGGTGATGACAAGTTTGATCTTCCTGTACTGATTGAATGTGATCATATTCCCAATAATAGGGACGAAATACCTACTCCTGAAGTAACAATGCATCACCCTCATTTAAAAGAACTTAGGGGTAGCATTCCACCAATAGATGAAAATTGCCAAATTCTTCTCTTAATTGGCAGAGACCTTATAGAGGCACACCATGTCCTCGATCAGCGCATAGGACCACCCAGAACTCCATATGCACAACAATTGAAACTTGGTTGGGTAGTGATAGGAGAAACCTGCATTAACAAGCAGCATGTGCCTCTCGAGTTAAATGTCAAAATAACCAACATTTTACCTACAGGACAACCTTCAACGTTTCAACCATGTACAAGCAAATTTGACATTCGAGAAAACTACACAGACCCCGTTAAGAAAGATTTACAATCGCCACTCTTTGAAAAAACAAAGGACGATGATAAGCCTGGAATGTCATATGAAGACAAAATGTTCATGAAGCAGATGGACAACGAATTTGTGAGAGACTCGGAAGGAAGTTGGGTAGCACCGTTACCGTTCCTAGTGCCAAGACAGCCGTTGCCAAGCAACAGACAACAAGCTCTACATCGTGCGAATATGTTAGACACCAGTCTGAATAGAAACCCAGTTAAGCGGGAACATTTTCTTACATTTATGAGTAAGATCCTAGACAACAATCATGCAGAGCTTGCTCCACCATTGCACGAACTTGAGGAGTGCTGGTATTTGCCATTGTTTGGTGTTTATCATCCGAAGAAACCTGATCAGATAAGAGGTGTGTTTGATTCTTCAGCCAAATGTAACGGAGTTTCACTTAACAGCGTCCTGCTTACAGGTCCAGACTTGACCAATGATCTCTTGGGAGTTCTGCTGCGTTTCAGGAAAGAAATGGTAGCTGTAACTGCAGACGTTCAACACATGTTTCACTGCTTTGTAGTAAGGAAAGACCACCGAAATTATCTGAGATTTTTGTGGCATATAAACAACGACCTACAAGAGAACCTTGTCGAATACCGCATGAGAGTTCATGTTTTTGGAAATAGTCCGTCACCTGCCGTTGCTACACTTGGACTCAGAAAAGCAGCTCAAGCATCAGAACAAGAGTTTGGCAGTCACGTGACTAGCTTTGTCACAAGAGACTTCTATGTCGACGACGGTCTTACATCATGCCCTACTAAAGAGGAAGCTGTTAAGCTCATGAAGGACACACAGCAAGCATTAGCAAAATATGGAAACTTACGTCTTCACAAGTTTGCCTCTAATTGTGCGGAAGTTATGTCTGCATTTCATGCCAGTGATTTGGCTTCAAATCTTAAAGATCTAGACTTAGAATGCGACACCAAACCTCTACAACGTAGTCTTGGTCTCAGCTGGGACGTAAACACTGATAACTTCTTATTTCAATTATCATCAGAAAACAAACCGATCACTCGGAGAGGAATTTTATCAACGATAAACAGTCTCTACGATCCTCTGGGATTTTTGGCTCCGGTGATTTTACAAGGGAAACTCCTATTAAGGAAAATAGTATCAGAAACCGTCGATTGGGACCAACCTCTCACTGATGAGACAGCAGATGAGTGGAAATCTTGGAGAGATACTCTAATTGCTATCGAAACATTGCGCATTCCACGTACCTACGTGCCATATCTCAGCAAAACCGCCACGAAGGAGTTACATGTCTTCTCTGATGCATCAGAAAAAGCCATAGCAGCTGTTGCATATCTACGCACGACTGACAGTAGTGGTGAACCAAATATAGGATTCATTCTTGGGAAAGCTAAAGTGGCACCAACAAGTGGTCATACTATCCCACGCCTTGAACTATCTGCTGCAGTTTTAGCAGTCGAGATAACACAGACCATCATGGATAATTTAGATTTACACATAGACACCGTAAAATTCTACACAGACAGTAAAGTAGTCCTAGGCTACATCAGTAACGAGACAAGAAGGTTCTTCATCTACGTCGCCAATAGAGTAGAGAAAATAAGGAAATTTAGCTCTCCAAGTCAATGGAATTACGTACCAACTAACCGTAATCCCGCAGATTCGGGAACAAGGTCCGTACCAGCCCACGAAATTCATAACAGTGAATGGTTATTGGGACCAAGACAACTTCTTTCCTCAGAACAGAAGAATTCTGAGGACATATATCAGCTAATAGATCCAGAGGAAGATGGAGAAATTCGTGCAACTGTTAATGTTGCAAAAACATTTGCCACACTTGAACATAAAGGTATCGGAACTGAAAGATTCAACAGATTCTCAAACTGGACATCACTTGTGTTAGCGATAGCCTTTTTAGAACGTTTCTCCCGTTTACACGGGTCAAAACAGGCAGCACCAGTGACCTCTCTGGAAGGCTTTTCGAATGCCGAAAATTTCATCTTAATATCTGCTCAATATGAAGTTTACGGCGATGAAATAGATTGCATTAAACGTCGGGAACAAATTCATAAGCGGAGCCCGATAGCTAACCTTAATCCGTTTTTGGACGAACGAGGACTGTTACGAGTAGGAGGCCGTATTGCCAAATCTGACTTAAACCTCCGTGAAAAGAAACCATTAATCGTCCCTGGACGCCATCATATAGCGATATTATTAGTCCGACACTACCATGAAAAGATAAAACATCAAGGTCGCCACTTCACAGATGGAGCGATTCGTTCCGCAGGATTCTGGATCGTCGGAGCTAAACGCTTGATCTCTTCTCTCATTCACAAATGTGTGACTTGCCGCAAACTAAGAGGAAAAACTGAGTGTCAAATCATGTCTGATTTGCCAGAGGACCGTCTTGAACCGTCACCTCCGTTTACCAACGTTGGAATAGACACATTTGGACCTTGGACAATTGTTTCACGTAAAACACGTGGTGGATACGCAAACTCAAAACGTTGGGCAATTCTTTTCACATGCTTAGTGACTAGAGCTGTTCACATCGAACTAATCGAGGAAATGAGCTCTTCCGCCTTCATAAACGCCGTCAGAAGATTCGCCGCTATCAGAGGTCGAGTTAAGATTTTCCGATCCGACCGTGGAACAAACTTTATTGGCGCAATCGACGATCTAAAGATTGACTCAATCAACGTCGAAGATGGACCCTTCAAGAACTTTCTGTACAATTCTGGTACAACTTGGATCTTCAATCCGCCACATTCATCCCACATGGGTGGAGCCTGGGAAAGAATGATTGGTATCGCAAGGAGAATACTTGATTCTATGCTTATTAACGCCGCTGGAAGGAGTCTTACGCATGACGTTCTAAATACATTCATGGCAGAAGTTTCAGCGATAATCAATTCAAGACCTCTGGTACCGATATCAACAGATCCAGAGAATCCGCTAATCTTAACACCAGCTATGTTATTGACACAAAAGACCGATTACATCTTCACTTCAGATCAGCTTGGAGAATTCGACAAACGGGATCTATGTCTAGCCGAATGGAGACGTGTACAGGCTCTGGCCAGTGTTTTCTGGTCCCGTTGGAGGAAAGAGTACCTGCCGTTACTACAACCACGACGAAAATGGACCGAAGATCGCCGTGATCTTATCAAGGGAGACGTTATTCTCCTAAAGGACAAAAACCTTTGCCGTACTCAATGGCCAATAGGAGTTATACTAAAATCGTTTAAAGGTTCCGATGAACATGTACGGAAAGCAGAAGTACGAATAATCGTAATAGGAAAAGCATCCGTCTACACACGACCGATTGTGGACATGATTCTTCTCATCGAGAATGACTGTGTATAATTAATTTTATAGTGATACTTTGGACTTATATAATCAGATATTCAAGTGTGTGATATATTTGAAATAGTGATATCAGTTAGACATCAGACGGGGAGTATTCTGTTCCACATTTAATGTTTATTACATGTTTTCATTTTTATCCGGAACAAATTGATCTGGACCGTTTTCTTAAATCACCGCATTTATCGACCACCTTTAATTTATGTGACACCGTCCGCATCAATATTTCAACGCATGGAAAATGGACGACTTTTCTACTTTCTGAGGAAATCGAGACATACCACTGTCAAGTACGTTTGATTCATTCATAAACTGTGATAAATTATTCTGTTTAACTCCGATATTTTTAGATAAGTGATTTATAAATACATACGAACTGTAAGTTATTTATTTCCGAGAAATGAACTGTAAATTCTACTTTCGTTTTTGACACGATTAATAATATTGTATTTAACTTTCATATTTAATTCGTACACATTGTAAAATATTGTATTTTTATTTCTTTCAGTTTACCAATCTACTGACTACTTGTAACCTTTCTGGTGGAATATATTAATTACAATTTATCAAACAAGTTGTGTTCGTTATATATTCATCGAGATTGCGATTGCAGTCACCTGGTTAAACTAGTTGAGTCCGGCTCAGCATAATACCGAATATTGACTGTCAAAAAAAATGCTAACATTCCAATTTTCAATAACAGTTAACAGCAAATACATTATCACAATAACAGATAACAAAAAAACTAAAAGCCCAATAACAGCTAACAAAGAATAAGACAATAACAGCTAACAGCAAATATATTTTCAAAATAACAGATAACAAAGAATTAAATTGCCCCATAACAGCATAACAGTTAAACCCCTTGCCCCCCCTCATTCAAGATTGCCTATGCAAGACAGACACCTTGCAATGATACATTAATGGGTCCAGTTCGATGTACTTAAGGCTGATTTTTCCTTGCCTTTGCAATATGATGTGTGTCGTCAACGGATCTCTTAATTTCATACTGCATGGTATTTGGAAGGGGTTTGTGTGCTCAGTTTGTAGTTTTCTGTCTAGTGTTTTTGAAAATGTTGGTTATCTGTCGTCAATTAGTACCGGTTTTCTACTTAGTTTTTATGAAATGTTTAAAGACCCAAAAATGCGTATGTTTTATCCTCTCTACCTAACCTAAATTTACATGGATACCCTTAAACATTTTACAGACAATTTTGGTTAAGCCCCCTTAATTCTATATAAATAAAGGCAACACACGAACAGTAGTATACAGTATACATGTACCGCTGTTCGAAATTCAGAAATCGATTGAGAAAAAAACAAATCCGGGTTACAAACTAAAACTGATGAAAACACATCAAATATAGGAGAACTACGACACAACAGAAACACAAAACTTTAAACGTAACACACACAGAAACTTTTCAAAACATTTATCATCTGGTCCTTTTTATCAAATTGTTGTGCCATGCGATAGAAAACAAGTATAATATACATGTATACAAGGAGCCTGTTTTTCAGTGGTTGTCCTTTGTTTATGTACTTCATACATGTGTTTTCGTTTCTAGTGTTTTCAAACAGATAAGATCGTTGGTTTTCCTATTTGAATTACTTTACACTAGTCATTTTGGGACTCTTTACAGCTTGCTTTAAGGTATGAACCAATGCTCCGTGATGAAGGCTATAATTGTTTACTTTTTGCGCATCGTGACTTTGATGAAGAGTTGTCTCTTTGACTCATACCACATCTTCTAATTCCTATGTATAAATATTTGCCTTATCTGTTAGTCTACATAAGTGGCAAAATAATATAAACTACTGGTAATATCGTATCGACAAGAACAAGAAAAAATAAAAAAAATAAAGTAAAAAGTTAAGAATAATATTTTTAAAAAAGAAGAAGAGAAAAAGAAAATAAAACAAGACTGCACACGCTGAAATGTCTCGCTTTCTTTACTAATTATTGATAATATGTTGATAGTGCTAAATATAAAGCTTTAGTACAAGTATCACATAAACTTATCATGATCCAAGAAAATGAGGTCAAAGTCAGATACTAGTAAACTGTATGACAAAAACATGTACACCACCTTACAATCATTCAATACACCAAAAACAGACTTAACCAAGAAAACTTAAACATTGACTAATGAACCATGAAAATGAGGTCAAGGTTAGATAATACCTGCAAAGCAGTCATATACACCTTACAATCTTTCCATACAACAAATATAATTGACTCATTACGTATAGCTTATGAAAAACAATCCAAAACACAAAAACTTAACACTAAGCAATTTAAAACCGTGAAAATGAGGTCAAGGTCAAATAAAAGCTGCGAGACCGACAAATATGGTTGAGCAATTGCATATAGTATTAGAAAAAAAGACCAAAACTAAAAAAAACTTAACTTTGACCACTGAACCATGAAAATGAGGTCAAGGTCAGATGACCCTGCTAGTTGGATATGTACTTCTTACAATCATTCCATACACCAAATATAGAATACCTATTGCTTACAGTATCTGATATATGGACTTGACCACAAAAACTTAACCTTGTTCACTGATCCATAAAATGAGGTCGAGTTCAGATGAAAACTGTCTGAGGGGCACGAAGACCTTGCAAAGTACGCACATACTAAATACAGTTATCCTTTCACTCATGATAAGAAAGAAATTAACATTACAAAAAACCTGAACTTGAAATAGTCACTGAAGGACAATGACATAAGGCATCTATATATACAAATTAAGAAGCATCCGTCCACCTTCTAAAATATAAAACTGTTAAGAAGTTAGCTGACGCTACCACCGCCGGATCACTGTCGTCTATGTCGAGCTTTCTGTGACAAAACATGAAAAACGCACTTTAATATTGACATGCCTTCAACTAATTCCACTGTATTACAGCAAGTATTTTGACTCCGGGCAAGCTAAACAAAAAGGGCCAAAATAAAGCCACCAAAATTCAAACTTTTGTCAGAAGCTATCAAATGGTCAGAGTCGAAACCAATTTTTGCCAAGGAATAACTGGACAATACCATCCTGAGCTTTAATAATACGATGTGTTATAATTATAGTAATCTCCGTTCCAACCAAAAGATCAAAGAAAAAGATATAAAACAGTTCATAGCAAACAACATTGCGCAATCCTACACACATGCGTACGATGAACTACAGTGTTTAGGCGGAGTCAACAATACCTGCTCATATAGTTACACACCGACTCGTTCTTGCTGAGTAGGGATCGACAATGCATGTACGCCAACTCGTCCTTGCTGAGTAGGGGTCGACAATTCATGTACACCAACTCGTTCTGTTAATCATTTTAAAATTCTGTTTTAAGATTGATTGAAACGCTACTTTCAGCAATTTTGATTATTTCCTGGCGAACAGGAATCCTGAAGCCAGAATTACTGGAAAGAACCACTGCTCTTTTGCAGGAAATCTGGCAATTAGGATTGGAGCCCAAAACATCATGCAACAGTAAAAATCTATGATAAAGAGATGTTCCTGGACCGTGACGGGTGCAAAAAGTAGCAGGGTTTTATAGGATGTCAACCCTTCCCTACAGATCTAGTCAATTGAAAAAAACATGCAAAACATGCACCATTACGCATAGTATTCAAATTGAGAATAGAAATTGGGAATATTTCAAAGAGAGATCAAGAGACAACAACCTGACCAGGGATCACGGCCTGGCTGCATTTATATATAAATAATAGCGGTTTTTTTAATGTCTGGTGACACTTAATACGTAGGAGACACATGCTAGCCCTCCCCATGATAAGATCTCTGCACATTATTAAGGCCCTGCAACATCTTTTCTCTTTCTAAATATAAATGAAATATTGGCAACTGGACGCCCAGTAATAAGAGTCGATTAATCAATACAAGGGGATATTGGAGATGCAGGATACAACTATAACTACAAATTCGTCAGGGGTAAGAACTGTTGAAAATTTTACACTGTCAATTTTGCACTTAGAGCTTTAGAGATAAGCCAAAACTTCACTTTACATGTATCCTATCTTCTATTTTTAACAACTGCAGCCAATTCTGGTGATGGATCAAGTCCAAAGATATCCCTTTTTTAACTAGATAAGATAATTTAAGGGTTATTTAGGTGGGGTTTGGTAACAATTGGACCATTAGTTTAAGAGAAGAAAATTGGAAATATGTACATAGGGACACGGATGATGCCCCCACTAGCGTATAAAGTTATAAAGGGACATAACTCAAGAACTTCAACAGAGTTTTGTAGTAATAAGCAATTTACATTTCATTTAATTTAGTTGAGACAAACTAAAGTCAGAAAATGGAAACGAAAAATTCAGCAATTTTTCCATTTGTAAAGGGGCATAACCCTAGAATGGTAATCAAAGTGCTTGTAAGCACTGAATGGTAAATATTGCTTTTAATTTATCAGTGGGAAGTAAAGTTGAATATTGCATTGTATAAAGCATTGGTTGTAGTTTATTCAACTACCATTTTGGACAAAGAAAGATAACTCCAAATTTCAAAGAAGATTTTAAAAATGACATCAGTTATATTTTTAGAACAGCAATTATCCATTTTTAAAGGGAAATAACTCTAGAATGGAAAAATGGCACCACCAAAATTCAAACTTGACTTATGTTTTGTGGTAATAAGCATTGTGTAAAAGTTTCATAACATTTGGTAGAGGCTAAAAAGTAAAAGAACAAACAAATTCTGGGAAGTACAAATGGAGGGATGTGCAGACAAAGGTACTTACACACAGACAGACAGACAAGGGTAAAACTTAATGCACCCTCTGCTATGGCATTTTAATTTTAAAAATAATGTGTCTATGAGTCACAAATATCCCTGTTTGTAAATATGCATGAGTCAACTTTGAAATACAGTTGCAGGCCTCATACACATTATTAAGACCATTTTGTAATTATAAGCATTGGGTATGAGGCAAACTAAAGTTAGAGAATGGAAACAACAGATTAAACAATTTTTACAATTAGAAACGGGCATATTAACTCAAGAACATTAAAAGTAATGCCACCCAATTTCAAACTTGATTGATATTTTATGGTACAAAATGTAATAAGCATTGTGAACATGTTTAATGATATTTAAATGAGGCAAAATAAAGTTAAAGAACTGAAAATCAACACTTTTTATGTTTACAAAGGGTCATAACTCATAAACAGTAAAAGTGACACCACCCAATTTCAGTCTTCATCTGTGTCTTGTGGTCCGAGTACACAGTTATCGTCCTTTGATTTTCGTTGTTCACGAATATAGTCCTTAATGTGGACAGTGTGTTACTTGCCAATTTTTGTTATACCCCTTCCAAATTTAATTCTCCATGTTTTATGCCTCATATAGCAAGTTGGGAGGTGAAATGACACTGTAAAAAAATTTGGGTCATAAATATTTAGGTAAAGTAGTGATTAGGTCCAGCTGAAAAGGGTCAAAAATAAGCACTTCGGAAGCTGTCAAAAGATTTCAAGACCCCCTTAACACGAAATTGTCCATATTTTGAGTTAGAGCTGATGAAGTTTTCTATAATTTTGATATAATTTGTCCCAAAAGTAGTACAACACACTGTAAAAATGTTATTGAGAAAGCGCAGGTGGGATTTTTTTTATTTAGATTTATTGTCTAAAAGAAATGCACTACGAAATAACTGTGTACTCGGACCTTGTGTGATAAGTATTGTGAATAGGTTTTATAAAATTTGTTTGAGGCAAACTAAAGTTTGAAAACAGAAATGAAAAATTCAGCAAATTCTATGTTTATAAAGGGGCATAACTCATGAACAGTAAAAGTGACAACACCCAATTTTGATCTTGATCTGTGTCTTGTGGTAATATGACAGTAATGACAAATTAACACTCTGCCCCCTCTGCTCCAGTAAGGCATAAACAAATTAAGATGACAAACAGAGGTCAAACGACGCCAAGTGATGGCATTAGGTCAAATGGCCAGGTCAGTTTATAACACTGTACCAAAGTCAACTATATTATCTTTATATAACAATATTTTACAAATGTTTTAAACATGTTTTTATTCGAAATTTATATCATTTAACAAAATGTAACAAAGAGATTTTCATCAAATTTTGATAACTATAGGACATACACATCAAACCACTTAAAGGCATTACAATAACAATCTTGATTAATATAATACTTAATAATATACATATAACAAGAGGAGTGTTCACATTTATTTGGTCCTTTCAATGACAAATGAAAAGTTTCAAGATTTATTTTCGAACCTTAACAAATCTGAATACCCTTGCAAAAAAAAACATTTTATTTTCTCCTGAGAGTCCACTCCTGCAAATCAAGACAGCTGATCTCTGAAATTCTTAATAAGGGGAGATAATCGAAGTTCTTAATAAAGGGAGATAATGATCTCTGAAACTACTAGTCTACCCATATAAGGTATTGAAAAGTTGCTACTCTGAAACAGTTGTTCAAAAGACAGAGGCCTGTCAGCAGAAGTTTCAAGACAGATTCACTGCATGTTCAGCATAATAAAAATGTGGTTATTAAACAATATACATATGTATATATATACATGTACATGGTTAGATAAAATATTACAATTAAAGAAACACAATGGTTGACAAAATACTATCAATGCTTTGGTTAAAACTCTATATTCAAATACTATTGTTAACAAAATAATATCAAAACACTATATTTATACACTATGGTTAACAAAATAATATCAAATGCTTTGGTTAAAACACTTTATTTTAATACTATTGTTAATAATAAGTTATGAGACCATTTTTCAATTTTTTATTTTTATTGTTATTTTCTCTCTCCATTTTTCTTAGAATAAAATACTGTTAATTCAGAAATAATTGCGTGTTTTTTTAATGGAAAATGGTAGAAAAAATCATCAAGTTAAACAAGTTTGTTGATGCTACGAGAACGAGTATGAGCATGATCATGCAGAAATGTGATTTTGACAATCTTTCTTTGAAAAAGGGCACCAACTTTTAAGTTATATCAAAATGACTGAAATTAGGTGAACAAAATTCTGGATCCTTGGCCAAGTGCGTATTACACTAAATAAAGATCATATTCTGATATCTGATACATATTTCTCATACGTGAATGAATTAAAAAAAAAAATCTGAAATTGCATAAATCTATCTCACATTTTAGTTGTCTTCAAACATCACAATAATAAATGCATAAATTCTGAATATAATGTAGGAAAGTTGTATTTCAACTATTAAACATGTAGTTAAAATAAAACTAGAGGCTCTAAAGAGCCTGTGTCGCTCACCTTGGTCTATGTGAATATTAAACAATGGACACAGATGGATTCATGACAAAATTGTGTTTTGGTGATGGTGATGTGTTTGTAGATCTTACTTTACTAAACATTCTTGCTGCTTACAATTATCTCTATCTATAACAGTACTTTCTGTGGAAAATGTTATTGAAAATCTTCAAATTTTAAGAAAATTGTTAAAAATTGACTATGAAGGGCAATAACTCCTTAGGGGGTCAATTGACTATTTTGGTCATACTGACTTATTTTTAGTTCTTACTTTGCTGTACATTATTGCTGTTTACAATTTATCTCTATCTATAATAATATTCAAGATAATAACAAAAAAACAGCAAAATTTCCTCAAAATTACCAATTCAGGGGCAGCAACCTAACAACCGATTATCCGATTCATCTGAAAATTTCAGGGCAGATAGATCGTGACCTGATCAACAATTTTACTTCCAGTCAGATTTGCTCTTAATGCTTTGGTTTTTGAGTTATAAGCCAAAAACTGCATTTTACCCCCATGTTCTATTTTTAGCCATGGCGGCCATCTTGGTTAGTTGGCCGAGTTACCAGACATATTTTTTTAACTAGATACCCCAATGATGATTATGGCTAAGTTTGGTTAAATTTGGCCCAGTAGTTTCAGAGGAGAAGATTTTTCTAAAAGATTACTAAGATTTACGAAAAATGGTTAAAAATTGACTATAAAGGGCAATAACTCCTAAAGCAATCAACTGACCATTTTGGTCATGTTGACTTATTTGTAGATCTTACTTTGCTGAACATTATTGCTGTTTACAGTTTATCTCTATCTATAATAATATTCAAGATAATAACCAAAAACAGCAAAATTTCCTTAAAATTACCATTTCAGGGGCAGCAACCCAACAAAGAAATGTCTGATTCATCTGAAAATTTCAGGGCAGATAGATCTTGACCTGATGAACAATATTACCACCCGTCAGATTTGCTCTAAATGCTTTGGTTTTTGAGTTATAAGCCAAAAACTGCATTTTACCCCTATGTTCTATTTTTAGCCATGGCGGCCATCTTGGTTGGTTGGGCGGGTCACCGGACACATTTTTTAAACTAGATACCCAAATGATGATTGTGGCCAAGTTTGGTTAAATTTGGCCCAGTAGTTTCAGAGGAGAAGATTTTTGTAAAAGTTAACGCAGGACAACGACGACGGACGACGACGACGGACGCCAGACGCCAAGTGATGAGAAAAGCTCACTTGGCCTTTCGGCCAGGTGAGCTAAAAAAGATTAAAAAAAAATCTTTTCACAGGAATTATACAAAAATGGCCCCACACAATTTTTACTCAGGAAGCATAAGAATACAGTTATTGCCATTATTTCAGTCACAATTTAAAATTGTTAACCTAAGAATGGTTGTTTGAGTAGGAGTTTTATCAATTACCTCTAAAAAAAATACAGCCAAAAGGTTCACAACTCTTTAAGTCAATATTTTCTTTGCTTTGATTCATTTAGTTTATTCCTATTTTTTTCTTCAAAAATTAATCATACCCTGTTGCTGATTATATATATTTCTATAAATTTCTATAAATATCTTCTCTCTATTCATTTTCTTATAAAACATTTTTTTTAATTCAAACTACTACCCTCTTTATTTTATACATTTAAACTGTATACGAATAAAAAATAAAAAATCATATACAAATATTTAAAATTTTTAATCACAGACTCTTTAATCTTATAATGATTTTGTCCAAAAATCAAGCATATCCTTATAAAAAAACCAACCTAAGATTATTACCTAAATTCGACCATACACAGAAAAATCTTAATTTTAACCTATAATTTCAAATACATCTTGAAATAGATAGCAGAAATAAATGACAAATTTTGCCACTGGCCAATGTAACATATCATTAACCAAGTACTGTGGATTCAGAATTATTCATTGAATAATAATTTACAATGATTCCATGAGTACAGATGATACCACAAATATATATCTTCAAAGAAGTACACATTTTTCATTGTTTTTGTATGGTAAAGACTCTTGTTTAACCACTGAACCAAAAATACAAAAAATACATTTTTTCTTAATCCACTAAAAATTGGTCCCCCCCCCCTCCCTCAAAAAAAAAATGAATCCACAGTAAACTAAATCTGTAATCTTAATATTAAAATACAGGTCACTCCTTTCTGTTCTACAGATGAGTGCTCAGGATACAACCATAACATGTCAACAACTGAATTTCAATTCATCACTCAAAATGCTATAGTTCACAAATACTTTGGTATATTTTTCAATACATTTAAAGTCACAAAAATGGCACCAAAACATCAATCAGGATGTACCAGATCAATTTTACAGGTTCCCTGCCTTTTTTTGGGGGGGGTATCAGATCATTTATAAGTTCCCTGTTTTCTTCAGAATCCATCTGGTATCCTCTTCTTCAATTTTGTCTGTAATTATATTATGTACATTACAAATTAAATGGAATTAAATGAAAAAAGTGTTTTTTCTAATGTCTCTATCTATTATACTGAAAGAATCCTTAAGTATCCTACATATACATTGATAAAACATTAAATTACTAAGTGCAATGTGTTTTTAAAAATTAACACTGAAAGTAGAAGTAACTAAAGAGAAAGTTGATGGCAGACATCTCCAAAACCTGTTTATTTAATACTTACTTATCTTTTTTATCATTATTTAAAAAAAAAAATGGACAATTTATAAAAATTACATATTTTTTCTCTTTCCATATTTTCAATATGCCAAGGATTTGTCTTACTATACAAATCCTTGAATATGCTAACAACTTTTTTTCACATTGACATACTGATAATAGTGTGGTAAGTACAAAATTGAAATAAGGAAACATGACATAACTTTCAACTTTCAAGTGACTTTAGATGACTTGAGACCTCAAATAATATTTATGTAAAGTAAGAAGAAGTGGTTTGTTAAGACAACTATCCATAAAGAGACCAAATTTACTAGAATGTATAAAGCAGACTATAGGTCACTGTATGGCCATCAACAATGAGCCAAACTGATTTTCACTTTTCAAGGTCCACATGTACTTAATTTGATAATTTAACTTTTACTGTACCTGCAAATCCATCCTTAACCAGCTTTTCCAGATGATGAACAACATTATTGGCTGCTGCCATCTTTAACATTGGATTTAAATCCTATAATTAAAAAAATAGAATTATACACAAAGAGGGTGGATACCAGGCCTTGAAGGCATAAAACTTTGCTCAGTGCTCGGAGCACAAAAATCATGCTAGAAACATGAAATCCAGCAATTTGATTGGTTGATTTTCGAGTTTGAGTACAAAAATCATGCTCGAAAAGTTTTATGACCGTGAGGCCAGGTGGCCATGTAAGTATTAAGTAATAATATGTTGTGTATAATAAATTTAATCAGAAATGTTTTACTGAATTTGACACTAACAGTACTTAAGAAATGCAGTGTGATGAATAACAATGTAGGAATGGTGGTAAAATGTTCCAGGTTTTATTCTTATGGTAGTGCAAGAAAATATATTCTTACACTCTTACAAAAGCACATTGCCATTTTTACTAGAAATGTTCAGTAAACAGAAAGTAACCCAAATAATTCAGTCTATTTATTCTGGTACTCTACGATGACAATTAATGCCTGACGCCTTAGTCATTGAAAAATTGTGAAATAATCATGCTCTGGTTTCAGCCAACTTAATAACATAAGGCTATCAGTCGATTGAATCCCAGAGAGCACCAATCAAATCCTTGACTATCATGTCAAGAGTTCAGGCCCTTGTGGATGAGTGAATCAATCACAAGGAGAAGCTGAATTATTCAGGTTAGAGAAAGTGGTATTTATTGTAAAATGGAAATAAACAGTGAGAACATCAATTTCAATACTGTAGGTAAGTTTTTCTGTAATCATCGACCTGATGGTGTATAGGGTTAGGGTTATACAATTCAATTCAATTCAATGTTTTATTAAAGTCTCATCTCTCAACAAGTACAATCAATCTTTATACATTGTAAAATAACACTAGATAAAATGAGAGCCATTCTATACAGAATTATAAGAGACTATTAAAATGCATAGATATAATACACAATATGAAATAAATACTATTTACAATATATAAAATTTCTACGTCTTTTTAAAATCAAATGACAGGTTTTGGCACACACACGTATCATATTTACATCTGAGAATAAAAACACTAACTTTTGATTATCATCTAAAGTATTAAAATTATCATTAAAAGTTTCAGCAACATAATATAAATGGTTTCTAAAATCGTCATAAAGAGGACATCTTAATAAAACATGCGCTTCATCTTCAATAAAAACGTCACATATATGGCACACTCTATTTTATAAAACAATATTTTCATATCTCCCTGTTTCAATTCTTAGGGGAGCAAAACCACATCTAAATTTGGCGAAAGCACTTCTGTGACTGAAGGGTAAAGCTATTTTGCAGTATACATATAGTCCATGATCATTCTTTAAAATATATAAAAAAAAGTAAAACCACAAAAATAACTTCAAAGAAAGTTGAATAAAATTGAGAATGGAATGGGGAATGTGACAACAACCCGACCATAGAGAAGACAACAGCAGAAGGTCACCAACAGGTTTTCAATGCATTGAGAAATTTGCGCACCCAGAGGCGTCCTTCAGCTGGCCCCTAAAAGCAGACATCTCTCAATTTGGGTGTCCCAAAACCTGTTTATTCTTTAAATGCTTACTCATTTAATATTGTAAACATTAGTTTAAAGTAAAGATTTAACAACAATAATGTAATTAAATATTTTTTCTCAATATTATCAATACAGGCCTAGGATCGGAATTTGAAATACTGCTAAAAAGAGAATTAACAAAAATAAACACAAAAAAAAAACCAGTTCTGTTATTTTCATGTTATTTTCAAAGTCAACAGATGATTTTTAAGACAAATAAAGTTATTGGATCAAAAGTCACAAAAATTGGCAAGTCTGAACAGATACTAGATTAATACTGCACCTTGCACAAGTTATGTAGTTTTCTTGACAAGTATTACATCATTTTGCAACTTGAATATCCAAGCATATATATTTCATTGATGTATTTCTGGGAATGTTCAATGATCCAATGATTAGAATGTTATGATCAATGCACTATATTTTGTGTATTCCTAAAGTAGTGATAAACCATGGAGGATTTAGAAATAAAGTCAGTATCATGCAATCTTTACCCAAAAATCAAACTGACCGTGTATATTTTCTCTACTAACTCCTCGGCTGTCATTGGTTGATTTAGTTCTTTCAGACAATGTAAAATCTGTTGTTCTCTGTTCATCCTGTGAGCTATGTATTCTTTTAATTTGTCAGTAGGATCATTGATCACTGAACCGTGAGAGGGGTAGATTACTGATGGGTTCAGTTCAAGTATTTTCGATAGAGATCCCATGTAGGTCTGTAGATCTTCAAATACCTATAAATAGATATTTATTTAATTTAGTTTCTTGTTAATCTAGGTACTCCTACTACTTATTGGATAACAAAGATTCAAAAGTTGGAAAAAATTATTTGTATAATATGTGACATTCCTGACTTAAATAAATTCAGTTACAAGTATTTCATTCATAAAATCTAAGATTGATATCCAAAAAGTTTGAAGATACATAAGCTATTCCAATTTGAATGAAATTACTAAACTTGACTGACAAATGTAAATGGTACCCTTAACTACCTTAATTTCTGATTATAAAATACTGGTACCCTTATCATTATCTTATCAGCATCTGATATGATGCATATTGATAGTATCAACGTAACATAAAATTGTTATACCTTTTCAATTTGATTTCATTTACATGAGGCTAACAAAGAAAGGCAAACAATTTCACTATATTGATTGTTGTTTTAATTTCCTCTATAGATAAATTATAACGCAGAATTCGTCTATAAGGGCATATAATTACAGTAAGCAGGTCTAAATGAAATAGACTTTATGCTTTTACAGGTGATACCTTCTGCTTAAAACTAGTATAGGCAGTTGTTTTTAACTCAAATAGACATAATTCCAGGGAAACCTTATAAGAGATAATTCAACTAAAACCATCTGTTATCTGTTTTTTTCAAAATATTAAACTTAACAGTATACATACTCTCAAGAAAATAGGCCCTTTTATTGTGAGAAAATAAATTAAACAAGATGCATTAATTCTCCTGTCATTCATTGTTGTTATACATACTGCAGTTGTCTCCCCTAGAACTGTATCACCAGAAAACACAGCATTCTCTTCCTCAAGGTACAGCGCCATGTGTTCTTCAGTATGACCTGGGGTATGTATAGCTCTGAAATACATAAATTAATTTCAGTTTTAAATCATCATAATTCATTCTCTAATATAATACACTTCTTTGCAAACAAAACAAATCTGTTGAATGGACATAAATCAAGAAATGCATATACATGACAAATCCATGTATTATTGATAACTTCATATCTATTCTAAGAGTAATATTTTTTTTTAACTTTCACAATTATTTTTTACATTTGAAGTAAAGGATCAAAATGACAATTTAACGAGCCTTATCGTTCAACAACTTGTAATTGGCCAATTAAAGCTTTATTAACATTAAACTGTGTTTTGTTTGCAGATAATAGTAATCCCAATTAAATTGAGCATCAATTTTTTCTTGACCATGGGTATTAAGATCTTTACATGTTTGTACAAATGTATAGTACGGACACTTGTCTATTCAATATTGTTGATTGATTTTTTGGTGTTATATGTCACTTCATGCACTTTTGGCTATGTTATGGACAGGAGCTATTTTTCATTGGTGGAGAAGAAGTAGTGCCCATGGAGAACCACAAACTTTCGGCAGATAAAGTAGCAATCATAGTCACAAATAAGGTTTGAGTCGTACACACCTGCCACTAGCATGAATCAATATCATTGTTGAAGATAGCATGTTAAAGTAGAGAGGTCTTTGTTGGTTTACTTGTGACATTTAGCTGCAGCACTGTTAAACCCACTTCTCCTTTCGTGTATAGCAATGACCAATATACTTGCAGTGAGGTGAGAGTTGTTTTACTCCTTGATGATGGCCTCACTGTGACTGTGGGATGAAGAACAGCAATAAAATCGCTGTTTCTTTTCTTTTTTTTTTGCTATGCATGAACTGATTTTGTGTCAAGACATGACAGATACCCCATATCCTTTGTTTTATCTATTATTTACCTCAACACACAACCAACATACCGTAAAGTAGCCCCCTCTGTTTTAAACACTGTGTTGTTTTCCACAAATGTATACTTGGCTGGAGAGATGTCTAGATCCTGTTGAGATAATCTTTGGAATTTTGATACAATGGTCTCTTGAGCTGTGAATATAAAATAAAAAAAGACACATATTACTCTAAAAGAGATTCCAATAACAAGATGGATGGATAGTGTGGTGCGTTGAATAATATTACATGAATTACAGGACAAGATAATCATCATGTTGGTGTGTTATGGAAAAAGGACAAATAGATCAGACACACATTTTCAACTTTGTAAAAATAAAATTGAGAATGGAAATGGGGAATGTGTCAAAGAGACAACAACCCGACCATAGAGCAGACAACAGCCGAAGACCACCAATGGGTCTTCAATACAGCTAGAAACTCCTCCACCTGGAGGAGTCCATCAGCTGGCCCCTAAACAAATATGTATACTTGTTCAGTCATAAACATCTTCTCCAAAATACCTTTACAAGACATGTTTATTTACTTGGAGATTAAAGTAATGTTTACTTGCATAAGTACATTTGTAATATATGATTTTATTTTCAAGATTGAATAATCTCCTTTTGATCTCCACAAAAAAATTACTTATAAATGCAAGTATTTCTTTTTTTTTACCTACCCTTAAATTCTACCTTTTATCAGACAGCTATTGAACACAGATGTTAAGTAATTTTGCAAAGCCTTCAAAAATGGATCACTAGAGGCCTGTAAATGAGAAGTATTTCATGTAGTTTGGAGATCATAGACGACATAGGAGATTTTCATTGTTAACATGGTTGATGATATAATACATTTTATAAATGTTATTGACATAGTTAGACAATAAAGCACACTATATATAAGAGCAGTGTAGTCAAGAAAAATCATGAAAAGAAGAAAATAAGACTTTTTTACTTATTAACATTATATAGATATAGGAAGATGTGTGTGTGAGTGCCAATGAGACAACTCTCCATACAAATAACAATTTAAAAAGTAAACCATTATAGGTTAAAGTTACGGCCTTCAACACAGAGCCTTGGCTCACACCGAACAACAAGCTATAAAGGGCCCCAAAATTACTAGTGTAAAACCATTCAAACGGGAAAACCAACGGTCTAATCTATATAAACAAAACGAGAAACGAGAAACACGTATATATTACATAAACATATAAAGGGCCCCAAAATTACTAGTGTAAAACCATTCAAACGGGAAAACCAACGGTCTAAATGTTTTAAAAAAAAATCTTATTGTCAAAGGGATATAACTCTACCTCCAAAATAATATACCTGCACAAACAAGTATTAATCCTAACTGAAAGCTATTTCATTGTTGCAGCTGTAAGTAATTTAGTTTATTTTACTTTGATTTTCTTACTTGCTTGAAATTGTATAATTATATTTCAATTACCCAGAATACACAATGACATATTTATTCTTTCCTCTTTCACAGATTAAATATTTAAGGAATGACTTTAATATTTTTCTGTTAATGAAGAAATAACATAAAAAATGTGGTGCACACTGAATGTTACCCGTGTAGAGCGTTATTTTAAAGTGTGCACTACACTCTTTATGTTATTTCAAATAGACAGAAAAAAATATTACAGTCATTCCTTATAATTTAATTCTAAATTCCATTTTAAACCGCCGTAAATCATGAAAAAACATTGGTGACGTCACGGTCACATGACGAAATTATGTCTATGGGATGATAAACAAAACACTGTCAGCCAATCAGAAGACGTGCTACATCCAAAATTAAATTATTACCATATAACAATCATAATTACATTTTGTGACTTCAATGGTTACATATAGTCATTCCTTATAATTTAATTCTAAATTCCATTTTAAACCACTGTAAATCATGAAAAAACATTGGTGACGTTACGGTCACATGACGAAATTATGTCTATGGGATGATAAACAAAACACTGTCAGCCAATCAGAAGATGTGTTACATCCAAAATTAAATTATTACCATATAATAATCATAATTACATTTTGTGACTTGGTTACATACATCCTGAACACTACCACAATGGTCTGCATGCCAATGAGTTATAATTATTTCCTGTATGCCACAGTTATGTTGTGATAAGGCGTTCTGTAAATTCTTGATATAATCAGGTGTGCCTGGGTCGGTGGTATCCAATAGTATTCTCCTAAAATTATATCAAATATATGGAGGGATATGTAAATGCGACAAAAATACTACAAAAGATCATTATATAATATAAAGATCAGCATAAGGTATAATTAACAATCAACATATTTTAAATTATGGGAAGGCAAATATTTTGTTTTTTATAAACAAGTGTGACTCGAGAATAGATGTATGGTAACTAGGTCTTCTTCATTCAGGCAGTTAGTTTCACACCAAAGTGAGGCGTCTGTTTGGCTTTGTGAGAGGTAACAGGTATGCAGCCACATTCGATCTGAATGGGGATGCTTAAACTGATG
The DNA here is from genome assembly GCA_019925275.1 of Mytilus edulis. Lineage (NCBI taxonomy): Eukaryota > Metazoa > Mollusca > Bivalvia > Mytilida > Mytilidae > Mytilus > Mytilus edulis. The sequence continues at coordinate 13,211,543 of CM034362.1, forward strand.
CCTTGTGTATAGCATTTAGAGAGAGTGCCATGCTCTCTGCACATTAAGAGTGTGTCAGTAGCCTGTTACAGCATTACAGGCTACATGTAATTTGCTGTCCCTATTCAATAACCCTCCTTTATCAGTCACAGTGGCAGTCAAATTTTCCCCAACTTTAATCAGATGGCCTTTATTACAAGACCTACCTAATGTACTTATTGTTATCTCCTTCTCATCCTGAACATGCATGAAATATTTGCCACTGGACATTAAGCAACCAACAATCAATCAATATTATAAACACCTGAAACACTAATGAAGAACCCATGATGCCATTATGCAAAGAAAGGAAAAGAATACTATTTGTTAAGTTCTAATTACTTTTTACTTAAATATATGAACAACAAAGTTCAAACATAAGTTAACCGAATGTTTTCTTTATTTTCTTTATCATGTTTTTAGTTTCTAACACATTTTAACATGACTTAACATAGTTACATTGGTGCTGCCTGAAAGTATTTAATCTTGTTTGGTCATGTTAGTAGCTTTTGATAAATTAACATAATCTGATAAATATCACAGGTGCTAGAGGACAGGATCCTGTTATGAGCCTCCATATTCCCTCCCCCTGATTATTATAAATCTCAGATTTGTTAATATATATCACTTATTTGTACCGTATATATATATATGTTTAGACGAGTTGTATATACATTATGTACACAGCCATGTATCACCATCATTGATGGCGATCCGATGGATACATCTGTTGTAGAGTTGTCACTGACTCAGACGTACTTATAAATATAATTATTTTCTGTGACTGTATATTACATTAATTTGTAGGATCCTTTACTATAGATAATTTAGCTGATCTGTAACAATAACATCTTCATGCCTTATATATCATGTACTGTAGTACGCCGCTAGATTAAAACTGACGAGGAAAGGTAACACACGGCCAGCGAAAGCTCTTTTTTTGAGAGCCCAGGTGGTCGTGTGGTCTAGCGAGACGGCTGCAGTGCAGGCGATTTGGTGTCACGATATCACAGTAGCATGGGTTCGAATCCCAGCGAAAGCAAATTTACAGATCTTACATTGTTGGGTTGATGTTTAGACGAGTTATATATATATATATACAATGTACTAATATACCATATTTTTACTCTAAATATGCATGTTTACTATCAACGTGAATCTCGACTATCCTGTCCTCAAGCACCTGGGATAAATATACATGCAGATCCTGTGTCTATGCTTCTCTGAAAAGGATCAATTCTACTTTCTATTTTAATAACCTTTCATGATCCTCATGGAAATGGTCCTGTTGTAATGATTTGGCATACATTTTTGTAAGTTTACATACAATTAATCAAATAGAAACATTTTAGTTTTTTGTGTTAATATCTTCTTGTGCATGTTGTGTTGAATCCTACTATAACACATTATAGTAGTCTCAGGTTGAGATGGTTGTATATATACAATCAACTATTTGCCACTGTACATTAAATAAGTGACATTTATGTGTAAGTCCCAGACTCAGCTTCAACATGTTCTAGATGTCAGATATTTAGGCTAAAGCCTTTTACTGTAGTGAGGGGGATAGGATCTTTATCAGGATTCTGGGATCGGGTGTTTTTAAGCTCCGGATTTTGGGATTTTCCCCTTCGGGATCCGGGAATATTTTTTTACAAATTTCGGGATGCGGGATTTAACTTTGTTTAAATTCAGGACCTCAGGATTTCGTGTTTTTTAAGCCTGGGATTTCGGGATCAGGACCCCTCCTACCCCCCTCTTGTAGTGTAACCTAGATAAATTTTATAATTTTGATGATCAGTGTAATATTTAATTGAAAATTCACCTGTCACCTTTACCAATCAAGTAGGAATTTGTGCCTTGTAAAGTCATTGGTCTTGCATTGCATCCTAATATTCTGATTACACGTTCTGACAGTTTTTCTATTTGAGGAAGTGGAGCTAATTTCACTGAAGATGCCATTCTTTAATTTTTTTGGTTAGATCACATGACAGTCATGTGACTTGACATTTTCGTTTCAAAATGTATGCTTTGTTGAATGATTTTGCTGGTTAAACTAAAATAAAAATACTGTACCAGAAGTAATTTTTATTGAGGAAATACAAAAATAGAAAAATAATCAGAAAAGATTGGGATATTTCATAAAAATCATTTCAACGTTTGAAAGATCGAACATTGTGGCTAGAAAAAAAAGCTTTTTATTGAACACGAACGACTTTCCTGATTTACTTCCGGACAAGACGAAAACATCACAACTTTCATTGTTTTCACTTTAAAACTTTTTTCCATGAATCCAGACAGCTAGTAGACAATTTATTCTTCAAAATGAGTAATCAAAAGTGAGGATCATTTAGAATTTTACTTCATCTAAGACTTCTGAAGAAGATAATAACACCATTCTTAAAATGATGCTGTCACAAACTAAAAAATAAATAAATTAAACACATCACTTCAAACAGATACACACACAGATCCTGTTACATTTTTTTTCTTCAGAAGTTTCAAGTTAGCATGATGTCTCAGTCCAATTTCAGTCTTCTTAGCAGCTTAGAGCTCTGCCTTTATGGCTTTAGATCCAAAGATTGAGGGTTAGATGTTGGGACAGGGTATGGTCATGAGCGATCTCACTAATTAGCGACAAGAAGCGAGGAGAAACTATTTAGCGACAAGAAAACATTTTTTTTTTATTATTAAAATAACTTATTCCAAATAAACATAAAAAGAATATGCAAAAGAAAAAAAAATTAACAACAGGAAAGTTAATATTGATAGAAAAAAAATTATAAACTTAGATCTAATTCAGTTGCCAGATTTATTTACAGGATATTTTATTATGTATGTAGGACTTTATAAATAGGGTGTCCATCACACTTTAGAGTACCATCGCACTTTAGAGTCCAACATGTATTTAATAACAGCAAATATTACATTTACCCTGTCGTATTGTGGTAATACTTTTACTTGTGTTTTAGAACAATAATGTATTTGTCTTATAATTTGTTTTCAAAACTACAGTCGACTCTCGTTGTCTCGAAGTCAGCCGGACCAGAGAAATATTTCGAGATACACGTAGTTCGACTCAAACGAAAACAGGAAGTTTGACAGAACAAGGGACACAACTCTTGCTTAGCTTGGTAAAGCTAAAATAAATCCGGATGAATATGGGAAGGGGATCAATATTCTGGTATCAGATCGATGTATTTGTATGTCATGGTCTTTCATTATTACAATAACATTATTTTTACTTATTCAATTGTTTCAGTTACAATTTTTTCCTATGGCTTTTATCAGAGAGAGTAATTTTCAATCGATAGTTTCATTATTCAGGTCGTTTATAGTTGACAAAATTGTGTATTCTCGGATACAAGAGACTTTAGAAAATTTATATTCCTCTTCATTTTGTTTTGTTTATCACTTTTTCTTTTCAAAAGAAAATACAACAAGATTAAAGACGCCGATTGAGTAGTTGTTAGGTGATCATCAGCGGAAGTCATAATCCTTACTTTATACACACCCAAGCTCATTAGTGTAAATCACAATTAATTGTTTTGTAAACATTTTAAATACTTTTTCATGAACATTAACAATGTATCACTAATTATTTATAAAAATTCTATAAAAGATAATCTTGGGTAAACACTCGTGGAAATACATGAAATAGCATGTCATATATATATGTTTTTACATATGTGTATTAGTTTGAGATAAATAATGAATTTTGAATGCTTTTGTTAACCTTGGGATCATAAATTTAGTTCGACTCAACCGAAATTTCGACTCATCCGATTTCCACTCATCAGGAGTCGAATTACGTACATTTACATGGAACAAACAGTCAGAGCTCAGACATAAACAAGTCGATTTTTGTTTTTGACTTAAAGAAGTCAAAACATGTATTTATCATAAAAATGTGTTTTCAATTTTAGACTTATCCAAGTCATAAAATGACAGACTTGTTTAGGTCTATTTACGTTGATGAAAAAACTTAATTTCACTTGGTGGCCAAACTACACAACCTATGACAGCAAAAACCTTTCTGAGAGTTCACAAGGACTTGAGCTATCTATATGTAATTGTCTAATTGAACATCCTTACTAAACACAGATGTTTTTCCTCATTAAGTGTAGTTCCAGGTGGTTGCATTGTAAGGTTAATTAACATTATCTCCGATTTTTTAGACTCTCATTCATATTTTTCTTTAGAAGACAAAGCATTGTCTTTCAATGTTGTCATTATTTGATTTAGATGCATGACCTCCTTATAAATATGCGTGGGTCTTGAAGTTAACCAATTTTGATCACTTATTGACTTGTAAGAGTCGATATTTGCAACTTTTTGATTCTGGTCAATTATTTCTTACTTAACAAATATTTGACTTATTAAAGTCATATTTTGTCTTGCATTAAAGGGAGACTAATCCTAAAACTTACAAATTTAGACCTCTACGAGTCAAAAGCAGATTCAGACTTATTTATGTCTGAGCTCTGACTGACAAAGTTCGGGTCCACGTGAAAACTTCGACTCATCCGAAATTTCGAGTCAACCGAGTTCGAGACAACGAGAGCTAACTGTATATTTGTACAATAAATAATAAACTTGCAAAATGCATTATTTGTGCATCATTGCCCAGAAAATACATACACAAATTGCGAAATACAAAGAACTGAAATCAAACAAGAGGAATACAAAATTAGAATGTGAATATTTTTATTTAGTGTATTGCCTCATTTAACGATATTTATCATGTTTATGCATATTGATTGAAGATTAAAGGAAATTGATGACAATCTTGAGTTTTCAACAGGTGTTCACTATTTACAATGATTGTATATTCTGGCGCATGTAATTGTATAGTCTGACGTGTGTACAAAGTTGGAGGTGATAACTGGATGTTATTGTAGCAATAAAACAAGGGACATGCGCCTTGTTAATTTCATTTGATGTTCTACATTGTGTATTACCTTAGGGTGAAGCCACAGCTAAGGTTTGTCCTATCAAGAAAAATTAATCGTACAGTTAGAAAGGAAATAATATTTCATGTTTTTGTTTCAATAAATCCTTCAAAGGAATGGTGAAAAATCTTTGTTTTTATTTTCATTGTATATCGTGTGCATTTCCTTTGCTCTTACAAATATTTAATTTCTTCATCTATCAATCATGTCAATAAAATAATTAAAATTATCAATTTCTTTCTGCCCGTATATTAAAAATGACTAAATACATATTTTTTTATATTTAATAAAAAAAAATGTTTTCTTGTTGCTGAATAGCTTTCTTGTCGCTAAACTTATTCTTCTTGTCGCTTCTTGACGCTTCTTGTCGCTAATTAGTGAGACCCGTCATGAGGTTTGACCAGGTCATAAGATGATGGTCACATGTCTAGGTGATAGGCAAGGAACTGGACAGAGGGTTTCCAAGTGTAATACTTGGGGTTGTACAGTGGTGGACCTGTGAGCTGCTTGGATAGTAGTCCAAATAATAATGATGTCTTGCAAGGCTACATGTATATTAATCATTTTCTGAGGCATCCCTGAAAAAAAATTAAGCCTTGCAAGAGGTAATAATTATTTGAAATACTTGGATGGATGGTACACAGCCCTGAAAAGAAAACAAGAAGAGTGTTGTAGACCTGGAGATAGCCAGGCCTCTGGATTCGGGAGTTTCTTGCTGCATTGACAAATGATTGAAGACCCTTTGGTGGCCTTCTGCTGTTGTCTGCTCTATGGTCAGGTTGTTGTCTCTTTGACACATTCCCCATTTCCATTCTCAATTTTATTTGATCAAAATGGCAAGAGGGGCGCACATGGTTGGTTTACAACGCGGACAACAACAGGATGACCTGCATTTTTTGGCTGCATTTTACATGGAAAACATAGTACCAGTGACAATTTAAAAGTAAAAATAAACATCTCTTTTGTAGTTGAGCTTGAACCTGTGCAATCTAACCAACCAACGAGTCTGTATATGACCAACCTCAGATACTTCAAGCTTTACTTCAAGCTTTACTTCAACGCTTTTAGCTACTGTTACTAGTTTTAGTCAGGATGTTCAGGATATAAGCATTAAGAACTTGTCTGATAGTAATTCTGGTACTTTAAGTTCAGAAATTATCGCGAGGTTTTTATTATTGGAAAAATTGTGACAGGGTTACGTTATAATCCCAATAATTTTAAATCGCTTTTTGATTATTATATTTATGAATTACACAGGATTTTTCTAGATATCACAATAGTTAAAATTGCATTTTAGTCTAAAATGACAAAATCGCAATAATAAATGCACGCAATAATTTCTGAATTTACAGTATATCATATTCATGATGTACATCAAATAAAGATTCAGACTATGAGTTAGATTTCAAATTTGACCAAAATGAACCAACCAATGATCATGATGATTATCTTGTGTCAAAGTACTCCAGCTGTGAGGAATTACTATTGGATCATCATTTTTGTATTAATATAACAGTTAACTACAATGTTTTATGAATATGAATAACATATTACAATATAATTTAACAAAATAAAAATTAATTAATTAATCATTTTATTTTTGAGTGAAAATAAAGGTCTAGTCAAAATTTGATGGATCCAGCAAAACTTGCTACCCTGTATGCCCTTGTGTCATGTACATGTATGTATGCCTGACAGAAGAAAAAAAAAGCATCATCCTAAAAATAAATTTTAAATATAACTAGCAAATACCATGAATACTGTTGCAATTTAATTATAATCATTGAAGTCATAATATTTTATGTCTATCATGTCTATAATCAGTGTTTTCCCTGGGGCCTTTTAGCATCAGGGTAATCATGGTAATGTGAATTGGTTTTTATAGATTATGTTATGGATGTGATGCTATAATTTTTAGAAGCAAGATGGTATTTCCAATTTCCCTGTTGCTAAATGCAATTTCTGTGAAGAACGCTGTATAATATCATGAATATAGTTAATTATTTTAAAAAAAAGTTTCCTTGACATACATTGTAACATCCATTTTACAGCTGCCAGAAACTCATGATGTACTCAAATCATCAACATGATCAAAGATACATGTACTATTATGAAACGAAAACTTCATTGGTGGTTTTTTTTTTTTTTTTTTTTTGTTCTTTTAGTATATTTATACTATACATACTTGTATTTCATACTTTTATAATACATTTATGTAATATTGTAATACATTATGTTGTATATTGTAGTGAGCTGACCAAACTAAGTGATGAAAGTCTAGCCAAACCACCTGATGAAGTATTTGATATTATTTGTAAAATAGGAAGAGGGTAGGTCTGCTAGGAAACTCATTTTTATTTACAGACTACAATTATAACTTACCCTAAACTTCCACTATAGCATAAACTACAAATGTACTTAAATGTGTCAATAAAATAAATATGCTTGTTGTTCGGTGCGAGTCAAGGCTCCGTGTTGAAGGCCGTACCTTGACCTTGTCACCTATAGTGGTTTACTTTTATAAATTGTTATTTGGATGGAGAGTTGTCTCATTGGCACTCATACCACATCTTCCTATATCTATATAAAGATTGATTGTAATTGTTGGCTGAACATCTAGTGGTAAATAGATATAGGAAGATGTGGTATGAGGGCCTATGAGACAACTCTCCATCCAAGTAACAATTTATAAAAAGTAAACCATTATAGGTCAAGCTACGATCTTCAACATGGAGTCTTGGCTCACACTAAACAGCAAGCTATAAAGGGCCCCAAAAAATTACTAGTGTAAAACCATTCAAACGGGAAAACCAACATTTCGTGAAAATATGTCATTCCTATATATTCAGGGCGAGAACAAATTGAACAATTATTTCTAATAAGTACCTTTCGCAAAATTCAACAAAGGGAATTCTTAATTGTTCTCTTTGTAATAGCATGAATTCATAGAATAGGCACATACAAAAAATTTGAAATCTAATATTTCTTATGGATTCATTTAATGCATGGGTCTTTTTAACAATTTGAATCATAAGATAATTTTAAGATGTATAAAGAATTTGACATTGTTATGATGTGTTGTAGTTGTACAAATGTTATTGTGTGCCTTTTTCCTGTTCTTTTGGATACTCTTGAGTCAATTGTGGGGTTTACTTAGCATGACAGCTCAATCATCAATTTTAATTTTGATCTTCTATTAAAAAGAAACAACACATTTTAAGTTTCAAAGCTTTCATTGATGTCTTTAGGTATTATAGTGATCAAATAAGGAAGGACTTCATTTTGTGTGTATATATAACAAAGGAGGTGTTGTATATGATTGCCAATGGGACAACACTCCACAAATGCACAAGAGACCAAATGACACAGGTATTAAGAACTATAGGTCACTGTATGGCCTTTAACAATGAACAAAGCCTGCAAAGTCAGCTGATTAAAGCCCTCAAAAAGACAAATGTTAAACAATTCGAACGAGAAAACTCATTATACTTTGTTTTGTAACAGGTCTTATGGCAGTGTGTATAAAGCCCTCCATAAAGAATCAGGTCAGGTTCTGGCCATCAAACAGGTACCAGTGGATACTGATCTACAGGAAATCATTAAAGAAATATCCATCATGCAACAGTGTGATAGTCCATACATAGTTAAATATTATGGAAGTTATTTCAAAAACACAGACTTATGGGTAAGTTTTTTCAGAGTTTGTCATGTTATAGTCTTCAAGATTTGAAAATCAAAAGACTCAACCCTGCACTTTGCTTAAAGACTCCAAATAAAAAACAGTTAGAATATATTAAGTAGATATATGAAATTTGGTATGAGTGCTAATAAGACAACTCTCAATCCAAGTCACAATTTGTAAAAGAAAAACCATAAGGCCAACATTAAAAATATCTTTGTTTAACCTCCCCGACTGAGGTTATCAGGGTATGGGTAGGTAGGTAGGCAAATTAATTTTTTTAATTTCTTGATATAATTTTTTCTATATTGAATTGAATTTTTACAAAATTCAACAGGTAAGATAAGTCAAGAAAAGTGAGGTATTCCCTGATTTCAGTGTACATCCCAGTTTTCTGGTGTTAAAAACTGTATTCAGGGACTCCTTTTTTTTCCTATTTATTTTATGGTATGAAATCTACAAAAGCACACATTCTTCATGTGATAACAATGTTTAATGAAATCAAGTGTTTAATTAGTTAAAAATCAAGCTTATTTCAAGTCTAATTTGATGCATAACTCACAACAAAACAATTCCTGTGTTCACCAATTCATACCTTGATCATCAATTATGAGATGACAAAAAGATATGTTAATCTGGAAAAAGAGTGAGCAGTTTTAACCAGGACGGACGTCACATATTTTCCTGGATCATGCAGTTTGGTCAATTAATTCCTAAACAAAAGATTTGTATTTTTTTCGAGTTCTAGAAAAAACAAGGCTTCACTTATTCATATTTTGTTGTTCTTAGAATACTTTGAGTATTTACAAATTCAACTGATGCAGTTATAACTTAAAACATGCCCTTTCGTAAATTTCATGCCATAAATTGAAAAATAAGAACACATTTAAACTGGTTTTGTTTACACCAGAAATCAGGGAGGTTCCCTGAAAGCAGGGAATTCACGTATCAAACATTTTCTGACTTGTACCCAACCTGTTCGAAGTGAAGACAAAGTAGATTGATTTCAAAGCACGATTCAGACCATTTTTACTCAAAGATTTTATCCTTTAAACAGGAACAGAGGTAAAAGACAACGCCAATCAAGGTGCACTAAGTGGGTTGAAAGATTCTTCAGATTTTTTTATTTTCAAATATCACCCTTGCACACAACACAAATTGTGTAATGTTTGTTTTCCTTGATTCCGTATCAAATAGACGCTTCAATGCAAAAATGCCTTGATTTAAAACGCTTGTTGACTACAGCATCGGAAATGTATGACAAAAAACCAATGCACGGTTACAGCATCGTAAAGATATCACCAAAAACCAACATAGCAACAAAAACAATTTGGACAAGAATGGCCAATAAAATTTTTCGAGTCGCAGCGATTTTACTGGGTCGGTGGTGGGAGGGGAAACAAACAATATTTTATTTTTGGCCTAATGGGTCAAAGTACATAAAGTACAGTCTTCAACACAGACTGGAGCATTGGCTATCACCCAACATCAATCTGTAGAGAGCGGTAAAATGGATTTTAAAAAGATATAAAAATAATTTTATCAGAAAACAAGAAAATGATGAGCTGCAGACTTTTTAGACTACAGTTACCATGGTTATCTCTAAATGTCCATTTTAAGTATCTTGATTTGTTTGGTTACAATTGTTGCTTTACCCTAAATCTTCTCTGCATTTATTTTTAGCACTATATTTTTGTTTGAATGAGGACTTTTATAAGACATGTGTGACTTGCATGAAAAATTCAGATTTAGTTGGAATAGCCTTTACTTTTTTATAATTTCAGATCGTAATGGAATATTGTGGGGCAGGATCTGTATCAGATATAATGAGATTACGCAATAAAACTGTAAGTATTATCAGGAGATAAATCTTTTGCACCAAGTTGGTTATCAGGTGCAAAAAGCATCAATTTTGCCAATTTTGCGTCCCATTTCTTGCCCTGGAAAAACAAGGGATCCTGACAGATTTATCCATCTATAGTCTGCATGTAGAGTAGACCCCAGTAAACACATACACCACAGCAGTTCTTAGGTCAGAGTGAAACTGATCTTGCTATGTACAGTAGTTTAAAACATGTAATTTTGACCAAAAATGCGTAACTTTTTTTTTTAATTTCAACTGGACCTGCAAAGGGAAGTAGTATTTCAATAATAAACAACATCAATAGTTATATGCATGCAGGTTTACACTGTGGAAGTTTGTAGGCCTCTAAACTGAGTGTGTCAGACGGGAAGCCAATCCCTTAAAAAAAAAACAGTTTTATCTGATTGCAGTTTTGCAAATACCTTTTTTGAGCTCAAAATGAATATTAAGACAGAGAAACATGACAATAAAAAGTGTAGATTTAGATAACTTGCATACATATTTTCAATTAAAGTGTAGATCTGTTACTAGTCTGAGATTACTCTGTTTTGCCAGACAAGCTGGGGCCGTGGGACGTCAGAGCTGGTCCCTTATCAAAAAGTGGATATTTGCCCATCCAAAATAGATACGCTGCTTCGTCAATTCTGGTGCCAACTAACGGCCTTGGAATTATATAAATCGGGTATCAAATTTGTTCATTTTTCATTTAAAAATGAACAGCTATTGGCAATATTTTATGAAATAGAGTTATCTCCCATGAAATAGTGCCATTGATAAATTCTTGAATTATTCTCAAAATTATATTACAAATTTTATTTGAAACTTGTATTTAGTCAGAGAGTGCATACTTATACTTATTTTATTAAAGAAAATTTTTAGAATCATTTTTTGTTAATAAATAAATGTTAGTTATAGATTTTAAGTAGACCATTAATAAGATTTTTAAGAGAAGTGATACTCACATAATTTTCCATCTGCTCTGTAGCAGGAACTGCTTACCCGAATTCCGGAGCACCTAATTTTAGTTTTTAGTGTTTATATTTGGACCTAAACTCCTGGCTGAAACCAGGAGAATAAGATATTAAGAAAAAGAGGTTTATGAGTGAAATGTGAAATGCAGTCAAAAAAATTAGATTACTGTATTGTATTTTAAGCTCGGTCTTTTTAAAACATAGGTCTAATCATAAATGAGGGGCCTGATGAGGGAGAGAGAGGGGTCTCATCATGATTCAGGAGTTATTTTATTTGTCAATCACGATTCACAGAAAATAAATTTCAATCATCACATATCACGAAAAATATTTTAAAAAAAATCTGTAGAAAAACAGATCAGGATAGCGAAAAATGCGCCGATCACAAAGAACAAAAATAACCCATCAGCCCCCTCATGAATTAAAGACTTAAGTTTTGACAAAATATTACTTTTTTCAGTATATATATTATATTATAGTTTAAATATGATTACTGGTATATTTACAGTTAACAGAAGATGAGATAGCTACTCTGATGTTGGACACATTACATGGTTTAAACTATCTGCATTCCAGACGAAAAATTCACCGAGATATAAAAGCGGGAAATATATTGCTCAACACTGTAGGGCATGCTAAGTTGGCAGACTTTGGTGTGGCAGGTCAATTAACAGTAAGTTATACTATACTACTGTAAATTCAGAAATTATTGAGTGTATTTATTAATGTGATTTTAATTTTTTTTGCGATATTGAGAAAAAAACATGTTAAATTCATATAAAATTTTTTAAAGTTCAAGTTTAAATTATTGCGATTATAACCCTGTCGCATTTTTTTTGCAATAATAAAAACATTGCAATAATTTCTGAATTTACAGTATTTATATTATGGTTTCGCTTCTGAATTTCATAGTTGTAGACTTATCAATGGTGAGACTAAACTGAGACCAAACATTTTCATCACAGAAATCCAACTTAAGTGACAGGTGTAACTAGCTTAAACCAGCTTAAATCCACCATTTTCTACATAAGAGAATGTCTGTTCAAAATCAGGAATTTAACAGTTGTTTTCCATTTAATTGATGTGTTTGAGCTTTTGATACTGCCATTCCTGACGGGACTTTCTGTTTTAAGTTTTCCTTGGCGTTCAGTATTTTTGTAATTTTACTCTTAAAAGAAGAATAACCTCTCAATATGTAATTCAGATTGATCAGAAGTTCTGTTTTTGATGAACTTTTATTAATTATGTAGTTCCATCAAAAGATCCAAGAGCTATATATTTGGTTAAAATTGTTATTGCTTGTAGTAAATACTGTTATTTTTACAGGGACTTATTTTTTTCTGATTTTCACGAATAAAACAAAATCAACAAAATAATAACCGCTAATTTAAAAGTGCAAATTCTATTGTAATAAAGTTTTGACTGCCAATATAAAACCAACAAAATATTTTGTACACCTTATTCTATGAAAATCAAGGAATGTTACACCCGCGAAAATAATACTCCACAGTATTTAGCATACAGGATCAATCTGTAGTACAATCAATATAAGCTCCAATGAATTATAACTTGAATTTGAGTGTATTAACTTAACACTTTAATAGCTTGGTTGATATTTATTTCAGGATACAATGGCCAAAAGAAATACTGTGATAGGGACCCCATATTGGATGGCCCCAGAGGTTATACAAGAGATAGGCTACGATTGTGTGGCAGATATATGGAGTCTAGGTATGAAGTCCTCTACCATTTCTGTAATTAACAAACACCTGGACAAAAGTTCGTTTGGCTCGTTTTATTTTCATAAATTTTGACCAAATATTTACTTTGAACGCTTTGACAAAATACAAAAATTTTAATACTTGAACCACACACTTTAAAAATGTCTTATTTCAGTTTGACAAACACTAATTTTGATCATCAGTGGAGTCCCCGGTGTCCGAGCAGCCTGTGATATCGTGCATTACCTGATTTCGTCATATCAACACAGTAACACAAATAAAATCGATCTTATTATTGTTTTAGCCTTCAGAAGGGATGAAAAAGAATAAAATTGATAAGTTCAAGAGTTAATTGATAACTGCTATCCAGTGATTTTCCATATTTGGCCAATTTCCATTAAAAAAAATTACATTATCAGTAAAAATTGGTTTTATTTAAGTCAAATTTGCATCAGATTGAAATAATTTTTGCTCTGCATCCTTGGCAGTGTGCTTGGTTCAAACTCAGCTATATTTCGTAGTACAAAATCTTTCCTTTATTCAAAATTAGCTATTTTTGGAAGGCATGCGCAAAATCACCGGACATTGGAGGAACTCTCAGAACAGGGTTTCCCTTATTTTGGACACACATTACACAAAATATAGAGGATGAAACCATACAAACAGAATACTTTATGAAATAAAAGTATGTTATGAATGTGTTCACACAATATTATCCAATTATTGGTGTTATCAGTTGAATGAAGTGAAGTCATAAGTCTTAGGTGCGCCAATACACCGGACTGCACCGTACATTGTTATATTTCCTTATAAAGAATAGAAAATGATAAGAACGTTCAGCAGATTTTTACAGATTTATCTCCCTGTAGAGTTATGTACCATCTAAAGGTGGTACCAAACACCTTGACTAAAATAAATTTGGCTTTTTTAATTTTCATAAAAGTTTGCCACATTATTATTAAACTTTTGACCCTTTGACAAAAATATAAAAATTTCAAAAAACTTGAACCACACACTTTCTTGGAATAATTTCATTGGATACATAGTAGTTTGACAAACACCACTGCTGATCATTGAAAAGCTTGATATTTCCTTCAAAATACAAGGTGATTAAAACGTTTAGCTGATTTTTACAGAGTTATCTCCCCTGTAGTGTAATGTACCGTCTCCAGGACTTTGTTTTCGTAATTTTTAGAAGTAAATTTTAGCATTCCACTGAAAACAGGGCAATAAATGAATTCTTACACAGAGGCGGATTTAGGGGGGCTGGCCTCCCCTTTTTAGGGAATAATTTGGTTTCTTATATAGGGAATCCAGCGTGACTGGAGTGGGCCCCCTCTTAGGCAGTCAATGGTCCCCCACTAATGAAAATGTCTGGATCTGCCACTGTAACAAACAATTGTTTCAGAAGTCAGATTCTAACTAAGATGATATAATTCCCTGATTGCACACATGCTGTACATTTATTGTTATATTTTACAGGTATAACAGCATTAGAAATGGCAGAAGGGAAACCCCCTTATGGAGATATACATCCTATGAGAGTAAGCTATCCCATTTTAAGAAAAACATTCAAGTTTCCCGTTTTTTTTTAAACACTTTATTTTTATTAGGCCTATGAGAGGACATACCGGTACTTGATTTAATTTGACTGCATAATTGATAGTACATGAATCAATACTTCTATTTGAAGTCTAAAAAACAGAAAAAAGATTTGGTGATATCATGGATACTGTATGTTTTCTAGTTTTAGGTTTCTGAATGTTGAAAAAGAATGGAAATCTTAAATTTCTGTGAAAAATTAGACCAAAATATGCTTCAAGCACATCCAGTTTTTATCAGTGGCATATTGTTTCAAGGGGATGATACTATATTAGTACTTGTTTTAGAAATAAATTCATACCCTTATATAACATAATGCTGCTTAGAATAGCTAATTAAAAATACATTTTTATCAAAAATACCAGGGGTTAAGAAATTTTGTTATAGCTCACTAGCCCAGGGCTAATTGGTAGCAGGATTTTACTAGCCCTGTTGGAAGAACTACTAGTCCAACAAAATGACCTGCTAGCCCTAGTATGCCTTACAAATTCAAAGTTTGCTGCAATAACAATGGATTCTATAAACTTAACAATTTTTATCCATTGTACATTAGATTTTTGCATATTAAATACCTAAATTATGTCAGCAAAAATATCCCATTTATAGTAGATACATTGTATATTCAATTAATCGATAATTGAATATTCACTGAATATTCTGTAATAATGAGTTGACCAAATCCCGAGATGATACAAGTCTTGATCACTGCTATACATGGGTATATAAATTAAACAGGATTGGAGGTTTTTTTTATCAGATACATCATCACGTTTGTGTACTAAAAGAATTATCAGCTGGTTAACTATATAATGCTCATATTTGTTTTCAGTTTTAAAATTCTATTTATTAAAATAAATTAAATGACCTCAATTATTTATGTGAATAAATATCACAATCCATAGTTTGGGTCTTTTGTTTTATAAACGAAGTACACTTAATGTCCATATTTACAGGAAAGGTTAAAGCTAACTGTGGGCTGAAATTGTATCTGTTATAAATTTTATTTCTTTAAAAATCGAATTCATTTGAATATCAATAAAGATAATCATGATTATGATTGATGAAATATTATTGCATCGAGTTTAACTTTTCTGAAGACTGTTAATGTTTAGGTCATGGTTCTAGAGGCTTCTTCACAGTATGTAAACAAAAACAAAATGGCGTACATAAAAGAGGGACGAAAGATACCAAAGGGACAGTCAAACTCATAAATATAAAACAAACTGACAACGCCATGGCTTAAAATGAAAAGGACAAACAAACAACAGCACACACGACACAATATAGAAAACTAAAGAATAAACAACACATAACATGTGCACATGTTTCAAATTTATAATATATCTGACAAGTCAGGTTTCTGCTGTCAAAAGGGATTCACATTTATATTGCAATAAATTATTCAGAAGGAGGTACAATCAGGTTGCATAAGCAATTTACAGTACCCCCAGTAGTGACACATCGATATTGAAAGTATGGGATCTACCCAGAGTTATTAGTTTTATTTTAAAACTTGTACAAAATCAGTTCAAATTCTGGGAATCCGGATGACGTAGTCGAATCTGATTGGCAAAGATAGAAAAGTGATAAGGGGATAATCCCCTTTCTATTTTAGAAACGCCAAGAATTTTTTGTCACTAGTCCGTCGGTCATATTGGGTTACAAGTTTTGGTTGCCCGTGGTCTAAATGCTGTAGTCCCGGGCGTCGGGCTAGTGGATTTTTTAACCCCTGAAATACATTAAGCCAAGAAAAGTAACTCAGATTATTATCATTTGAATGGAGATAGATATGAGAGATACATGTTTAATCATCACAAATTTTTGTAAATATTGAATCCTTCGTCTTACATGTAACTGAATATACACCATAAAATTGATTTTGCAGGCTATATTTATGATACCCACCAAGCCACCACCATCTTTCAGGAACCCAGACAAATGGTCAACAGAATTTATAGACTTTGTATCTAAATGCCTTGTAAAGAACCCAGAACTCAGAACAACAGCTGAGGAGCTCATGGAGGTATGATATCTGTAGTGTAGGGGAGATAACTGCTGAAATAACTTAAGATTTCTTATTATTTGTTGGGTGTTATATTTTGATTCAGCCATGCTGGATCTATGCACTCAATCTGGTTTTGGAGATGGTGTTGAAGACATATCATGGAACAAATTATGTTTTTCTGCACCATTTTAATCATCAACTGCCAACTTTGACTTTCTATAGCTTAGTTAGATATTCATAATATTGGGCTATTAAACTTCAAATTCAATATTTTTCCACTAATAGTGATTTCTGTTATGGCAAGGTCAAGGTTGGCAAAAAAGTGGTCAATTCTAGTAATGACCATACCAGTAGTAAATACTGGCAAATACTGGTTGATTGAAATTTGGTGGACATAACTATAAAAACCACTCTCTACCTGGTCAATTACCATGATTACTGTTAATAATGAAATAATGTAAGTGTTCAAGTCATTTTAAATGGTATCATTTCTATTTACTGTAAATTCAGAAATTATTGGGAGTTTTTTATTACTGTAAGATAGAGTTGTAATCAAAATTATTTAAACTCACATTTTGAAATATTTTAAATGAAATAAACAGGACTTTTCTCAAAATCGTAAAAATTAAAATCGCTTTGAAGTCTAAAATGACAAAATCCAGATAATAAATGCACGCAATAATTTCTGAATTTACAATGCCTTATTAGTACAAAAGATTAAAACTGTTTTGTCCCTGCCAAGGGAACTCATCAGATGACTTGCATTGACTATAGCACTGGCTTTGTTTTTTCCCCAATGGCAGATATTCTTGATTTTAAATGTTTATATATATGTTTGATAGATTAAGAAGACAAGAGAAGAAAATTGTGACTTTGAGATGAAGAACAACAGTAAAAATTCTGTTTGTTAACTTTGTTTACTTTTTCGTCTTTTTTCCTGTTGTAATGAACTGATTTTGTGTTGTGAATGGATACCTCATATCCTTTGTTTTTCTATTTTATCTATTTATTTTCAGCATGAGTTTGTAAAGTCAGCAAATCCCAGAACAACATTACAGAAGATGATACAAGAAGCCAGAGAAATACTAGAAATGCAGGCAGGCATAACGACAAATGGAGATGATTCGGTATGGGTTTTTTTCTACATGATTACAAATCATTGTCCTTTTTTAAGAGATTTATGTTGATTACAAATGATGCTATTAATAAAAGAATACTTAAGAGCAGTGTCAATTAACTGTTTCTGAATCTAATGCATTCTGGGTAATATTTTCAAAAGCGTACAACAAAATGTTGTGATTGGTTTAAAACTTACTAACCAATGGAAGTATATCCAATGATGTAATGTTATTTACATTTGGTGTAAGAACAATGAGATTACACATAGTGAGAGTTCGCGAAAACTTTGTTTGACCTGTCGGTCATGGGGCCGACAAAGCAAGATTATTTTTTTTATGGTATTCTTATACTTTCTAAATTATTTTTAAACATCAAATTTAACATTAAATTTTATTTTTGAAAATGTTTGTTTAAATAATGAAAAAAATGTTACATGATAAAAAATTTATAAATACTGTTTTATCAGGAGGGAGAAGATGAATTAGAGGGTGGAGGTACGATGGTCAGAGGTGACAATGATACAATGAAGTCACAAGGTAACTTACAATTCTTGTCATGAATTATAATTTACATATAGTCACCTGTACTATCAAACTGTCAATACAGAAATATAGGTATTTATTAATGCAAATAATTTGACTAGGTGAGTATCACAATAATAAGAACAGGCATTTTGATGTCTGATACATATACAGTGTAACCTGCCTAATCAGACACCTGAGTATTCCAACATCCTGCATTAAATGACACATTTTCATGGTCCCATAATATGCATTAGAAAAATGAGTAATCCGAGACCCTGCTTAATCCCTAATTTTTTCTGCTCCCCCAGTGTGTCGGACAACATACGTTACACTGTATCTATATGCAGATTTCCTGAAGTTGCAATAATTTGAAATAGCAATTTTGTCATTCTTCAAAAAATCTCAATAATAATTGCATGTGAAAAAAATTTAAATTTTAAGTAATTTACAAAATAAGTTAAAAAACAAAAAAAATATACTTGATTGACAAAGTATAGGTGATATATTTTATTGATGTATAAAATAAGGAATGTTTATGAAAATTATTTGACTATTTGTTAAATAACTTTAAATAAGGCAAATACTTTCACTCTAACTAGTGTTAGAGGGTGTCTTAGCATTGATTTTAAAATTCATTGTTAAATATAAACCATTTATGTCAAATTACTCAATTTTGAGTTTTTATGATGTCCGGTGAAATGATAAATTTGTATGTTCTAGAGTAGCTGCAGATCCATGGTCCATAGGTCTCATAGGTCCATCCACAAGTTGTTTAATAATATCATAAGGACCAAAGACCTATTGTGTTCTGCAGCCAAACAAATTGTCTAATTCTTCGTACAAAAAATAATTTGGGAAATTTACATTTTTTGCAATTTTAGTGAACAAATAATAATACCTCCTCATTTTTGTCGAGCCTGCAACTTTTGTTGCAGAAAGCTCGACATAGGGATAATGATCCGGCGGCGGCGTTAGCTAACTTCTTAAAAGCTTTATATTTTAGAAGGTGGAAGACCTGGATGCTTCATACTTTGTATATAGATGCCTCATGTTATGAAGTTTCCGTCAGTCACATGTCCAATGTCCTTGACCTCATTTTCATGGTTCAGTGACCACTTGAAAAAAAGTTCAAATTTTTTGTAATGTTGAATTCTCTCTTGTTATAAGTAATAGGATAACTATATTTGATAATGTGCGTACCTTGCAAGGTCCTCATGTCTGTCAGAGTTTTCACTTGACCTCGACCTCATTTCATGGATCAGTAAACAAGGTTAAGTTTTGGTGGTCAAGTCCATATCTCAGATACTATAAGCAATAGGGCTAGTATATTCGGTGTATGGAAGGACTGTAAGGTGTACATGTCCAACTGGCAGGTGTCATCTGACCTTGAATTCATTTTCACGGTTCAGTGGTTATGGTTAAATTTTTGTGTTTTGGTCTGTTGTTCTCATACTATATGCAATAGGTCTACTATATTTGTTGTATGGAATGATTGTAAGCTGTACATGTCTAGCGGGCAGATGTCATGTGACCTTGACCTCATTTTCATGGTTCAGTGGTCAAAGTTAAGTTTTTGAGTCTTTTTATCTAATACTTTATGCCATAGGTCAACTATATTTGGTGTATGGAAATATTTTATGATCTTTATGTCAGTCGCGCAGGTTTTATTTGACTGTGACCTCATTTTCACGGTTCATTGCACAGTGTTAAGTTTTTGTGTTTTGGTCTATTTTTCTTAAACTAAAAGTAATAGGTCAACTATATATGTTGTATAGAAGCATTGTTAGCTGTACATGTCTGCCTGACATGGTTCATCTGACCTTGACCTCATTTTCAAGGTTCATTGGTCTTTGTTTAGTTATCTTGGTTAATGTTAAGTTTATGGTACAGTTGTTATAAAGCTTAGCTTTATACTTAGGACTATCAACATCATATCAATGATTAGTATAGAAGGCGAGACATTTCAGCGTGTGCACTCTTGTCTATATATTTTACAGGTTCCAGTACAAATGGCACAGTAGGGACCTTAGTGGAGTCAGAACTGGGTACCATGGTGATCAACGAAGACAGTGAAGATGATGGAACAATGAAACGTAAGATGTTAATATTTTGAATGATTAAGCATGGTGGCATTACTCATGTTTCTCTTCATCTTACAAGATAATACATCATTTCATATATTGTGGATTAATTCTTATTTGTGGAGTATAAATTTTTGTGGATATCTAAGTTAATGGTCAACTATGAATATAATTAAGGAATGACTGTAATATTTTTTTCGGTCTATGAAGAAATAACATAATAAATTTGGTGCACACTGAATAACGCGCATTTCTTATAATTTAATTCTAAATTCCATTTTAAACCGTAGAAAACCTTGAAAAAACGTTGATGACGTCACGGTCACATGACTAAATTATGTCTATAGTCTGATAACAAAATAACGTCAGCCAATTGGAAGACGTGTTACATCCAAAATTAAATTATTGTTCTATAAAGTACAAAATTTGTCCACAAAACAGGAAAATTGGCAGTAACAAAAATAATTGAATCCACAGTACTCAATATCCTTTGATGCTTTTGTTCACTGGAATGCATAATTGATCATAAATGAATGTTGTTTGCTGCTCTATCTTTCTTAATTCCATATTGACACACACAACAGAGTTGATAATAAATATGTATATTGTGGTGTTAGTTGCTAACAGGTTGTAGAAAGCAGAAAAACTCATTTATTATCAAGCAATATTTGGTGTTGCAATGATTTATTATCTTCTTTTGAAGGAATCACAATGGATTATGTTTTTACGTAAATAATCACAAGTAGTTAATGGCTCATAACCATATACCAGTGTATCATTTAGTCAGCATAATATTTGTCATCTCAAGCCAATAATATCAATTTGTACTAGAAAAATCTCCAAGATATAAAAAAGAAGATGTGGTATGATTGCCAATGAGACAACTATCCACAAAAGACCAAAATAACACAGACATTAACAACTATAGGTCACCGTACGGCCTTAAAATATTATAGAAATAGGAAAAAAATATTTAATGCAAATTTTCAGGTCATGGTACAGCCACTGCTGGAAAGGATGAATATCGTCCATCTTACCTTGACCATTTTGAGAAGAACGATAAAGAAAAACCTGCAGCAAAACCAACACAACAACCTCAACAAATAGCGCCACCATCAATGTCACCGAAAACAGCCACACCCCCTCATCACTTCCAACGGTCTTTCATTGATGGCGATTTTGAATTTGTGAGTATTCAGAATATTTTATTCTTTAATTTCAGGAATGATAACAGCTATCTTATTATACTCCATTCCAAAGGAGAAACAGTGTATATTGTTTTTCCTTACTCTGCAGGTGCCATGAAATTCCCTTACAATTTATTTCAGACTTCATGTGAACATGCCATACAGTAAGTTGCGGGTTCAGCTTCATCGATCCTTTTTATATATATACATTTAACACATAATGGCTATGGTTGAAATTTCATTGCATTTGTCATGGGAAACAAAACCAAGCTTCCTACAAAAATCTGGCAGTGTGAACATGCTATACAGTGTATATATGTTTTCAGATTCATTGACAATGAAGAAATAAGAAAATGTGGTATGATTGTAAATGAGACACTTTCCACCAAAGTTCAAATAAACGCGATGTAAGCAATTATAGGTAACCATACGACCTTCAACATTGAGAAATACCCTTACCATTTGGTAGGCTATAAAAGTTTTGTGAATACAGAAGCAAAAGGGGAAAACCTTGTGATGTGATTTCTTGGGTTATTTCAAATTCTTGTAATAGCAAATTGAGGCTTGTTTATTTTGTGTCAAGCTGTTCTATTGATGAAAAACCCCAAGTTTCCTTTTATTTATTTTTCAAACCACAGCAATAAATTTAAACCAAACCATACTGCATTAATACTAAGGTTCCAAAAAAAGAGGCTAAAAAAGGCAGATAATTATAAATTGTCCAAATTGTGATATAAGGGACATAACCCTTTTTCCTATCTGAGCATGCTTTTTGATAGTATGCATTTTGTAAGTCTTTTCATCTTACACTTTATCTTTACAACTTGCTGTGAATGTATGCTTTTCTCTTTGCTGAATGGTATAACTACATACATTTGTTATGGAATATGCAATGGTTTTTTTTCTGCTGTTAGTCTTAATAAACTTCACTATGAGTTCTTGAAATGTCCATTTTTATTTTACTTTTATTATATTTAATACCTATTTTGTTTTTGCAGTTAAGAAACTTGCAGTATGAAGAATTAGAGGCTAGGTTAGCTGACCTTGACCCTGAAATGGAGAGAGAGATAGACGAACTCCGAGCCAGATATCAAGCCAAGCGACAACCAATTTTAGAGGCTATAGACGCTAAAAAAAATAGACAAAAATTCATATAAATTAAACATTGACAGTACGATTCTGTATATATTATACATGTGATAAAAAATGGAAGAGTTTTTGATTTTGAAATGTAGTAAAAATCAGCACAGTGCAATTTTTTTAGAAAAAATCATACAAAGAAGACTTATTACATACAAGGCATATAGATGTTCAAATAATAGTAAAATGAAAAGGCCAGATTTATGAAAAAAAATTACTGTAAAACAACTAATTTTCGTGAATGATTTTTTTTGCGTCTTTCACAAGCAGAAAAATGATGTGAATATAAATCATCGCAAATATATAAAAATTGGTATCTTTACTTATTTAACTACATCAAGCAAATTTGAAAATCGTGAAATTAAATCGCCATGAAAAGGGCTAGTAAGGAATAAAAGCGAAATAAAGTATCTGCAAATACAAGTTGGTTACAGTTTATATAGATATATACTTTTCACTAAAGAACAACAACTCTTGCACTATTGAAGATGATTTGCAATTGCTTGAGATTTGAAAAACTTATTTCTTAAAACTGTGTATACTTATAAATGAAAATACTAAATAGCATATATATGCCTGGGACAATCACAAGAGTTCAAAGGTTATCTATAAATATGCAATCCATTAGTCTTCCATGTGATTGAATCTTTAATATGTACATCTCTTACAGTGAGAAAGTATTATTATGAAACATTTTAGCTGCATTTTTATTTTGTTTAATTGTGATTGCTTCTTCTATAGATATAACAAGGTACCTTAAGTATCTTACTTTTTTTTCTGGATTTGATGTTTTGAGTTCTGAAAGTTTTATAACTGATAGGCTGGCTGTAATACTGAGTTCATTTGTAAATTTTGTGGTAAGCGTGTTTAGTTAGCACTAGAATGTACAGCCTAATCCAATCATTTGGCAAAGAAGCTAGGAAATCAACCATTCAAATTATAAACAAATGTCAGTTACTCATCAGAACACTCCAATAGGCACACCTTTGGTCTAGTATCATGTACCAATATAAAAACAACTGCCATAAAAATTACTTTATAACTGACCGTGCAAGGGCTGTATAGCCAGTCAAGGTCGTTAAAAACTCCCATCATCATAAATTATAAGTTTTTAATAGAAATGAACAATGTGAATTATGTTTCTTTTATTTAAAATCAAAAGGAAAATGAAGGGGGATTTGTTTTTTACAGTACAGGCCATAATAAATGATAGGTTTGTTTGCCCAAACGCTACCTACCCAGAAAAAAGCTGCCTACTCAAATTCTTTTATTGTCCTGATTTGAAGAAGTTTTTTTTTTAATCAAATAGGCATGAAGACTAATAAACATCTGATACTTCAAATTTTTTTTTTGGAAAAAAAAAAGAAAATGCCTACCATGCCTACCCACTGTCTCAACTTTTGGGTAGGGTTTGGGCAAACCAAAATATTTTTAAGTGTGGCCACATTGTCCAGGAAAGGTTGATAAACTTTCATGGTGTGTAAAAGATTTTGCTGCTGTCTTTAATAAAAATTTACCAGGCAAAAGGCAATAATCTGATATATTTTGCAAATAAGTGTTTTGAATTAGCAATACATTGTTAAATTATTTAACTACTATTCAAATCTTTTTAGCGGGATGAAGTGTTTACCTCGACTTTTCACTATATTTTGATTTGTATTTAAGATTTTTTTCTATGTACAATTTCAACAATTATTTTTCTTTTTCTAAAATCTGTGTGAAAAAATTTCTAAGTTTCTTGGGCTATTTTGCAGTGACATGTTGTTTTTGAAAAATAGGTGTTTAAAAGTTTGTCTAGTCAAATTATTGTCATGGCAACATAATTTGTTGTTAAAATATCATGTTTTAAAGTTGTCATTTGAAAAATTTGCATTTATTGTATAATAAAATGCTGAGCATTTAAGATTTATAATTGTGGATTTAAATAAATATATGTTCTGTTATGTGTTTTTCTATGTAAACAGGATGTGATTTGTGTGGTTTTCACACCTTTTTAGTTTAATTAGAAAATATATGTCTTGTGTCTAGTCAAAAGCATAATATTAAAGTAAACTTACTGGAGATCTGAAATGATTAAATTGTTAAATTTTGTTAAAACAAATTCGAACACGATTCAAAAGAAATTTTGGATAAATTTGTTTAAAATGTTTTTAGGAAGTTACAATTTAGTTTTTCCCTTTGAAAATATTACCCAGAATGCATTAGATTTCTGAAATGCATCTGTGTACAATGTATTAAGAAATGGGAAAGTGGGGAGGGTTTTTAATTAAGTAGTGTATTAATGAAAACTGGAAATAAAGAGCCATTTTTTTTAATAAACATTTGTACATTCAATAAAGTTTTGGTGTATAAATATTATTTTATCTATTATTTTAATATGTAAATACAAAATGTAAATCTGTGTCATTTTACTTCTTCGTATCATTTGTGATTTGATTGTTTGATAAAACACTTGAATGATAGTGATTTTGAATATGTAAATTAGCAACCAAGAAAATATCTTTTAGTTCTAACATTTATTATTTTGGGATTGTTTATTAATGTTTTTGTTTTTATTGTGTCATAAATATAGTGATTAAATCATTATTTGTCTTAGTCATTTTTGAGAAAAAAATTGTGAATCATTAGATTGTTTTTTTACACAAATCACATGATTTAGTTATCGTCAGTTCTAGGGATAGATTATGACCGGGAAGGGTAATTGGAGTTGGCTCCTCATGGATCAAGAAATTAACCATTGTTTTTTATGTAAGGTAAATTATTCTTCCTTCAGCACAAATAAATAAACAAAGTATTTTTGAAGATCTTAAAATTGTGAAGAAATACCTTGTTCGACAAGATACAAATGTTTAATCTTTTATGTTGTTTATGGTTAATTTTGTCGTCAAAGATAATTTTATCTATCAATCTATATTAAGATCACTTTTCAGAAAAATAAAAATATATATAAAATTAAAGTTGAACTGCATGAGATAGAAATCGACCTTATGCAAGTGTAAGTATACTTGTACATGTATTGGACTTTGATTGGAACATTCAAATTAATTTCCAACTCTGCATAGATATTGATTTTATACCGAATAATTTAACAGATTTTTTGAATAAGGTCATTTTTTTATCCGATGCAGCTCAGTTATTGATTAGAGTTGTTTTTTATTCGATGAATATTTCTGACTATTATTGTTGATAACTGATTGTGTCTATTTAGAGTACATGTATTTATCACTCATGAAGTATTCATGAGCATATCATTTTGAAATAAAATTGATGCAATATTTTCCCTATTGAAGTACATTTAATTTGAATATTTGATACCAAAATTATAATTTCCCTACCTTAAAAAAAAGTTTATTGCTAAAGATGCAATGCATTTAAAAATACCATTGTAAGTTTTCATTCATTAAAGATCAATATGACTAGATTTTACATATTCTATCCTAACCCAGTCATATTCATTTAAGGAAGGGGCTTCAGTAGCTGGTCTTAATTGACCGAGAAATCCAGTTTTCCTGGTCTTCATTGACTGAGAACGCCAGTTTTCCTGGTCTTCATTGACTGAGAATGCCAGTTTTCCTGGTCTTAATTCACTGAGAATGCCAGTTTTCCTGGTCTTCATTGACTGAGAATGCCAGTTTTCTTGGTCTTAATTCACTGAGAATGCCAGTTTTCTTGGTCTTAATTCACTGAGAATGCCAGTTTTCCTGGTCTTAATTCACTGAGAATGCCAGTTTTCTTGGTCTTAATTCACTGAGAATGCCAGTTTTCTTGGTCTTAATTCACTGAGAATGCCAGTTTTCCTGGTCTTAATTCACTGAGAATGCCAGTTTCCTGGTCTTAATTCACTGAGAATGCCAGTTTTCCTGGTCTTAATTCACTGAGAATGCCAGTTTTCCAGGTCTTAATTCACTGAGAATCCCAGTTTTCTTGCCAAATGTCTACGGTACTCTTAGTGTACATCAGCCTCCTTCAACAATTAAACGCCAAAAATGAAACAATCATATTCAATTCTAAAAGATTAAATGAACTAATTTTATTGATAGGGGATACAGTTTAGGAATACAGCAAATAAGTTCAATATACAAAATCCTGCAGCCAAGCACTAGTCATAAATCTGTAAGCAAAGAAACACTATTTTAAAGTAACTATAAAATATAAAAAAGAAGATATAGTATGATTGTCAATTATACAACTCTTTACAAGAAACTAAGTTACACAGAAATTAACAGCTATAGGTCCTGGTACTGCCTTCAACAAGGAGCAAAGCCCATAAAAATGTTTACCTTAATTCAAGTTCAAGATTGCTAAAAGACGTTACGCACGATACTGGTGTCACTTCTTACTTTGACGTGTATTAACATTTTGATGGCGAATATGTACTTCAGTTAGTAAAACAAAACTGTATCATTATATACCAAAATATTCCGTTTTAATTGTATTTTATCATTATTAAATTAGATAGTCGTTTTATAAAATGTGTGTTTGTCAATCCGCCTGTTTAAACCAAAATTGTTATGAAAATAACTTGTAAGATGTAACAAAATTTTACCGTAATCACTCTAGTAATCTCTTAAAAATATTGCAAACATTGCATAAATTCCGCCAAATTTCACTCAGTAACGTCATAACTAACAAATTAATTGTGACGTCTTTTTTTGCGAAAAAGTCATGTCAATAGGCAAAATGGTGGCGGAAAACAATAAAGGTAAGCATTGTAATCATTTGATTTTAACGTCACTAGCTTTGCATATAAAAGTTTCTTCTCTAAATAATTGCAATATTTTAAATGACTAACACTATTTAAAAATATAGAAAGACGGCTCATAAACTATACTTCAACGTATAAAAGTTTGCTCAAAATCGTGTTTGTTTTGAAAACCAAACAAGCCATATTTCTCAGTCTTACAAAATGTCCCCTTATTCTACATTCAACGTTTCCTTACACATTTTCTTAGATTGTGTTATCTCAGTTCAGAATGCGAAGCTTTCACACTTTGTACTTTATGCTTATCAGATTGCTCATGGATTAAGCTTTAAAATGGTACCCATTGTATTGGTATAGCCGTTTAGTTAATTAATAATATTTCTAACTTTCTGAGACTTACAAAATGTCCCCTACGTCTTTTTTCGTATTTCAACGTAAATTTATCTTTTTTTAACGTCACCTTTCTTATGCGTCAATTCGACGTATTTAATTTCCGATGTGTTTTAAATTAAAGATATGTTTGCAACTGTAGGTTCCATCATGAAATCAAAAGGTAAAATTGACAAAATGAAAATGTATAGAGAAAGGAAAAAAACAACAAAAAAGTGAGAGAAATAAATTATACTACGAAATGAAACAAAATGAGAGAATAAAAGAATACAAAAATTCCATAGCTGCTGTAAAAAAAGAGAAGACAAAGGGAAAAACACAACTCACTTAAGCAAAAAGCTGAAGCTAGGAGATTAAAAAACTTGCATAATGTCAGAAGGTTTAGGGAAAAAAGAAAAGGTGAAGAAAATTTTGAAATTGTAGAAATTGAAGATGTAACGAATTTTACAAATAGAATGCAAAAATCCAGAGCAATGAAAAAGCTGTGATAGCTGCTTGCTCAACATGGCTCATTCCTGTCAACATACAGAACTTGTCGGCTTAGTAAAAAATATACAAACAGAAAAGGAACGCGGGTGTGCAATTGTTGGAAGATATCTCCCCAGATGACGATTTCGAGGTAGTTGATATGGCTCAACATGGCTCATTCCTGTCAACATACAGAACTTGTCGGCTTAGTAAAAAATATACAAACAGAAAAGGAACGCGGGTGTGCAATTGTTGGAAGATATCTCCCCAGATGACGATTTCGAGGTAGTTGATATGATCCGAAAAGGAAGTTTAGTTGCCTTATATACAGACGATGAAGGAGAAGACTTTTATCTAATAAAGGCAGAATCATGTCAAGAAAATCTGAAAAGTTCGGAAACTGACGATTGGCAGGGTCAGTACCCAGAAGGAACTACCGTTATTCGTGGATTATATTACAGAAAAACAGGACCTTTATCGTACAGTTTAATTAAACGTAAAAATGTAATTGTGAGTGTCAAATCTATCTTATATGTAACAAATGATATTTTGACGGACTCCGTAATTGATTTGTCCTTGGCCATTCACGAAGAAATAATTGGACTGGCAGAGCAAAGCAGTTTATAACAGACTATTCGGAATAAAATTGAACGAGTTATTTTGTCTTTGAATTGCTCTTATATTTTGTATATTTCTTAAAAAGTAAACAAACAAACATTAAAAAAAGACAAACTAAAGAAACAATTAACGTAAACTGAAAGGGAAATAAACAAAACAAACATACAATCGAATTAAAAAACATCAAATTCAGTCTTTCAATGCCGTCGTTTTTCAACGTTTCATTTTTCCATGTAGAAAACGTCGTAATTCGACGTTACGTTTGGTGGCACCAGTATCAGCATTACATCTGATCATTGACTACAGGATTTGAAAAGCAAAAAAGAAATATTACAAATAATGGTTTTTGATAAAGTCAATGAAATCTTCAGTTGTGGTTTTTGGATTTACAAATTACAAAAAAGCAGCAGGAATCTACTCTGAAGTACAGTCACTGATAAAGGAGATTATATGTAGGGTGACATTATATTATCAGCCGGTTAAGTATTTTATGCTTGCTTGCAGTTACTTGTTATTTCCTGTGCTTGTTTAATTGTGTGTCCTTTTATGTCCCTTCAAGAACTGGTATTGCTGTTTTCCATTCTTATAACACAGTGAGGCCGTAACTTGAAAACAACGTAAATATTTTTATACGACCACAAAAATTAAAAAAAATTTTGGTCGTGTATTGGTATTACACCATCGTCGTCAGCAACGTCCAAAGACAGTTTCCGGATAATAACTTTAGTATAAGTAAATACATAGTAATCTATAAAATTATAACACATTATTTATGACCACAAAAGGAAGGTTGGGACTCATTTTGGGGGTTATGGTCCCAAAGGTTTAGGAATTGAGGGTAAAAACAAGCATTTATCTTATCTGGGCCTTTTATAGCTCACTATGCGGTATGGGCTTTGCTCATTGTTGAAGGCCATACGGTGACCTATAGTTGTTAATGTCTTTGTCATTTTGGTCTTTTGTGGATAGCTGTCTCATTGGCAATCATACCACATCTTCTTTTTTATATTTATCTAGTTTCAGGACAATTAGTTGTGTATAAGTATTTCAATTGCTCTAAAATTGTACCACAATGTTTAATACCATAAGTAAAAGGTTGGGATATTTTGTCCTTTTATAGCTCACTATGCGGTATGGGCTTTGCTCATTGTTGAAGGCCATACGGTGACCTATAGTTGTTAATGTCTGTGTCATTTTGGTCTTTTGTGGATAGCTGTCTCATTGGCAATCATACCACATCTTCTTTTTTATATTTATCTAGTTTCAGGACAATTAGTTGTGTATAAGTATTTCAATTGCTCTAAAATTGTACCACAATGTTTAATACCATAAGTAAAAGGTTGGGATATTTTGTTAAGGTTAATGGGCAAACAGTCTAGGAATTAAGGGCCAAAAACGAGCCAAAAACAAGCATTTTTCTAGTTTCAGGACAATAACTTTTTTTAACTGTATGGATTTCTTTGACATTGTACCACAATATTTCATATAACAAAAGGAAGGCTGGAGCATTTTTCTAGTTTACAGACAATAAATTGTGTTTAAGTGTATGGATCTCTCTGAAATTATACCACAAGTTTCCATACTACAAAGCGATGGTTATAGGGTGTTATGGCTCCAATCATTTAGCAAATAGGGGGGACAAGGGTTTTTTCTGGTTAAAGGACAATTTAGACAATTTAAAAGCAGTGTAAGGGAGGTAATCCAATTCCATTTTAAGAATACTGTTATATCTATAAATACATATGTTTGATTGCTCCCTTACACTGCTTGAAAATTATGTATTAAGAAATGATGATTGTCTTGAGCTGATTACCTGTAAATTTTGTTTAAAGTAACTATTAATTAATATTAATTTTAAACCATGACTATGACATTTTATATTTTAATATTTTATGATGTATTTAAATGAGTAGTCATTTTTCAAACTCCATAAGAAATTTGAATTGAGATTATTTTTGGAATATGGGAAAGGGGGAGATGAAAAAAAAAGGGGGGTACAATTTTTCTCATTTCAGATTTCAGAAATTAAAAAGAAAATTTTTTAAATGGTTTTTTTAGGGGATTAATATTCAACAGCATAGTGAATTGCTCAAAAGCAAAAAAAAAAAATAAATTCATTAGACCACATTCATTCTGTGTCAACTAATTAATCACAATCCAAATTCAGAGCTGCATCCAATTTGAATGTTGTGTCCATACTTGCCCCAACTGTTCAGCGGTCGTATAAAGCCGCGCCCTGCGGAGCATCTGGTTGTCATTTGGAATATTTTATTTAAAATGAAGATCTTTTATAGTTTCTGTTAAATTTGTTGAAACTTTTTTTTTAATTGAGGAGCAACCATTTAACTTCAAAGGGGGAAATGTTTGTTTTCTAATTCAGAAAGTTTATTTTGTGCTAAGCGCAATCAATTCTATTTTATTTTTCAATGCCACCAACGTCGTCAGTGTCACCGTCAGCGTCGTTCGAAGTCATTTGGTTTCCAGACTAGAACTTAAGTATAAGTACATAGAAATCTTTAAACTTGAACCACAAAAGGAAGGTTGGGATTAATTTTTGGGGTTACGGTCCCAACAGTTCTGGAATTAGGGGCCCAAATGAGCATTTTTCTAGTTTCAAGACAATAACTTGTGGAACAGTGATTGGATCACTCTGAAATTGTACCACAAGTTTCCATACCACAATGGGATGGCTAGGATTGACTTTGGGGGGGGGGGGGGGGTGTTATGGCTCAAAATCTTTATGAGTTAGGGTCAAAAAGGGAGGAAAACAAAGGTTTCCTGGTTAATGGACAATTACTTATAAGTATTGGTCTTTGGATCTTTCTAAAATAGATATTAAACCATTAAGCATTATATAAAGGTTTCCCGGGGTTGAAGTCATAAAACTTTGCTCAGTGCTTGGAGCACAAAAATCATGCTCGAAACATGAAATCCAGCATTTTGATTGGTTGATTTTCGAGTACGATTACGAAAAGCTGACTCGAAAGTTTTATGACCGCAAGGCCCGGTTAATGGACAATTACTTAAGTATTGGTCTTGGGATCTTTATGAATTTGATATTGGACCATTAAGCATTATATAAAGGATATCATTCTATTGATTCATGATATTTTACAGTACATAGCAGAGAATAATATTTTTGGATTACTGCTCTTTGTTGATTTTGAGAAAGCTTTGATTCGTTGCAAGTTAATTTCTGCGGTGATTCCTCGCTTAATAAAAAATGAAATCCAACTTTTGTTGAACAGTAATGACTCCTTGAACAAACTATAGGGTAATTGTGAACTAAATTTCCGGATCCCATGTAAGAATCTTTTTTTATAATAAGGGCCAAACCAGTCAAATCATACAATAACTGCCAAGCATGCCTAAGTCCTTTAAAATCTGACAAAGATGTAGCTAGTAATATTCATTGTCCCTGGCAGCAATGCTGTTACACACAATAAGGTTGATTTTAATATCGTGAAAAAGTGACTAAAGCCCTCTAAATCCGAGCTTAAATTCTGCGCAATAGCAAGAAATAACAATCTAAATTCAGACAGTTTCAAGCTTAAATATTGTGTCCAAACTTGCACCAACTGTTCAGTGTTCGACCTCTGCAGTCGTATCAGGCTGCGCTCAGCGAAGCATTTCATTTCACTGTTAGCATAGGGAAAATCTGGATTCAGAATATTTTTTTTGTCATCTGCTTGATTAGAATATTTTTCATCAAATTTGGCACCAGAATATCTTTTTATATAAAAAAAAAAACAATCAGCTATTAGTCACTGTACGGTCCATACCGCATAGTCAGAATTGTGTCCAAAACTTTGACCGAAAAAGAAATGATGTACATCAACAAACAACAATCACTAAATAACAGGCGCCTGACTGTGGACAGTTACATGAAGTCTTTTTTACGAGTGCATGTGTTCTTCTTGGTTCCTACGTCAAATCACCTTTTATTTATAAATATGATTTGATAGCGATTTCACCCAGTTTTTCAGTCTACTTTTTTCCTCTTATTTATAATGGTATACGTGTACAAATTAAAATTTCAATGATGTTCATATCCATAAAATGAGATGTAATAAATCATTCGTTTAACCACATGAAACTTTCACACATGATTCGGTTTGCAATTTGAACAGCATGTGAAATTCAATTTTAATTTTTTAATTTATACATGATGATAAATCTATAAATCGGATACATATTAAAAAAGGAATAGCAAGAGATTCCAATTTCCGTCAATAAATGAAGGTCTGGATGCATGGGGTTCCTTCATTTCTGTATTCTTTATTTTTTACGGTAATTTTTCAATATTTTTTATATTCAAGCACTTATCTTGTTTTCTTTTTTTTTTGTAATTTTTCCTATCGAAGGTCGTTTGGTTTCTCCGGGCACTATGGCTTCCTCCACCAATAAAAACTGGCATCCTCGAAATAGCTCAACAAACGGTGATTAAAATTGTGGTAAAACACACACAAAAAAAATCAAATCCTCTATTCTTTTTCCTTCTTCGATAATTTTCCTCTATTCTTTGTATTTTTTGTCTTAATTCTGCATTTTTTCCCTATTATTATTATCAATTCTGTAAATCTCATCCAGACCCTCATACATTTGTTTGATATCACCTTCTGCTTCCGTGCTGGCTGTACAGTTTTGAACATTTGATTTGGCGCGAAACAAATTAAAAACAGATATGGCCTTAAATGACGCCTTTACAAAATTCTTTATAACCGAATCTCTTTTGAAACATTTTGTGCGATTGTTGGAACTCAAGAGTAATAGTCAATAATCATATCAAAGCGCAAAACTTTAATAATTGTTTGATATCGAATTTTGATCTTTTAATAAATTCATAAAATTGTATAACTGTAGTTTGTTCAATATTCATTTGAATTAAACTGTTTAAAATAACTGATTTGAAACGAATGTTTAAAGTGGTTACAATTTATGATTTTTTTCTTCAAACTGTTTTTCCATCAATCGCCTACTGAAAATTAATTACAGAGAGTTTTTTTTATCGGGGTCCCATTTAGGATAACATGTACTCATACATAGTTACTTTGTTTCTTTAGTAATTTCGCATTCTCAAGTAAAAAAAAATTATCCGTCTTTAATTTATAAAAAGTGTTAAAATTCAAAGTTTACTCTGAAACATGCAATATATTTCAATCATGAAGTATTTTGAAATGTAATTTCAATATATAACCTTTGATTAAAAAGCGTTTAAAATTGCATTATCAAAACCCCTTTGTAAGCACATTTTTACTAAAAGTTGGTCTCAATACAGGACTATACCCTATGAAGGCGTGAAATTGGTTATCTAGTTTTTGGTCTTTCCAGTAGTCTTTTAAAATATTTTGAAATAAACCTTAGTGGGCTATAATTTATAGAAGTTGGTTACTTCTAAGTCATTTAGTAATACTTTGTATCATTGGCAATTACGAAAGTATGTAAAGGGTGTACAGAATAGACAACGATAGGCAAAGAATTAAATTAAGAATAGACAAAAATGGACTAAAAGAAGAAAAATAGAAAATGGCAAATATTTCAGTAACTGAATCTCCTTTTGAAAAAAAAATGCTATTCGATACAGACATGGGTATAAATACGACCGACTTTTTTACAGCTAATTACTAATGCTTGTAGAGTAAAACTTGGGTTGGCTTGCTTGCTCTGTTTGTATAAATGTTAATTCAAGCTTTGTAATTAACATTGACATCTTCAAACAATATATATAGATATAGGAAGATGTGGTGTGAGTGCCAATGAGACAACTCTCCATCCAAATAACAATTTAAAAAAGTAAACCATTATAGGTCAATGTACGGCCTTCAACACGGAGCCTTGGCTCACACCGAACAACAAGCTATAAAGGGCCCCAAAATTACTAGTGTAAAACCATTCAAACGGGAAAACCAACGGTCTAATCTATATATAGGCATATCTTAACTGGACGTTATCCCAATCACAATTGTACAATATGCAAAGCAAGCAAGTAAACCAAAGTCTTGCTTTACATGCATTAGGAAATTAGCTGTAAATTGCATATCATAAAAAAAAAAGAAGATGTGGTGTGATTGCCAATGTGACAACTCTCCACAAGAGACCAAATGACACAGACATTAATAGGTATAGGTCTTCGTACGGCATTTGCCAATGAACAAAGCCCATAACACATAGTCAGCTACAAAAGGCAATGAAATCACAAATGTAAAACAATTCAAACGAAAAAAACTAACGGCCTAATTTTAAATGTACAAAAAATGAACGAAACACAAATATGTAAAACTGGAAAAAATTTCAAATTTATATTCCTTTCTTCTTCTTCTTCCCAAGTATCCGTCCTTTTCGGACTTAACCATATTTTATATGTGATGCATTAAATGAGCTTTTCATTAAAAAATATTTTCTGTTATTTTCATAGGATTTTGTTCGTTTGGAAAAAGTCAACCTTTACAATACAAACTTACTTGTACACAATGACATCGAAAAAAACCCATAATTTACAGTACAGAAACGCATTGAAATTAAAACAGATTATTTAATTGAAAAACAAATCTTTACATTGTCTTAAAAAAAACACTTTTTGTCGTTGCCTAAAAAACGAAATTTTTGGTGCCTAAAAAAAACCCCAACTTAACATTGATTGAAAGAATACATTACATTAAATGGAAAAAAATACATCAGAAAAAACTAAAATTCAGCAAAAAGCATGCATGTTTTTAATACACTTCGTAAAATTCATCATAAAACAATATTTCTCAAAGACTGTTGATAACTTGCATAAATTGAATAATAAAGCATACTCTTGTGTCCATCAATATATATAAATAGAAGATGTGGTATGATTGCAGATGAGACAACTATTCTCCAAATTATAGATGATTTCAGTAGCTGCTAGTAGTTTGAAAAAAGTATGGAACGCCATGACTGCCTTATGCTGATGATAGCCCATTATATCTGCAGTGGTCACGATAGCATTAGATGCAGTGGTCACAACACTATTTCGATGGTCATATGAACATTATTTTGATGGTCACAACATTATTTCGATGGTCATCACATTATTTGCAGTGGTCACAACATTATAATAGAATCATGCAGTGGTCACAATAAAGCAGTCATAGGATCCCAAACTCCTGACTTGAGACCTTGAGACCTTGAGACAGACACAAAAAGAATGTGGTGCCGTTAATCAAGCTTTTAAACGATCAATCATCTTGATATTATATACACCTTGTTTGTTTAGTAATACCACATAATTGTCTGATTTGTTACTTAAAACATGCACAAGTCAGTCCTTGTTTAATGCCGAAAATCTTTAAATTTAAAATTTAAAATTTAAAACCTATTATCCATTTTACATGTCACATTTCGACAGTTTGTTTACCTAATTAAATCATTTTATTCTGTCATCAATATATTACATATGGGTCATTGTTCAACTCAGCACGCAACCGTCTGGAAACAACTGCCGAACTGAAGTATCTCTTGAAAACCCTTCAATTATAGTTGATTCTTCATAAGCTTTCAGATCAATGAATACAAGCAGTTTGTAGTCAAGCACCTTTCTTTCATCTCTTGGGGGAGGGGGTATTTTTGTTTTAATTGTTTTCATTGACACGGGGAGTGAAAATAGTTTGTTGCCAATGAAATTAAGTAAAAGGGTGGGGGGGGGGGGGTTAATATGAAGTTCGTAATCCTGTATTTAGTTAAAACTGAAGTTTCTTTTTTTTAATAAAGTCGGGGGAAAATTGATTGTCCATAGAAAAAACCATGCCCCCTAAAGAAAAGATAAATGGTTCGCACCATAACGTAGAAACCTGACGTGTTTGCTTATAAATCTCCCGTCAGAGTAACGATTACATTCGCAATTGATTATTACAAGACTACTTCTGACAGATAAAAAGAAAACGAGTAACTTATCTGAAATATTTTCCACTGGACGTAAAGCCAGCAAGTATTTATCAGTTAAATCCATATATGCTGGAAAATTTGAGAAACAAATATGATACAAAATTCCAGAAACTCGATACTTAGCGTATAAATTACAGTTAATTGTGATACAGTCCAATAGAATCTTATTGAAATGTCTCGTAAACAATGTGTGGACACAGTGTCTACATGTATCGAGTTCAAGATCAGCACAGAATAAGTATTTGAACATACACTTAATGAACCTCCTTTTTATCTTAGAATACATTTTTTTTTGTGTGTAATAATATCTTCTTTAATATTTTAAATCATTTTCATTTAATTGATGTGTTCTTGCTTTGACAATAACAGCAGTTTATATATGCAACATATTCTCAATTCTTTATATTTTTGTGCGTAATATAAGTCTCTATTCTTTTTATCATATGGACCCCACTATCCCCCCCCCCCCCCCCCCCCCCCACTTATTTACTATTCTTTAGTTGTTGTTGTGTTGTTTGTGTGTGTGTATGTGTGTGTGTGTGTTTGTGTAGGGTGGGGGTCCTATTTCTTTATATATATATATATTTATTAAGAAACTACCCCTTTACAACGGTGGCACTTGCAGGCAGGTGCGTCTTAGAGCATATACAATGAATAATGTACAAAGAAATAAAATACACATAGGACAATATCAAAGTTACAAATTAATTTATATTTGGCCCATCTAACATTGTAACTAAACTACATAAGTTATAATAATCATCTGCCAATTTAAAAAAATAGTAGCAATAATGTAAGCCAGAGTGGGAGTGTCTCTTTAAAAGGGGTTGGAATTAAGTTTACAAATATTTCCACCAAAAAGGCTTTTTACCGTTACGGGTCTACACCGGAGCTAAATACGTACAATCTGCCAAGATTTAAAAAAATATATACATCCTATTTTAAAAGATAAAATAAACTCATCATAAAAGAGTGGATAAAAGCTTTTTAGACTTTTAAAGTTAACAAAGAATAGACTATGTACATTTAGGGGAAGTATCGCATTAATTTTTAATTATAATACTTTAAATTTCGTCCTTTTGCAAATATCAGAGCAATATAAACACGATTTAAATATTTTCTTATTCAAAATAATATTTGACATCTTATTTACTTTTAACATCTGTCCAATATGGCTTTAAGTGTCGTATGTAGCAACAGTACTCAATATAAGTAAAAGTGCGTGTTTGTAAATATTTATTTAAAAGATTGTAATTTTCTTATACACGTACCAAACGGTATACTTCCCTTAGTGTTTAACCAGAGTAACTGCTTACATTTTACGCAAAACAATTTAGATAGCGGGTTTTCAACTTACATATTTATAGTGTTCAATTTTTCCCACAAAAGTTTTATGATATTAGTAAAAACACAATACCGATTTTGACCCTTTAATCATGTTAATGGCAATTTTTTATTTGTTGATTTTACTTTCATATACACTATCTCATTGTCAATAATTCCTTTTTAATCTTTTCAGTATAATAATCTCTATTGTGATAAATCATACTGACAGCGGATAAAAGATCCCGTTTAAAAAAAGCCCATATGTTGCAAGGAGAATATTCCATAATATAGATATTAGAAGATGTGGTATGAGTGCAAATGAGACAACTCTCCGTCCAAATCACAATTAGTAAACAGTAAACCATTATAGGTCAAATATGGCCATCAACATAGAACCTGAGCTCACACCGAACAGAAAGCTATGAAGGGCACAAACTAGTGTAAAACTATTCAAACAGGAAAACCAACGGTCTGATCCATATAAAAAACAAGAAAAGAGGAACACTTATGAACCACATCAATAAACGACAACCACGCAACAACAGGTTCCTGACTTTATGAACCGCAGCAACAAACGACAATCGCTGAACAGCAGGTTCCTGGGTTTATGAACCACCAACATACGACAACCACAGAACAACAGGTTCCTGAGTTTATGAACCACACCAACATACGACAACCACTGAACAACAGGTTCCTGACTAAGTCAGTGATATATATAATGTCTTTAATCTAAATTACTAGTAAACAAAGTGAATTTTTTAGCAGACTTGTTTTTTTTGTGTCGGTTTGCTGTCTATAAATATGCGTAAGGTTGGTCACCTCTGTAAAACATTCATCATGCCTTATATACAAATAAAACCTGTCAGATAACGACTGGGTCCCAGTCAACTTATAAATAAGAAGATGTGGTATGATTGCAAAAGTAAGTACCAGTCAACTGATAAATAAGAAGATGTGGTATGATTGCCAACGAGACATCTCTCCACAAGATACCAAATGACACAGAAATGGAAAACTATATGTCACCGTAAGGTCTTCAACAATGAGTAAAGTCCATACTGTGTATACTTTTACTCACAAATTTCTTCAGTTTGGTAGATTTGTGTGGGATAGGGGTTTAGCATGACTCACATGTTATACGACAAAAGTGCTATATATAGATGTAGTCTTATAATAGTCTAGTATTTAATTAGCTAAGTGTCGTCGAATAGATTTCATTTTTTATTTTCATTTTTTTCCCGATAATTGGGGACACCATTGTCCCCCGTTTACTACACGACCATGTTTAAAGTTCAGTTCAATATTTGATGTTCATGCATAAAACCCATTTTGGAAGACTATAATATTGTTCTGCAGCTATCTTAAAATCAATTTTATTGTACAATTACTTTCAAATATGAAAATACAAAACCAAACTCCTAGCTACATATATTGATTCCCTTATAAACAGGCCCTATTTCGACCTTCTGAGCCAATGCAAACACTATGCAAAAGGATACCGAATAGAGCAAAATAATCTGAAAACGGAAGGGTTAATAGATTAAGAACTCAGACCTGGGTCTATATGCTCCACATATTAGATAGTTTACATCGTCACTAACAACAACTTGATTACATAAAAGTAGTCTTCAGGTCTATACACAAGTATTTTTTTGACTTTTGATTATAGGATCTGAAAATGATATAATTCTAATTTCATTATATTGTCAATTATTGAACACGTTAATCCCTCGTAATCCCTGGAAATCTTTCAAAATTGGATTAAACTATAAAGAAATGTAATAATGCGACACAAAAAGAATTATGTTAATCTGTTATTGTCTCCAACTAGTTTGATACTGCACTTTTAATATACTTTGTTTATATGCAGTGCAAATTTATATGTGCGTTCACAAGATACGAAAAGGTTCATAGTAAAAATCTATGCTTTTCGCTTTTTTTCCAACATTTGAACATTTATACGATTTACAGAGCTGACAACAATGTTGAAAAAGGCGGGACAACGTGTAATAGCAGGTCGGAAGACAGTACGTATTATGTAAGTCAATAAATCATATAATTCTATTGTACTTTTATAAAGATTAGAAAACAATTACATATCTTATATTTTTCCGGTCTATATTAGATATTGGTGGATCTACGAGACTGTTGTGGTTAGTTATAGCTAGTAAGTAAGTAGATATCTATTTTAATGAAACATCGCGTTCCTCGGTAATATGGAATAGGTACAGAGAGACCACGACAGCAACAAAAAATAACACTTTAATAATTTCATGCGTCCGAAACGTTTTTCAGGTTGTAACTTCATTACTCAGCAACGCTCACAGCCGAATGTTTGAAAATACAGGATGTATATTCGAAACGAGGCAGTTGTTAACATTTTAGCTATAAATAACAGTCAAATCACTTTAAAAGATGAAAATTACACTTTATGAATTTCACGGTTCCGAAGCGCTTTTTGTTGAACCCTGCATCTAACGTCTTATATCTTTATTATTTCATTATTCCTTGCTCATACTTACTAACGCAATTTTGCAGTTTAAACAGATTATATCGATTCCCTTCTCATATTTTCCAAAAAAAAATCATAATTTAGATATAAAGTTAGGACGGAACCTATCGTATAACCTAGAAATTGCGTATAAGATCGTATAACGGGTATATTCTTAACACTGATCATGTCAATACTAGTTCTGACCTGAGTGTTTGGGTTCGGCCCCGACGCCGCTTGTTGAACCTAATTCATCCACAACACATGTAAGGCTCATGAGTCTCCATTACATTAAATATACTTCCTGTCTATTAATAGATTTGTACCACCCATGAAACAGTACTTCTCACAAAAGACCAGACTTTTATGTTCTATAACGCAATGTTGTTCAAGTACGTGTATTCAATTTAATGATTAATTTTCTTCCCAAAACAATTAGAAAAGATCAAAATTCTGATATTTTACACTCCTTTTAAAGGTTATGATGGTGTAATGTTTAATTTAGCTTTGTTTAATGAACTGAATTCTTTGTTAGGTAAAATATATAAACAAATACGATAATTGTTTACTAGTATTTGATTGGGAAAAATTCTTGGTCTTTAAAATGATGTTCCGTTGGTCACGTGATTTTGATTCGATATTTAAAATAAGTTGATGCAAATCCCCTATCATATTGAAGTTGTTTTAAATCTAGTAAAGTATTTGAGAGGAAATTTTTAATTCACCACAAGATCGATAGTAAGTTTGTACATATATACAGTATTTTTAAATCTAAATTGACAAATTTGAGGATAAATCGTACTCTTGCTTAAATTATGAAATAGATATACAACTAACCAAATTCGCAAAATATTGCATTTTCATTTATTTCTATTTTATCTATGTTTGTTCATTTTTCAGTCAGTTTCATCGTGAGATTTTGTGAACTATGTATTGTTGTATACATTACGAGTGCAATTAATAAATTAATTTAATTTAAAGTGAGACACATAGATAAGATAATTTAACATAAATACCACTATAAGTACTGTAATGCAGCCGTTAAGTAAGTTTCCAAAAAGGGGTGTGTGTGGTCAAATCAACTTTTTGTAATCTTCAGATTGTATATATACAAAACTATGAATTTTACGAAAAACTAAGAATTTTCTTATCCCAGGAATAGATTACCTTAGCTGTATTTGGCACAACTTTTTTTGAATTTTGGGTCCACAATGCTATTCAACTTTGTACTTGTTTGGCTTTATAACTATTTTGATCTGAGCGTCACTGATGAGTCGTATGTAGACGAAATGCGCGTCTGACGTATTAAAATATAATCCTGGTACCTTTGCTAACTATTGTAGTAGATATGAGTTTACGAGTTTGATCTGACTACTAACATCATAACGTGTATACCACTCTACGACATATTTTAGTTTTTTTTTTAATAAACAGAAAATCACCAATGACAAAAAAGGGGGGGGGGGTTGAAACACAAAGTAAGCTTTACAAATAGACATACCCAAAACAATGCACATTTTTCGACTAAAGAGAGGCGAATTATATTATTTATTAAGTTTGAACTGGGATACATGATGTGCTATTTTATTTTATGTTCATGGTTCGCTCCCAAATGTAACTTAAAGATTGTTCTGTCCAAAATAAAGGGCGGACAATTTCTTGATTTCATATCCAGTTGTATTTTATTTGATATGTTTAATTTCTTGTGACATTCATGAACAAAAAAACTTTTAGTTTGGGAACTGACAAAAGTAAGCGATAATGTTAGGAGTTATGAATAAAAAAATGAATTTAAACGAAGAGTACAAATATGTAAGTGATAAACGTGAGTTGATAAACGTGTTTTTAATTCGTTATTTTACGATACTAGAAATATAATATACATTTGTAAAAGGACGAAAGTACTTTAAATGGAAAATTAAAATATTTGAAATCGTCACTGTTATCATTTGAATCTGCGAATCATTAACTTTCTCAAACGTGAAAGTATAACCGACAACTTTGATTTAAAACATTGGTCTAAGTTCAAAAATGTGTAAAAAAAAAATGAATTTCACTTCAACACAATGATAATCTATATATGGATATCTAATGGTTTTAAACAGATACATAACAATTTCATTATCTCTGCTGACATTTTTCTTCGAGCAATTAACGATCAATGAATATTAAAGCAGATTTGATAAAAAAAAATATAATATCATATGTGTCATATACACCTCTCTTAAAAATGCCATTGAGATTTTGTCGTTTGATGATCTGTAACGTAAAAAGCAAACTAATTTTATTTTCGATCGGCCATGCCATTTGAACGAGTTATCTTGTTGTTTTTGTACCAAATTCATTGACAGGTGCTTGTTACTGACTGGTCTGAAAAAAAAGTAGTAAAATGGACTTTTAATGGTAATTTTGAACGCGCTGTATATAAAATTTTAAAATCCAATAACTATAGACAGATACCAAACTATGATAGATCTTAATCTTAAATCGATCTTTATGGATATATATCTCAGCCTATTTACGTCTTATATTTACATACGTATTTAAATA
The DNA here is from genome assembly GCA_019925275.1 of Mytilus edulis. Classification (NCBI taxonomy): domain Eukaryota; kingdom Metazoa; phylum Mollusca; class Bivalvia; order Mytilida; family Mytilidae; genus Mytilus; species Mytilus edulis. The sequence goes on from CM034362.1 coordinate 13,254,859, forward strand.
TAGTTCGATAAATATTAAGTTGTTTTCTTTTAATACTTTTCAAAGCTGATTTCTTTATCACTGAATTATTGATGTTTGCTACTCACGACCGGATTCTTTTAAAACAATTTGTATCTGTTTTGACAATTAATAACTCAATATAGTTAATATTGGAAATGGAAAAATTTATTATGAAGCAATTTTTCTACAGCTCATTATTTAAAGAAATCAATCTATTCTTGTATAAAAATGCATAACTATAAATTAACTGTTTGCAAAAGTAAAAATTATTCGAAATACTAGGGATTTTCTTATCCATGGCATAGATTACCTTAGCCGTATTTGGCACAACTTTTTGGAATTTTTGGTCCTCAATGTTCTTCAACTTTATACTTGTTTGGCTTTTTAACTATTTTGATCTGAGCGTCACTGATGAGTCTTATGTAGACGAAACGCGCGTCTCGCGTATCAAAATTATCAGCCCTTGATAACTATTTATGTAGAAATAAGATGTGATATGAGTACTGCTAATAAAACAACCATCCGTTCAAGTCATAATGTACATGTAAACCGTTATCAGGGAGCAACCATCCGTTCAAGTCATAATGTACATGTAAACCGTTATCAGGGAGCAACCATCCGTTCAAGTCATAATGTACATGTAACCCGTTATCAGGGAGCAACCATCCGTTCAAGTCATAATGTACATGTAAACCGTTATCAGGGAGCAACCATCCGTTCAAGTCATAATGTACATGTAACCCGTTATCAGGGAGCAACCATCCGTTCAAGTCATAATGTACATGTAAACCGTTATCAGGGAGCAACCATCCGTTCAAGTCATAATGTACATGTAAACCGTTATCAGGGAGCAACCATCCGTTCAAGTCATAATGTACATGTAAACCGTTATCAGGGAGCAACCATCCGTTCAAGTCATAATGTACATGTAAACCGTTATCAGGGAGCAACCATCCGTTCAAGTCATAATGTACATGTAAACCGTTATCAGGGAGCAACCATCCGTTCAAGTCATAATGTACATGTAAACCGTTATCAGGGAGCAACCATTAACTTCAAAGAGGGAAGGGGTATGGTTTTTTTTCTTAGTCAGAAATATTTTTTTTGTCATCTGCTTGACCATAATATTTTTTCATCAAATTGGGGATCAGAATATTTAATTTTAAGAGTAAAGGACTCGTATATAAGTAAGAAAAAGAGCGATTCTATAGGGGAATAAATAAACAGAATCGTATATGCATGCACATATGCATGCCACATTCTTTGTGTCTGTGCCTGTCCCAAGTCACGAGCCTTTAATTCAGTGGTTGTCGTTTGTTTATGTGTTACATATTTGCTTTTCGTTAATTTTTTGTACATAAATTAGGCCTTTGTTTTCTCGTTTGAATTGTTTTACATTGTCATTTCGGGGCCTTTTATAGCTGACTATATGCTGTATGGGCTTTGCTCATTGTTGAAGGCCGTACGGTGACCTATAGTTGTCAATTATGCATGTGTCAGTTGGTCTCTTGTGGAGAGTTGTCTCATTGGCAATCATACCACATCTTTTTTTTTTTTTTTTTTTTATAGTAATAAGAATTGGATATTCAAATTTAGATATACAATTTCTTGCAAGTACAGAAAACCTTTAAACACAAATAGACTATAAAAAAATCTACAAAAAAACAATAGAAGATGAATAGAACTAAAAGTCTACACTAATCTTAGACTGAAATCTAACAATCAGCTAATTAAATGTCGTAACGGGAAAGTGAATCCATTTATATTCCGATAAAGAGGCGTTTTCCTACAATATATAATTCCCCATATTTGATTTCAAGTCGTATAAAGTTCCATGCACAACCCTCCATGTATAGGAACATTTAAATGAACTTATTTTAGGCCTGAGAAACGAGACAGTGATTAATAAACGTTTGTTGTGTTAACGAATTATTTATTACAGTGTCGACAGGAGGCAATAGTTTATGTTATTGACTTTAGTGGCCGTTTCTACACTGTTGACAAGAGGCACTATTTTATGTTATTGCCTTTAGTGACCGTTATTACAGTGTCGACAAGAGGCAATAGTTTATGTTATTGGTTTTAGTGACCGTTAGAGAATTTCTATAGTGTAGAAAAGAGGCAATAGTTTACGTTATTGGCTTTAGTGACCGTTAGAGAATTATTACACTGTAGAAAATAGGCACTATTTTATGTTATTGACTTAAGTGGCCGTTACTACACTGTAGACAAGAGGCAATAGTTTATGTTATTGACTTTAGTGACCGTTAGAGAAAATAGGCAATATTTTGTTATCGACTTGAGTTACTGTTAAACAAAATGGATACGTGTCTTTCTAGGAAGTTACAGAAACCAGAGAAAAAGATGGAAAGTTGGGAAAAAGAGGAAGACGATGCATCTCTACCGTTTTTTAACAGAAAGGAAGGTAACGATTATTTCATTCAAGTATAATCTATCAGACCGAAAGCAGAGGTTGATTTAAGTGGAAAAGGGGGGGGGGGCATATGGAGCTACATATATATATGGGCAATGCTTGCATTTTCATGTCCCACTCCAAACGTTTATATATGGTCAATGCATGCATAGACTTTTTATATATACCACTCAAAACGTTGACTTTTTATTTTTGGTTCTGGGCGCCCTTTTTTTCATTATCCTGGATCTGCATCTGCGCGATATGGAAAGTTTTTTTTTCAATTTTTAAGACGTTAATTGACTAATGTCTCATTGAAGTATATCAACATCTACTTTTTTCATAAACACAGCTTTCACCCAAAGGCGAAGGCGAAGGCGTCCTTTCGTGGAGTGTATGTCATTGTCTGGTCTACCATTTGATTTACGACGTAACATTTCAAGCCTTATAGTTAACACATAGAAACACGGAGACATTTATTTCATAAGCAGTCTTTACTGTTAATGTTTTTATTTGCTTTATTTTTTTCATCGGTCTTAGTTTAAACAGTATTTATTAATGAAAAATTATAAGATATATATTACAATGTTACATAAAGTTCAAATATGGGATTCGGAAACAAGTTTGGAAAAACTTTTATAAATCCGTCTTCATCGGTCTTGTATTTCCTTTTTATCATGAAATAGTCCAGTGGTCGTATAATTTCGCGTTATAAGAGGGCATACTATTCCTCCCGAGCCACTTTGGATTTGTAAAAAATAAAATTGACACTAAAAGTTGGCATAACTAAGCTAGCATCTATTTTGTACCGTTACAAACTATTCAACCGACTCCTTTCTTCTATTTCTTGACTCAAGTCCTGGCTAGTACCCCTTACAAGGATTCACGTATTTCAAAAGTTCGAAATATAAAAACAAAAAAACACACAGAGAAACCGAAATTATCTGAGCACTGCCATTTTACCGTTTTATAATAATTATACTATAGTAGTATGTTGAAGGGGATTTGTAAAATCCAGAGATTTTGTAAAATAACCAGCAGTTCTAGTATTTTCTTAAATCCCTGAAATTGAGACGAATTTGATAAAATCAGTGGAAATATCTACGCATTTTGTAAAATCAGTTCACTTTATAACTGTTCAAAAAACATTTGAAAGTAATTCTTTCTTCTATGGATTAATATGTTGGAAACGGCTTTAACAGCTAGTACTGGTTAATTTATCTGAGACATTAAAACAAGGATCTTAGATAATTCCTAATTTATAAATTTATTGGGACTGTTTAGTGGTAAGTTTTCATTGCTATTTTTTTTTAAACTGGGTGTTTTGCACTGGTTAACTTTACAAACGTACATTGTATATATAGTATATCATGTTTTTGACTGAGTACATGATCAAAGACTGATTTTAAATCTTTAAACCAATATTTTTCCTTTAACATTATAAAAAAGGTAAAATAAAACATTCTTAAATTTTTTGTAACTTAAGTATTTTAACCCTTCCGCTTCATTTGTTTTCAAAATTTGTTAAAACTTTTTTTATAAATTTAATAGTCTTGTTTTGCCGTAATAGGCCATCTAAAGTCAATAAACAATCTATACATAAAATCAAAGTGTTTATTCATCCCGTTAAAGGTTGGATTTGACAGGCTTTTCATTACTATAATATAATTTAAAGGATTTGGTATATATCTACTGTGACATGTAATTACAAATTGGATACTCATCCTGAACATGCAACTTACATATTTATATTCAGAGTGCAATTGTTATAAAGGTGCATGCATGTCGAAGGCAGATTAAATTTCCATGTTTAATATAAGTACGAAGCTTATAAACTTCAAAAACTTTATCAATTCAACAATTATGGGTCAATTGGGTGTTGTTTACGCCATTTAACTTGCGTGCTAAGAATTGAATGAATTCATTGCAGTATATTTCGATAAAGTCAGCGGTTGATTTTTTATCAAAAAATAATTATCAGTTTATAAAATTTATGCGTTCTAAGCACTTTTCTGAAATTCTTCTTAGAAAAAAGGAAGAAAATAATTTCATTAAAATATTCCAACCTAAAAAGTTGGAAAAGGCTCAGTATATTATTATATAGGTATATAGGAAGATGTGGTATAAGTGCCAATGAGACAAATCTCCTTCCAAGTCACAATCTATAAAAGTAAACCATTATAGATCAAAGTACGGTCTTCAACACGGAGCCTTGGCTCACACCGAACAACAAGCTATAAAGGGCCCCAAAATTACTAGTGTAAAACCATTCAAACGGGAAAACCAACGGTATAATCTATATATAAAACGAGAAACGACGAAAACACTTATGATCCACGACAACCATGTTCCCGACTTACACCCTCCTTAATGTACTTGAAATATTTGCCACTTGCGGTTAAATAAGTAACAACAAATTAATCAACCGATACAAGTATAGCCTTGTGTTTTGAAGGCAATTCAAATGTGGCATGACTTTTATCCTTCTATATTGACATTATTTATTGCAATGAAAGATATATTCAAAACTCTAAGGTATAGGGGTGTGTCGATTTCTTATTCTTCAATCTTAACTGATTACAAAACCTATAATAAAGGGTTATCTATAGGTTAATTGCTTACTTTTAAAACCGCTAAATAAAAATTACTTTTAAATAGGAAACAAGTTGAAACAAGATGTGGCAATAGAAAAGTCAATTTGTAATATACAGAGTACAATGCAATACATCAAAATATAAACTTAATTAACATTTTTATTTGGGGTTTTCAAACCGATACAATCGCCAAGTTTAAAAATCTGACTGAGATCTTTCAGCAAATAAATTGTCAGTCATTTTTAAATTTCAACTTTATTTTAATGTTCTAAGATGTGTCATCTTGTAACTCGATATTTGATGTATATACTATTTATTTTGTGGCAAAATGAATTATATAGATTTATCCTGGTTGATAAAATTTTAAAGTGACACATTCTATTTTTAATCGACTTAAAATTTACAAAAATATTGACTTTCTTCGGTTTTTACATTTCGTTAGTGATTGCTGTTATTTTTTGTTTTATCATCATACCTATGCAAAAAACATCTTTACAGGCTGCTGACAGCAAAACTTTTCATTTTCAAAACCAATTAACTAAAACAGAAAGCATGATTACTTTAAAACCAAGAATAAGCCATGATTTTCTCGCTGCGTTGAAGACTCATTGATGGTCTTCGGTTGTTATCTGCACGTTGGTCGGGTTGTTGTCTTTGACACATTCCCCAATTTCATTCTCAATTTTATTTTCCAGGTGAAGTCGGAATATACATGACCATTTACGATGCCAAAGCAGAAAATCCCAAGTCTTATGGATCAGAAAGATTTTATTACATGGATTTGACAGACAAATTATTCGACCACTTATCGTCGGCCGACGTCGTCAAACTAAGAGAAGACCTGGAAAAGAAGGGCGCTCTTCATGGAGCTTATATTGAACGCTTTTCAAGGGGTAATTATTCATTTTGTAAACTATAAGAAGCCACATTTAGACTAGTACTACATGTAGGTATCTTGTACATAATTGACATATATATATAACATGTATAAATAAAGATCGAAAAGATAATAGTCTTTTTGTAATGTAGCTCTTGACGTAAGTCTCCAACAAAATAAAATTAATTAGGGAATAGAAATATTGTAACCATTGGTCTCCCTGTGACCGGCAGTAAAGCCCTCGCCACAACAACTCTTTGGTAAGTCCGTATTTGGCTAGGCTAACTTTCTGTCCCTATCCAGTATACCCTCGTTTTACCGTGGCTGTCCAAATGTTCACAACCTTCATCTCTGACAGCTAATATTACAATATGGATATCTATTCATCGTTCAATCAATCATTACGTACGTAGGCATACCAATCCTACACATGGCGGCGTTCCTGAAGGAGAAAACTCCACAAATCGCTACGGACTCATGCCATATATAAATTCACAATATGTTCATTTGTCAAGATAGACATAACACCACATTGCCTTTAAATTTACTTAAGAGAAATGGTTGCGAGAGAGTTGGAAAAGGTTTAAACAGTTAATTCCAACATAAGTTTCAACTGTTGACATACACAAGAGGGCCAATTTTTTAATATGCTTTTAGGAAAAATAAGTAAATATATAGATCAAAACATCAACCAAAAGGAAAGTAAAACTTTATTTTAAAGCCCATTGCATTGGAGGTGTAGGTAAATGTATGCTCTTTGGTTAGCTTTCTTGCTAGTTGAACCATGAAGTCATCATTATGTAAGGTATACTAGTACCCTCCTTTCGAAGTATCCTAGTCCTACAGACAGACAGATTGGTTATCTGTATGTCTATAGTCTACTCTTAAAGGAGAAAAGTTTACCTAACATAATAATGACTCCCGGTTCAGCTTGCAAGCAAGCTTTCAAACAATAACATCTTTATCTACACATATATGACATATATGCAATCGGCTGTGATAGATTACTTCAAGTGGGACTATAGCAGTGCAATAGAATAACTGTTTATACATACATACAATAACATCGACGTTATAGTCAGAAAAAAATTACACACAAATATACTTTTTTTCATCTCATGAATAAATAATGTTTTATTTTTTTGTTAACTTGAAGATGCCCGCGAAATCGCAGTACAATTGGGCAAGTGTGGAAACTAAAGAGCTTCTTGAATTTCGAGGGCATTTCGTCGACTGAGCATGTGCGAAAGCGTATAAGACACGGATCAATATGGGATTCCGAATTTTTATATTTTCTCTAAAATTGACGTTTTCTTTGGAAAACAAATTGTTTCTAAAGGAAAATTTAGGAAGTGCAGTGTATGGTTTCAGAGGAGTCTCTTTCCTTTAGTGGTATAGATACTAATGTTACAATTCAAAAAATTGTACTCGTTGAACTGGTTTGTAGTTGTTAAAAGCTTTTGCAAGTGCAAATTGTAAATGTAACCTGCAATTAATTGAACAGAACTCTATAACTGTAGAAAATATATATAATCGATTTAGCTTTAAATTAGGTCTTTTGTCATGAACAAACAAATATCTCTAAAACCATCAGAAATGAAATCAGATTTCGTGTGAACCATATTTGTCAATGTTATCTAGAATGTCAAAAATCCATGTGAAATCGACACGATTAGCGCCATTATAAAATGGAATTCAACATATAACCGATTTTATCAGATACTAAAGTGATCCATCAAAACACATTATAACAGTAACAAATGGATCCATGAGAAACGGAGGGTAGAAAGGGACTGTTTTAATGGGCTTTTATGATGGTGGATTTTAACCCGAATAATCCAGTCGTTATATTTCTCTTTTGATGGCTCGCAAGTAGAAGAGATAGATTGTTGGGAGTGACTGAATTATTCTTAGTTTTATAAGAATATGATGAAAGTGAAAACATTGCCCTTAAACGAATACAGCGAAGTAACGTCTAATGATTTGGCAAATAATGCAAATTAACTTGATCACAGATATCAGGATTAAAATTTGTAAACACACTCGTGTTTCGTCTACACCAATGACACTCGAATCATAAATGTAAAAAAAGGTGCCAAATAAACTACGATATCGAAGTTGAAGAGCATCCATCTTATTTATTTTTAAAATGAAGTATTTACCAGTATTGTGATAAAATGACACTGGGACAATGATTGAGAGGTGAACGTTTTGCCATTATGCTTCTACGATAGCAAGAGACTCAGAGACATAATTTCAATATTTTATTTCTACTTTAAGATCGTAAACCAGAATCAGTTATATATAACTATAGCTACTCGCGTCCGTTTGCATGAGCGGAAACACCCCTCCACTTTCCGTATCTTTAACTATGTGACCATTTCATGGTATTCCGGGGGTTAGAACACCTTTTCAAAAAGAAGCATTAAGTCTATGCGAATTGAGTCGAAACTGTGAAACAAAGCCTTTAGAATTCTGTGCAATCCCATTTTAATGATGCATGGTCAATATTTGTTCTGCTAATTAAAGTCACTTCATAGAAATTCAATACAGACACATTCGTTAGCAAAACAGCCATCAATCGAAGACATTAAATGGGAAAATAATTTAATTTCTTCTTTTTATAACCCTTTTAAAGGCCCTCCCTCGATTCCTGATGACAATTAATACTAAATAATTATCAATATTAGAATCAAATCACTTCATTAGTGACATAACACCCAAATAAACAGAGCTAAATTGTCGATTTTACCGCCATTAAACAGTATCAAATCTATATACTCTATCAGAGATTGAAAACAAAAGAATAGATTTGATTGAAATTATAGAATACTAGATTAATTCTTATTTAGAAATAATTGTAAAACAACCTTCAGAATACTTCCTGTTTTTGTTTTGATTGATTGTACCAGCTAACGTGGATATCATTTGTGTTTAATCATTTAAACGAAAATAAAAAGAAAATACGTAGGATAGAATGCAGCTTGGAACTTGTTATCGTCTTTTAAAACAATTCACGCAGACTATGATTGGGGGGGGGGGGGGATATGGGCACTAGGGACACACTCTTTTCATTGTTTTTTTTTTGGCTGGTAATCGTAGCCAGTGCCTTATAAGATGGAAAACGTTTTCATTCTCCTGCGTAAATATTGGACAGGCGATCTAGCGACGGCTATGTGTGACATGGTCAATGTCACTGAGCCGAATAAAAACATGTTACAATGAGTGGTAACACGTAACATGAAGTCACGTGGCTTTTTATGGGACAAAATTTCAATGGTATTTTTAAACGCAAACTAAAATCTACAACCAGCAAGTTAAAAAACAATTTATTATCAATTTCTTACAATTTCAGGAATAGTTATAGCTGTAGGATTTGATGATATATGTTCATTGCAGTGGCGGATCCAGGGGGTCCGGGGGTTGGAAACCCCCCTTTTTTTGACGATCAATGCTTTGAATGGGGACATGTGGTTGGAGCCCCCTTTAGCCTGGATTGGAAAACCCCCTTTTAAAATGGCTGGATTCGCCCTGTCATTATACTCACTTTGAGATCTCTAAAAACAAGTTAACAAACATTTTATTATCAATTTTTTACAATTTCAGGGATAGTTTTAGCTGTAGGATTTGATGATATAGGAGCATTAGACTCACTTTGGGATCTGTACCAGAGAGGAAAACTTAGTATGACCTTCCAGGATGTCATCGTCAATAGTACGGTATTAAAGAAGCTAAAAACAACCAAGATAGTACTCAGATCTAAAATCTTGGAATCTGAATACAACAACTGTACAAACGAACTGTTAAGTAGAAAAATGAAGAGACTGGAAATAAAAACTAGAGGTAATTATCTTATTGTGACGTATTGTCGTGGTAGGGATATAAAACACTAGAGGTAATTATCTTACTTTGACATATTGTCGTGGTAGGGATATACAAACTAGAGGTAATCATCTTACTTTGACGTATTGTCGTGGTAGGGATATACAAACTAGAGGTAATTATCTTACTTTGACATATTGTCGTGGTGGGGATATACAAACTAAAGGTAATTATCTTATTGTGACGTATTGTCGTGGTAGGGATATAAAAAACTAGAGGTAATTATCTTACTTTGACGTATTGTCGTGGTAGGGATAAAAAAACTAGAGGTAATTATCTTACTTTGACGTATTGTCGTGGTAGGGATATACAAACTAGAGGTAATTATCTTACTTTGACGTATTGTCGTGGTAGGGATATACAAACTAGAGGTAATTATCTTATTGTGGCGTATTGTCGTGGTGGGGATATACAAACTAGAGGTAATTATCTTACTGTGACTTATTGTCGTGGTAGGGATATACAAACTAGAGGTAATTATCTTACTTTGACGTATTGTCATGATGGGGATATACAAAGTAGAGGTCATTATCTTACTTTGACGTATTGTCGTGGTGGGGATATAAAAACTAGAGGTAATTATCTTACAGTGACGTACTGTCGTGGTAGGGATATAAAAACTAGAGGTTATTATCTTACTTTGACATATTGACATGACAGGGATATTAATATATGTACCACGTATAAAGATTCCGTTGGATTCTATATTATTACATGCATTTGAAAAAAAACCTTGAATTTCCCATGCCAAGAGTTATGGTTATTGCACGTTTTCAATTCCGTTTGATAATATATCAAAACAGATGATAAATAATTCTTGAGTTTCCCATGCCAAGAGTTATCATAGTACATATTTTGTAATTGCAAAAGATTGTTATTGCATTGTATGAATTACTTCAATCGTATTATAATGATTGTTCTTTCCTCTTCCTTTTTGCCGACTGCTTGGCGGATCGTGTCCATACAGTAGAACTATTCTGATTTTGACCAAAGTAGCGAGGTAAACGATAATTTTGTCGTATAGGGTTACGATTTGATGTGTATGTTTGGCGGTGTATACTTTTCATGTGAACAATTAACATTCTATATTTTTTGTCAGCAAGATTTCAGAGTGCGGTTCCAGCCATTACAAAAAGGGGGAGGTGTTCCAACCGCATGTCCTCATTCAAATGCATAGATCTTCCAAACATTGTGTACCAAACCCCCGCACCCTAAAGCCGCCACTGGATTCATTGTACACGGTTAAATTAATATTTTAGCTGCGTCGGATATAGAAATCGACCTTATGCAAATTTACGTGAATATACATGTACATTACTCTGATTTATTTTTGAGCATTCATTTACGTAATACAATAAAATGAAAGATGAAGTTTTGTCCGTTTTGTAGCATTCGATTAACAATTCAAATTACAAACAGTCCCAGACTTGAATTTGTTTGCAAAACCTAAATAGGTTAACAGATGCATTGATGTTGATTTGTAAAAGTATAAAAAAAGAAGATGTGGTATGATTGCCAATGAGACAACTATCCATTAACACCTATAGGTCACCGTACGGCCTTCAACAATGAGCAAAGCCCATACCACATAGTGAGCTATAAAAGGCCCGATAAGGTCGATTTCTATCCAACGCATCTCATTTTAAGACACAATATTAAACATGCATAAAAATCTGTACTATTGACTTTCCAGAAGTAGACAAGAAAATGGTGCTAAGATTGGCAGAACAACAAAGGAGTTTCACAGATAATGTGCAATCCCTGAAGGACACGGAGGAAAACATAGAATTATCGTTAGGAGAATTTGCTCTTACCATGAAACAGATACTACCACAAGGTGTACTCGAATTAAAAACTATACGAGAGTTCGAAACAAATTACAAAATGGCCAAAGGAACATCACGTGTCAAAAACACCAAAATTATTGACCAGTTCACAGACATGTTAGGGAAGTTACGAACTACATTCACGGAAGCGTTTACACAATTATATGTACCCTTACTACAAGTTCATTCCATTTGTGAAAGCGAAAAACAAAAACAAATTAAAAGAGACATACGCAGGAAAATTAACATTGGACAAGAATTAATGAAACCGGAAGCTCCGCTCAAAATTGTGATTCATCCCGTCTGGGCAAGAAAGATACTTCCTCGGGAGCAGTCATTATTCCGTGGACTTGTGTGCGTACTTCCGCTTGCCGTGGAAGCTCTCAAAGACATCGACTTCATGCTTGATGAATATATTAACGATTTTGTATTATAATATGTTTCTATTTCATGTCATTAGTCCGTCCATATAATATAAAATAATAAAATGTACCATCTAAAATGGACTCAAACCTTTGCCTTTAAGAATGCTCAAAGCGGAGACCATATACATCTCTCGAGCATCTGCATGTCTCTGTCTGTTTTCTGTCTTGGTTCATTCTTCAACAAGTTTGCTAGATATGTATAAATACATGTAAATGTAATACGGGGGTTGTTCACTGTTGAAAGCTGTTTGGTGACCTATAATTATAGTTTCTGTGTCATTTGGTCTCTTCTGAAGATTTGTCTCATTTGCAATCATACCATATATATTTTTTTTATACATATAGTATACTACATTAATGTTATTGTCTATGGAGAAATAACTTTAAAAATGTGGTGCACACTGAGTAACGCGTATTTGGAATACACAGCAAAAATAATACAGTTATTCCTTATAATTCAATTCTCAATTCAATTTTAAGCCGGAGTAAATCATGAATAACGTTGATGACGTCACGGTCACATGACAAAATTTTGTCTATGAGATGATAGACAAAACACTTGTCAGCCAATCAGAAGACGCGTTACATCCACAATTAGATTATTTCATAATTAACACAAATAATTATTGTTACTCTACCCAGTACACGCTGGTTATTGCCACTGAGAATACAATTGTTTATACCACTGCTGGTTATAGTAACAAAATGAAGCCATTGTTACTCTACCCAGTACACGCTGGTTATTGCCACTGAGAAGACAATTGTTTATACCACTGCTGGTTATAGTAACAAAATGAAGCCATTGTTACTCTACCCAGTACACGCTGGTTATTGCCACTGAGAAGACAATTGTTTATACCACTGCTGGTTATAGTAACAAAATGAAGCCATTGTTTTTCTACCTAGTACACGCTGGTTATTGCAACTGAGAAGACAATCGTTTATACCACTGCTGGTTATAGTAACAAAATGAAACCATTGTTTCTCTATCCAGTACACGCTGGTTATTGCAACTGAGAAGACAATTGTTTATACCACTGCTGGTTATAGTAACAACATGAAGCCATTGTTTCTCTACCCAGTACACGCTGGTTATTGCCACCGAGAAGACAATTGTTTATACCACTGCTGGTTATAGTAACAAAATGAAGCCATTGTTTCTCTACCCAGTACACGCTGGATATTGCCACTGAGAAGACAATTGTTTATACCACTGCTGTTTATAGTAACCAAAATGTAGCCATTATTACTCTACCCAGTACACGCTGGATATTGCCACTGAGAAGACAATTGTTTATACCACTGATGGTTATAGTAACAAAATGAAGCCATTGTTCCTCTACCCAGTACACGCTGGATATTGCCACTGAGAAGACAATTGTTTATACCACTGCTGGTTATAGTAACAAAATGAAGCCATTGTTTCTCTACCCAGTACACGCTGGATATTGCCACTGAGAAGACAATTGTTTATACCACTGCTGGTTATAGTAACCAAAATGTAGCCATTATTACTCTACCCAGTACACGCTTGATATTGCCACTGAGAAGACAATTGTTTATACCACTGCTGGTTATAGTAACAAAATGAAGCCATTGTTACTCTACCCAGTACACGCTGGTTAGTGCCACTGAGAAGACAATTGTTTATACCACTGCTGGTTATAGTAACCAAATCACGGTGGGTATGGTTGTCCTGCGAGAGAACGTTCTGTGCTGGTGATTTGGTCCTGTCAGGTGCTGGTGGATCCTCATTTTGTGCTGGTGGGTTTGTTTACATTGTATCAGAACGGCAATAAAACGACTGTTTTGTTGCTTAATTTTTCTCTGATGCGTCATAAGTACCATGCAAAGTATATTACAACAATATTATATTGCAAAAGTCGTGCAAGTTCGTTAAACGGAATTGTCCTGACGCTGTGCTGGTGATAAGAAAAACGGTCCTGGTTCTGTGCTCCTATGTCCTGGTTCTGTGCCTTTATATTTTAGTTAAAAGTGGCATATATTCAGGATCATTGATGCTGTACTGTTATTGACTAATTAACTGTTGTCTGCTTTCTTGAAATTGACATTGTTGTGAATCTGTTTACTGTTATTATGAGAGAAAAAATACCCCTATTTTTTTTTTTAAATTAACTATAATCTTATTTATTGGCCTGTTAATGGAACCCTTCTTGCCCCCTTTTAAGATAGGAAAATATGTTTACGATTTTCGGGATTACGATCATTTTACAAGATCACCAAAATACGTTGTAATTTTTACAATACTTATATAAAGTAGATGATGTGTATGTTTGTTGGACACATTTCCATAAGAAACCAAAGGAAGTATGTGTTAACAACCATACGTCATCGTACGGCCTTCAACAATAACCCATAAAATAAAAATGTAAAAGGTTTTGCATAAAAATGGAGAGCAAAAGTATAGATTTTTTTTTTTTTACATAAATAAGGCCGTTAGTTTTCTCGTTTGAATTGTTTTACAGTGTCTTATCGGGGCCTTTTATAGCTGACTATGCGGTATGGGCTTTGCTCATTGTTGAAGGCCGTACGGTGACCTATAGTTGTTAATGTCTGTGTCATTATGGTCTTTTGTGGATAGTTGTCTCATTTGCAATCATACCACATCTTCTTTTTTTATAAAACAATACAAATCTACACACACAAAAAACTGGCTTAATTTCAACTGGTTATCAACCCGAATCGCTATAAGATCATATATAAGCTCACCTGTGTCGAGGGGTCGTGTGAGGTTCATGTATTGTCTTGGTGTCCGCAATTACAAAAAGATCTTTTCTGAAATTACTTGACCAAATGTTACCAAATGATTTTTCAAGAGTGAATCTAGGAAAAACAATATTCATCAACAAACATGACCACTGTCTGTTAAAATGTATTCGAGTTTTTAGTTACAGCCGATTCCATTGAGTATGTAGGCAAAGGTGATATCTTTGGTTAGCTTGCTTGTTAGCTAAACCGTGAAGTCATTGTTATGTAAGGTATACTATCCTCCTTTCGAAGTAGCCTGGTCATACAGACAGAAAGATGTGTCATTTGTCGGACTAGTCTACTCTTAAAGTAGGGTGGTTTATATAACCTAACAATGACTTTTCTGTTCAGCAAGCAAGAAGATATTCCCTTTGTCTACACACTCATTGAAATCGGCTTTAATATTGCAAAAGTTCAAGCAATTAGGGCAAAACTTACCGAGTAAAAAAAATCAAAAGGCTGATGTCTATCTACCTTGCACATTTCAGAAAATTCAGATCAGATAACGAAACTGGGTCCAGCAACATTTATAATCAATTTAAGATTTTGACCCCACAGTTTCCATTCACCACAAATATTCTCGTTACAACGAATCATTTTAAATACAAAAATACCAGTTGCAGCCTTTTGTTTATCTATTAATGTATGTATACGGATAAAGTTATGAAAGGCAGCAGGGTCACCAGGGTGAGGAGTCCATGTCATCTGAAATAAATGCTAAGCATAGATCTAGAAAGCGACAGATAATCATGAAATTAAAATAACTCTCTTCTTTTCGACTTTTTTTCGAACAAATTGACACATATATAGTATTCTGGAATTTTTAACTTGTGTTCAATTCATTGGTTATATCTTTTACTAGGATAACAATCCTGTCAAGTATTAGCTGGGTAAAATATTTCAGAAAAGAAGATGGAAATGTGAAAGTTTCCGTGCGTCAGGTGCAACAGCATACGAACCGCTTACATGCCTCGTCAGGGTGGAAGCTAAAAAGTCCACGAAAATTTGATTTAAAACCTTTATTCGTTCCAACAAAGTTATTGAGATTTTGTTGAAGATTTAACCATCTACGACAACAAGAATTTTTTTTTAGAATTTACAGCTCTTCTATAAATATTTGCAAAGCAAACTATTGATCAAATTGCGTGCTATGATTGTTTGGATGTTTGTAAACGACAGGTAAGTAGTCTGTTTACTATATACTAGAATTTGTTAGGACAATAAACATTAACTTCAATTCCTGTCAGTTTGTATTTGTCCAATCAAATCCCAGTATGTATTGAAACTCCGCCTACCTATTGTTTGAAAATATCCAAGCAAACAAGTCAATCAAAGTTTTTTTTGCATGCTTTTATAGAAGAGCTGTACTATATAATACAATGAAGCGTTTAAGTCTTTCGCCAAAAAATGCTATCCGTTTTTAGATGGTGACGTTCCCTTGTCACCATCTTACGGTGTTTATATATCTCAACTTGTACGATTCGCTCGTGTATGTAACAATGTTTTAGATTTTAACGAGAGAAATTTATGTATTACTGAAAAACTATTACACCAGGGTTTTCGATATCACAAACTAGTCAAAACATTTACTAAATTTTATCATCGGTATAAAGACATCATTCGTAAATATAGCTCAACATGCAGACTTCTTATACGTTCAGGTATTTCACATCCAATTTTTTATGGAAATATTCTTTATAAAACACAAAGGTGTCAGTATTCACCTCAGAAACTTAAAAAACCTTTGAATAGACTTATTAAGAAGGGATATAATTACGATACTGTTGTCAAGTCATTAAAGATTGCATATTTTGGCGTTAATATTGAGTCACTGATAAGGTCTTTGCGTCGGAACTAAACACATTTATTCTAAAAACAGTTGTTGGCATGACACGGGTTATGTTCTTCTCATATATGTTATGATGGTATGATACTAAACCCCTAACGGGAAGGATTGTGCCTGATGTACATATGATGAAATCATAATCTTTCAGTCAGTTTAATTGAAGTCTGGAGCTGGCATGTCAGTTAACTGCTAGTAGTCTGTTGTTATTTATGTATTATTGTCATTTTGTTTATTTTCTTTGGTTACATCTTCTGACATCAGACTCGGACTTCTCTTGAACTGAATTTTAATGTACGTATTGTTATGCGTTTACTTTTCTACATTGGTTAAAGGTATAGGGGGAGGGTTGAGATCTCACAAACATGTTTAACCCCGCCGCATTTTTGCGCCTGTCCCAAGTCAGGAGCCTCTGGCCTTTGTTAGTCTTGTATTATTTTAATTTTAGTTTCTTGTGTACAATTTGGAAATTAGTATGGCGTTCATTATCACTGAACTAGTATATATTTGTTTAGGGGCCAGCTGAAGGACGCCTCCGGGTGCGGGAATTTCTCGCTACATTGAAGACCTGTTGGTGACCTTCTGCTGTTGTTTTTTATTTGGTCGGGTTGTTGTCAATTTTATCAATTTCTTTTTGTCCTATGTAAACTTCCGTACCATTTCCTTCCATTCATGATCATTAAATTGAACTGTAAAATATTTCTTCGTACCTTCTTAATTCCTTTATAAGTCTTATGTAAATATAATTATGACAACTGTTGTGAGCACAAGATTCACTGCACACTTTTAAAGTTCTGCTTCATCAAACATTAAAATGTGAACTTAAGTTTTGAGACTTTTTTAATCGACACGATTGGGATTTTTGTATATGAGAACATGGTTTATCTATTAGTTGAAAATGCGGCTTTGAACTAGCTTTCAGTACCTGCGAGCATTCGTTGTTCAATAAAGTGTGTCTTTGTGTTATTATTTTATGTGAAAATTGTTGTGTTGGTACACCACTGTAACAATGAAGGAGGAAATGAGGAGGGTTGGTTGGGTTGAAGTGGGGAGGGGTATGCGGAGCGCTAACAAACATGTCTATGCGGCATGGGCTTTGATCATTGTTGAAGCATCAATGTAAGGGGCATTTAATATCTTAATAAAACTATTCTTATTTTAGATACTATATATTGTTATCTTATATTGGACGAAAGATGTTCCCTTTTATGTAATTATGTAATACAAGTAACGATAATTTGAAAACACATATTAAACAGCCAAATGGATGCACAAGAGCTAAAATAGGAGTTATAGATCCTATTGACAACAATTATTTGCCCAATTTTATTGATTTTGTAACATTTGTTTCAAATATGACCAACTTCTTATCCAAAATCACCAGCACCGTATCAGGACCCACCAGCACAATGACAGGACCCACCAGCACAGTATCAGGACATGAATAAATTGAGAAAATGCTAAATTTTAATAAATTGCAATGTTTTTTTCACAAAATAGTTTTGTCGTGTGGATTGCGGTATAGAAAGCGGACTCTATGAGCATTTTTGTTTTATTTTTTCAGTTCTAGATTTTCTGAAAATGAGCATTTTTGTGTAACGCTTACTGAAACAGTTTAGAGGGTCAACTTTTTAATGGTTTATATATGAACCCATAAGAAAGAAAATTGAAAAATCTCAACTGTTTTCTTCCATTTTTTATGAGTGAAAACGTCAAAAATCATAATTTTCGTCTTTGTTTACATTTTTTCATTGATCACCAGCACCCGTCAGGACCGAATCACCAGCACAGAACGTTCTCTCGCAGGACAACCATACCCACCGTGCAAATGTAGACATTGTTAAGTACCACTGCTCTTTTAAAGTGTATCATCTACCCAGTAAATAGAGTTAAGAACCACTGATGGTAAGGATACCCTTACCACAGCTGTAATGACCTCTTGTCTACTGGGTGCCTGATACACTAGGATACCTTTAAAAGCAGTAGTATAAAATACTGTACTGGATAGATGAAACGCTTACATGCATCGGTACTAACCACCGTCTACTGGTTATATGATACACTTGGATACCAGTTTCACCAGTGATACTAATCACCATCTTTCGGGTAGCTGATACACTTCAATACCAGTACCAGCAGTGGTACTAACCACTTTACTGTGTAGATGGTATACTTACTTGCAGTGATACATAACAATGTCTGTTAGGTAGAAGGTATCTATACTAGCAGTGGTATCCAACACTGTCTGGGTATATGATACACTTCATAGCAGTGGTACTTAATACTCTACTGGGTATATGATCAACTTAGGTACCCTTGCAAACAGTGGTACTTTATACTCTACTGGGTATATGATCAACTTAAGTACCCTTGCAAACAGTGGTACTTAATACTTTACTGGGTATATGATCAACTTAGGTACCCTTGAAAATTTTGTGAAGATGATATAATGGGATACCCTTTCAAGAAGTAGTTCTCAAGACTGTCTACTGGGCAGATGCTAGACTTATATATCGTTACAAGCTGTGGCATTGACCACTTTATCATATGCACATTGTTCACTTTGATACTCTTACCAGTAGTTGTAATAAACACTCTCTAAATGGTAGATAAATGATCCAATTCCAATCTCCTTACTAAAGTGGTATCAAACACTGATATTTGATACATTTTGGGTACTCTAACCAGCAGGGGTAATACAGAATGTCTACACACTTATATACCCTTACAAACAGTGATGTTTAACACTTTCTGCTGTGTAGACGATATACCCTTAATAGCAGTGGTGATAACCAGAATCTATTTGGTAGATGGTTCACTTGGAAACAATTAGCAGTAATGTCTATACACACTGTCGACCGGGTATGTGATAGACTTGGATACATTTACACGCTTTGTTACTTAACACTCCCTGCCAGAAATAGGATACATTTCGATACCCTTACCAGCAGTGAAACTCACACTGTCGACCGGTTATGTGATAGACTTGGATATCTTTACATGCGTTGGTACTTAACACTCCCTGCCAGAAATAGAATACATTTCGATACCCTTACCAGCAGTGAAACTCACACTGTCGACCGGTTATGTGATAGACTTGGATACCTTTACATGCTTTGGTACTTAACACTCCCTGCCAGAAATAGGATACATTTCGATACCCTTAACAGCAGTGAAACTCACACTGTCGACCGGTTATGTGATAGACTTGGATACCTTTACATGCTTTGGTACTTAACACTCCCTGCCAGAAATATGATACATTTCGATACCCTTAGCAGCAGTGAAACTCACACTGTCGACCAGGTATGTGATAGACTTGGATACCTTTACATGCTTTGGTACTTAACATTCCCTGCCAGAAATATGATACACTTCGATACCCTTAGCAACAGTGAAACTCACACTGTCGACCAGGTATGTGATAGACTTGGATACCTTTACATGCTTTGTCACTTAACACTCCCTGCCAGAAATAGGATACACTTCGATACCCTTAGCAGCAGTGAAACTCACACTGTCTACTAGGTAGATAGTACACTTGGATACCCTAGCAACAGTGGTACTTAACACTATCTAACTTGTATATTACTTAAACTGTCTCCTTTGTAGATTATACAGTTGTATACATTTACCAGCGGTGGTATTCAAACTGTCTCCTTTGTAGAGTATACTGTTGTATATACATTTACCAGCGGTGGTACTTTAAACTGTCTCCCTGGTAGATGATACAGTTGTATACTTTTAGAAGCAGTGGTACTTAGACTGTGTCCTTGGTATATGATACTGTTGTCTATACATTTACCAGTGGTTGTATTTAAACAGTATCCTTGACATATGGTACAGTTTTATACCTCTACCAGCTGTGGTACTTAAACTGTCTTCTTGGCAGATGATACAGTTGTATACCTTTACCAGCAGTGGTTCTCAAACTGTCTCATTGATATATGATACATTTGTATACATTTACCAGTGGTACTTACATGATCTACTGTGAAGATGATATATTTGTGATACCCTTACCAGTAGTAGTGTTAACGACTGTCTATTGAGCAGATGGTAGACTTAAATATCGTTACCAGCTCAGGCATTGACCACTTTATCTTGGGTAAATTGTACACTTGGGTACCCTTACCAGCAGTGGTATTAAATACTCTTTAAATGGTAGATTATTTACGTGAACAATCCAAGTCCTATCTCCATACCAGTGTGGTACAAACACTGATAGATGATACACTTGGGTACTCTAACCAGCAGCGGTAATATAGAATGTCTACATAGTAGATGATTCACATTTACAAGCATCATCTCTTCAGTAGACACAAAGCACCAACATAGAATTACTTGTAGTAACTGAAATGTTATTCAAAGTAAAAAAACAATTGATAAATAAATCATATTATCCCAGACTTAAGTATCAATCAGTACAGATAAAACGGATTTAATGTTCAGTAGTCATAGCAGTGAAAACAATATCACATTATGCAAGATATTTTTTTATCTGAGAAGATCTATAGTATTCATTATATGGATTTTCAAATTATAAGCAGTGTGAACAAAGTTTGGAATTACATGTCATATTTTTCTTAAATAGAGAATTTAATTTAAGACAGTTGACAGTAAATAATATATCTTGGAAAGGGTGCATGCTTTTAACAATTACATGTCCATAATCTACACCATATGAAATAGTAGCGTACATATAACTGATTTTGTATTTATGTATTTTGTTTTTACCTCTTTGAAACATGATACTCTTTAGTCAGTTTTGGGCTAAATAAAATGCAATACATATATTGCTATTTTTAAACTCGAATTTATGAAATGATTGTTTTAATTGTATACAAATCCTTGCTTTTTACTTTAAATGACTGAAAAGAAGCAAGTACTTAATCGTATTGATCACTGTTAATTAAATTAAATTAGTTTAAACAGACACTGTCATGTAAGTAGAAGGTTAAGTTTTGAAAAAGCAACAAGAATTAGAATTGAATTTACAACGATGTATGATAGGAATGAGAACTCAGAGATTAAATCAGTCCTTATGTTCTAATTCAATTTGAAAATACAACATATTTATAACATCAAATTGCATAACGCAAAATTGCATTTATGTTCTAACGTGTGGAACTTGCAAATTACAATATGTTGGTGAAACAGAAACACCATTTAACATCCGACTAAATAACCATCGGTCATTTTATACAAAAGAAAGGAACTGCCCAATTACAAGACACCTTTTAAGAGCAGGACATGATTTTGAAAACGTCACATTTCAAATCATTGAGAAAAATCTAAATTGGGATACACAAGGAAGACAAAAAATAGAGAGATTTTAGATGCACCAGTTACGAACTCTTGAATCTGATGGACTCAATGAGAGAGTCGAAAAAAGATTTAAAAGCAAATCAAAACCATAATTATCTTGAAATCATACAAATTAATTTATAGAAATTCATACAATTAATCGAACATCTATAAATGTGTTAAACTTTTATTCCAACTTCATGTAGTTGTAGCTACAAACATATGTTTTGCAACATCCATCAATATGTTACACTTTTCCTCAAATCTTGTATAGATTAAGCTACAAAAATATTTTTTGTTATGCATCCGATTTCACCTTGAGAGATGCACACGCCTGATGAAGCTAATTTGTTTAGAGAAATATTGCGTATTTCTATTTAAAATCTAATAGAACTTTTAATGTATTAATTAGCTTGTTTAAGTTATATTCTTAGACATTTAGATAGAAATAATTCAGTAACTGTATTAGTTTATTGTACACCTTTGTCACCAAAAAGGACATTTGGATTTTCCAAACCATCTGTCAACTTATCCTAATTTGAAACCTTAGTTTCTTCATAGCTTCAGATGTTTGGTATATAAACATGTCAATACTTCTCTGATTATATCCTCGGGCACGGATACTCCATCCGCAGACGTATTGACCCAGTACTGTAAAACATGAAAACAACACAGTTATTTAAATCATTAATGGACAACTTCATATATATGTATATGACAATGTAATATAAATTTCTAGACACAAAGCGGTGCAAAATTCTATATCTAAGTACGAAATGTCCTCATTATTTAATTTTTATTATTTCTTTCTTACAAGTCTGACTCTGAGAAGAGTTCCAAAGTTTGATTACTGATTTTTTAATAACCATCCGGATAGTTGAAATGATCTGAAATTATGTCATATACTTTTTTATCCTGACTAAGCGAGCACTGAGCATACTTACTTTTGTATAAACATTGGTGTTGCATTGGGTGATTAAGAATTCGAAGTGCAAACTTTTTATGAAAAATCAAACACGGTTGACCCATAATGATTAAGACATCTGTCAGCTGAAAAATCGAAATGACCTTTTCCTCATGAGATACTTAGTAATACAATAAACTTTTCAACTTATCAAATCAAACCGGTTCTACTTTCGATAGTAATGCAATGCTCATAATATTTATCACTACTGTTTTCGTATGACAAATTAGAAGGATAACATAAGAGATATATTTGTGTATAAACCAAATATTAAAAGGACTGTTCCTGAATCAAATGTAAACAAAACAAGAATTTACCATTGAAACAAGATTACAAAAAGTACGTGACAACATGCGACCTCCAAAATTAACACTTTGTAAAGAAGAAATACTCCTTGCGGTCAGTAAACAAGTGAAACTAAATGTTGGTTCCTTGCATGCTATATTCCGCGCTAACACGTTAAAAAATATAAATAGTTTTGGCCTATCCTTATACATTTTTTATACCGAGTTAGGACCACGCGTCAACAAACAACTAGAAGTGGTACTTCAAGTCCCTATACATGTTATAATCCGCGTTAGTGCCTTGTCCTAATTATAATGCAGTCATGTACATTTGTTTAAAAAAAAATCAATTACAAATACCTTGAAGTTTGTTCGTTCGTTAACTACAACAATATCAATTTGCCTTTAGCCCCATCTCTGATCTGATACACCTTGTTGATGTAACTTGTGTAAATGTGATTTAATATTACTCCATTCATACTTACTTTTTAACCATATAACCATATAAGGTAAAGAGGTGTTTCGATACATACTTGACAAACGGAGCTTTATTTTGATTAATTACTGACTAGTATTAGTAAATGTACAAAAATAGCGACTTTAAGTGCGTGTTATTGGGTAAATACAAAAGCACTGATTAATAATTTGGGTTGTCGCGTATATATCATGTGTAGCGGAATCGGTTTTTATATATTTAAAATTATATGTAGGATGGCTTATTTCAATTCAAAATTCATTTTTATTGTTATTATTTTGCTTACATGTTCGTATCCAGGGTAAACTAAAAAGTGTAGTTGATTTCTATTGGTTAATCAGTAAGGATTCTCGGTGTTTTACATAAGATAAATGATTAAAAGTTTTTCTTCTCTTCTCAGTTGTTTAGATTAAAATATTTTCGAGTGAACCTTTATATACAAGTTTGTATCGAAGTACGCGGTTGGTTAAAGTTGTTATTTCTTCACCTGTAATTAGTATATAAAGTAGATATTTGATTAATTCGGCCGCTTGATCGTATAAAGCCAAGGTCTGTATAAGACATAATCGACATTTGGTTTGAATAAAATCGCCGTTGTTTATCTTTATTATTAAGGGCTTACGGGTGTATTATACCCGGATGTCTGAATAAGACACTGCAACTTGGTTTGAATAAAACCGATATGCTTTATTTCTAAGGGTGATTCTTCGTTGCTTTATTTTGTCCCGTTTTAGTCTAATTCCATAGCGTGTTCTAGTAAGAATTGAGTAAAGTAGCTTTTATATTTTGGGGGTTTGAATTTAATATTTAATGAGATTACGATAGAGTTTAATAGTTTAGGGTATTTACGGTAAAATTCCATTTGTTTAGAAGCCGAAACTTAATATTCATTTTACATTTTTGATAAGAGCTTTTACATTATTTTACAATGTAATATTTTATGTGACTTTGATACTTTGTATTGTTATTGCAATATTATTTACATCTGTTGATATTTTGAGAGACCTTATTAAATTATATAAACTTACTTATCTCGATCTCTTCAGCCAAGGAGACTCAGGGTCCAGGGGTTCGAACCTTTACATAAGGTTAACAGACGGTTTTATACAATTTTTAGTCGGAAATATGAAGTAGACTTGTGTTTCGGGAATTAATTATTTCCGAGCCATAAGATCAATTACGCTTGATTTAATATAATTGTCCGATTACAGGTGTTTCAATTTGTAGTTAACTTAGGGATATTGAGGTCAATGTCAAGTATTGATTTGTCGGTGTACTTTTAGGTAAAGGTGGGTTCGAAGAGTAGACACACGTATTCACGGTGTTGTTGATTTAGACACACGATAAAAAGGAATTCGTCATTACAATGTAGAAATACCTGTAGATTTAGAGGCTGAGTTAACATTATAGTTGACTTTAACAAATAAAACACACAGATAATAAAAAAAAGATATTTTATACATAGAAAAATACTGAGGTCAAACTGGACAATAAAATACTAAGTTAGTTCACACGTCAGTATGAATATAAGTTAAACAAAATAGAGACATCATCAGCATGAAAATAAACTAAAGTAACCCATAAGTCAGCATGGATAGTACAATGCAAAAAGAGTCCATACGTCAGCATGGATAGTAAAAACCAAAAAGAATCCATACGTCAGCATGGATAGTAAAATATAAGAGATCTATACGTCAGCATAGATAGTAAAATATAAGAGATCCATACGTCAGCATAGATAGTAAAATATCAGAGATCCATACGTCAGTATAGATAATGAAATATAAGAGATCCATACGTCAGCATGGATAGTGAAGCAGGTTGAAACCATACGTTAGCATGGATTGAAAAAGTGTATTCCATACGTCAGCATGGATGATAAAAACATAATTCTATAAAAAAGGCAAGCGTAGACAATAAAGCATAAAAAACCCATACGTCAGCATGGCTATAAAATAAACAACAGAAAAAATCAAACATAAGCATGGATAATAAAACAAAAATAAACATAAAATAAGTAAGTAATAAACAACACAAAATGCTGTTACAAATAATAAGAAAAATATAGTGTTAAGTATGTCTTTAAAAATTAACTAATAGTTTCTATCAAAATGAAAGTCCCCAGAGGCACTGACAACAAAGGCGATTGTAGGGGATGGCGGTGGGTGATGAAATTCTAGATATAAATTTTCAAACGAGAACTATGCTCTGCACATGAAAGAAACAAAGAGGTTTTGAAATCTGAGACGTCATGTACAATGAACCAAAGTGAGGCTGGAATGACCACGCGGATGAAATTCGTTGAAAGGGGCACCAGGGGGTAATAACAGCTATAAACTATAATTATATACATAATTGCCATTTATAGACCTGTTACTTCCTAATGTAATGAAACCAATATTTCTCATGATATCTACATGTACGAACAGCCTAGTAAATGTCTCATGGCATATACCACAAATGGAACTGGATACAAGTATAAGAAAACCAATCTTGAACCTTTACCAACCTGTTACTATATTGCATGACTTATATACCAACTACAAAATGACTTGAGCAAATATATACCAAATATAAGTCCTTTACTGTCGTACTAAAATACTATAGCCAAGTTGACCTGATGCTGCTTCTAAGATACGTATTTTTTAACCAAGATTCTATTGGTTTTTTTTGTCTCACGGATTTATACCAGCACTTCTATCATTCTTTGAATCTATCTATGTTAACAAACAATAGGATAAAAGATATATTTTATTACTTCTAAGCATGTGTAATTTCACAACATATATACATATTTACATAACAAATTACAACTTGGAAAAACTGGGGACTAACAGCTGTTTGACACTTTTGAAATTAAAATTGAGTTATCCCCATTTTCATATAGATATAAAATTTAAAACTTGGGGGATGAGATACAAAGGCTAATGTGTAGAAATTGTATCGAATTGGTCAAATACAGGTGTGAAGCAGCTGTAGCCCCCAAGTGGAATGGGGAACCTTTGTTGCCAGTACAATTTATCCTAACTTCTGTCTGTCTCAGCTAATTGTTTTTGAGCATTCTTAAGAACATTGGGAGAAGTATGAATATGTCTTGTGTAACAATTAGATGACCATCTACCAAGTGTTTGAATTAAATGATCTTCGAGACGGGCTTCTTGAACAGATGTAGCTGCACCAATTCTAAAGGAGTGTCCATTGTAGGAATCACAAGATAAGCCTAATTTGTCGAGTAAAATTTTGACATGTGAAATGAAAAATTTTCTGTTTAAAGGTTTCATATCTTCGGAGATGAAAAAAGCCTCTGTATTAGAGGAGTACACAGACTGCCTCAACTGATTGTATTTCAATATCGATAAAACAGGACAAATTGAACAACCTGTTTTGTAAAGTGGAATAGTAATTCCTTGTCTAAAAGGATCAGTTTTAGACTTTTTAAGAGTTACAAAAATACAGTCAGCAGTGATTTGCAAATCACTGCAGCATAAGTTACATTCAGGATCAAACTGATTCATTACAGTGAATTCACCACATCTTAAAAAACCAAAAAAGGCTGTTGTACAGGCAGCCTCTAACATAATACTATTAAAATTACCAAAAATACATGTATGTAGTAATTTACACATTTTTGACAAAATAGACATAGTAATAGGTAAACGTTTTTGTTTGACAGTAGACCCTTGTTTTTTCTTTAAACCAATTAAAATTGTTTTAAGACACTCAAGAGGCTTTCCGAAACTTATTAATGGATTAAAACCTCCATACTTTAAAAAATGAAACCTTATGCCACATAAATATAATTTAATAGTAGAATGACATAATTGTTTGTGTTCAGCACAATATGCTACGAAGCGCATAAGCAATGTTTCTGACACAGGTGGGAGACTGTCTTTATTCCAAGTCAATCCATCTAACAAAAGAAATCTAGTATACAGTTTGATTCCTGTCCTATATACGCTAGTTGTGTTATTGGAGAGTGAATATTTCCACAAACTGTCTATTGTGCAGTCCAAAGGATCTCGGACTCTGGGGCCAATTCCCGGAATTTGTGTACCTGAAAACGAGATAAAGCATCTGCTATAGTGTTACTCGAACCAGGTACATGTTCACTAAAAACGGCAAAATTGTTATAAACTGCACACATTGTTAAGCGTCTCATAAGTTTCATTATGCATGGTTCTTTAGAGCGACCTTTTTTAATGATATGAACTGTAGCAGCATTGTCACAATAAAACAGGATCTTTTTTCCGCACCACTGTTTACCCCATAAAATAGCTGCAACCACTATAGGGTATAGTTCTAAAAAAGCCATTGATTCTGAATAGTCTTTAATACTTGGCAATTCTTTTGGCCATTTATCATAAAACCATTTGTTTTTGAAAAAACCACCAAAACCAAGAGTAGATGAAGCATCAGTATATAACGAAATACTAGATGCTGTAGTCAGTTGATTGTCATAAAACAAATTTATACCATTCCATTTTGTTAAGAATTCTAACCACATCTGTAGATCTGCTTTGCATTCCTTGTTAAGATGTACATAATGATAACTTTTTTTAACTGTTGACATAGACAATAACTGTTTCGTGTCTTTAAATATTAGCTGTATTTGTACGAGGCTAGGAAACAAGGTGTATGCGAGCTTTTAGCGAGCTATTACACCTGTTTCGAGCCGAGTACAAATACAGCTGATATTTAAAGACACTAAACAGTTATTGTCTTTATCCTGCAATTAATTCTGTATATTATTTGTGTTTTAAAAGACACAAAAACTCATGTTTTGCATTAATTTTCGTTTGAAATCTCCCGAGGCCCGTGTAGTAATACGATTCAGTAATCACACATTCAGCTAAGACGGGTTCGCAAAAAAAGAATCTCGAATTGTCAACAATAATACATCGCTCAAAGTAAATAATTATCTATTTTAACATAACAACTAATTTCAACAGTAAAAACAATAATAAAACATTGTCCAATTTGAGACAGGGGTGTACAAGTTGTCCTACGCCTCAGACTCGACATTCACTAATCATGCATGTTGAAATTGACATGGTTGTTTTTGTTACACAATCATACAAATTCAAGTTTTGAAATCGAAAGTTGTCATCGTAGAAAAGACTGCTGTTCATATGTGTATGTTATCAGAAAATTGGTGTGATTCTTATTGCTCTAAAGAAATGTTTGAAAACATACAGAACGTATAAAAATAATTGTTAATTCGCAATTGAATTGATACGTCATTGGAATGCGATTGCAATACACATTCTGAGGTCACGCAGGTTCATACAATACTCAGTCCAGCAGTGGGCGGGGCTTTAAAGCGATATACAGATACAGCATAGACGTTAAGCACGTTATTGCGTCAACGCATTGAAATGCGACAGAGCAATTTGATAAATAGCTCTTCTATATAATCTAAATAGTTCAGCTTTATGAAATTTATATCCATAGATTCGGCAGGTATTACTGTTTCTAAAAATATAAAAAAAATATTCTTTAACTTTTGATAATAGTTTCAAATAATGATACAATTGTGCCAAAACGTCAAAAATATGCGTGTCAGACGTAACAAATTATTCGCAAAATAACTTTTGCGGGAATTTTTGTGGTCTAACAAAGAGTTTCAAATCCGCGAAAATTCGCATGAATGATAAACGTCATATATAATTTAGTATGGCATTGCTGTTTTTTGTGTTGATGGAACGGTCAAAGCTGATTTTTTCAAAAATGAATAATCCTCGCCATGGTCAGGTTTCGGAAAATGGTAAGTTATCAAAAGTTATCGCTTTTTAAAATATCAGATGATATAGAATTTTGTTTTCATAAATTATTCCTACAAAAGTGCTTAGATAGACCATTTCAAATCCGGAATTTTACAGCACTAGCACCACAAATAAAAACGCATTGGCTTCAGGAAAATGTCTTGCAAGATTGTCCAATGTCCAATTTCGCCGCTTTTTACCAAAACACTGTCAGTTTCAACGTCATTATATTAAATATTCTATTTGTAGCATACCAAATAGTGCTTTTGCGTAATTGTGCTTTCACCCCACAATACGATAACATACTTTTTGATAAGCTGTTAAGTCGAAATGACTTCGTTTTTTAACAAATCAAATGTCTTGCAAGTTTGTCCACTGAACAATTTTCTTACGTTTTGAACGTTTTCGATTCGGGACGCTATACATATATGTATTTTCAAATTATTTCTAAAAGTTTGTTCTTTGTTTTGGTGTTAAACTCCACTACATCATGTACATGTATAAACGACATTTGTTGTATTTTATTGACCTGTCATCATAGGTAAGAGAAGCCGGACATCAGGCGACCTTAAGTTAAAATATTTGCAATAACTGTCGATTAGGATCGGAGTCGAACAAATCTCGCCACGAGCTTATCTTAAAATCGCCGCACGCTTTTTATCACTTTATATGAACTCATTAGGCCAATCACCCTCCTTGGACATCGAAATTGAAAGCAGTTCGTATTATCATATGATATATGAACGATATTTCATTGTTTTTAAATAACAAGTACGGTTCGATTTCATGTTTTAAGAACAGAGGACAAAACAAAATAACCAAATTACAAATTTCGAAAATAGATAGAATCATAGTAACCACGATAAGAACAGACTGTAATATATAATAGTAGTTATAATCAAATAGAAAATGAATAATTATCTAAAATAAAAAAACATAAAAAAACATATGGTAATTTGTCAATAAATAGGTAAAATATTTCAGATGACTGGGGTTGTTCATTTAACCAAGATTCTAAAGTTGTGAAAGGGCTATATTACGAGAGAATAAAAGATCAACCGTTTATTTTCAAACTTGTGAAGCGTAGAACTGCGATTTGCTATTCATCTGCAATACGGTTCATATGTGCTGAAATTGAAGGAAGCAGTAAAATTGTTGTACCTGAGGAGTTACACCTCGATATCATACAAAGCTTGTTAACATATCAGATGAATATAATTATTTTTTCACGCAATCATTCTCTTTCTTGATTTACTTACTCCGTTGTAAACAATAGAAGTCTTTTTCATTAAAATCCTTTCACTTATCATCACCCCCCCCCCCCAAAAACAACAACATTTAAAAAAAGATAAAAGATAACAGCACAAAACACAACAACTATGTTATTTAAGCAACATGAATTGCTTCCTGCCTTCCCTCTCTTCTTAGATTTAAACGGGTGACCAACGCATTATATAATATACTATAGGCACTATTTTCTCACCCAAATACCTATTTTGTATTGTTTATTTTTGCTTGAGTAACTACCAGTAGGAAATATTTCATACATATTCAAGACTTTGAAGTAACCATATCGATCAAAAATGATTACAAACAAAACGAACAAAGTATATTCGATTACCGACGTAAAACGTCAAATTTTGACGTTACTAATTGGGACGCAATATCGTGCGTAACGTCATAGCGATATCTGTAGGGCTGTATCTGTATAGTAGAAAACCCAATTGCAGGATAGATAAGTTTATATAAGTAAGTTACGAATGCACGGCCTGGTAATATAACACGACTGGCAAAATTTAGGTGACCCAATAATTGTTCCAAGTCTTTCCTAGTACAGGTTCGTTTCTGTATCATTGTATTGATAAAATCAGTAATACGAACAATTTTGTCTTGTGGCAGACGAGCTTGCATGTTAACAGTGTCTAAAATAATACCCAAATATTCAAGTTCAAAAACTGGGCCTACTGTCTTTTTAGCAGATAATGGTACATTTAATTTATTAAAAATTAATGATAATAAAGACATAGTTCTTTCACCACAAAAATTTGGTTTATCTATGGTTAAAAAATCATCCAATAAATGAAAAATAACATCTATATTATAATTATAAACTATAATTATATACATAATTGCCACTTTAACAAATAAAACACACCTATAATAAAAGAAAGATATTTTATACATAGAAAAATACTGAGGTCAAACCGGCTCCTGTTACACATGCAATGCGACATCAACACTCTGACATTGCAGTCCTAAAGGCATAATACCCTACATACGATCTTATTTTGGTAAACAAATCAAACTTATTTAGTGGTTGTCGTTTCTTGATGTGTTACATATTTGTTTTTGTTCATTTTTTGTACATAAATAAGGCCGTTAGTTTTCTTCGATCGAATTGTTTAACATTTGACACTTCGGGCCTTTTAAACCTGACTATGCAGCATGGGCTTTGCTCATTGTTGAAGTTCGTACGGTGACCTTACATTGTCACTTGCTGTGTCACTATGTCTCTTGTGACGAGTTGTTTTATTGGCAATAATACCACATCTTCTTTATATAACAACCTAATATGTTTTTTTTTATTTGCAACAGACAAGCATCGTACATTGACATCTCCATCGCTTGTAAAGCAAGATACATGTCTGCATTCTTTAGTTTGTCGGGCATTTAGTTTTATTAGTCCCCTATTGACAAAGTGGAATGGTACTTTAGGTTTGCACTCGATCCGTTCGTCTGTCTGTCCATCCTGCTTGAAGATATTGACTCGATATTTGTTATATATAGTTTATACCATGAAATTATTGATCAAGTAGTGTTGTTTTTCAGTCTCATATTTTCTGTATAGAGTTGTGTGTACTGTTGTTAAATGTTTCATAATTTTCCCCCCTGATTTCATGAACACGATTGTAAATTAGAAGAGTATTCCAATACAACGAATTCATAACCAGTAGAGGAATATGTATTGCCATGCGATGCTAACAAGATTGATTTTCTGTTTCTGTATGCCTATAATACTCAATTAACTATATTTTAGACCCCATCAATCTTTATTCATAACCATTGGACCATTAGTCATTATTTTGTAAAACCCATATGAAAATTTTGATATTTGTAGAATGTTCAATTGTATATGCTGCCCTCTACATGTCTTTCCGGTGCAGTTATTTCCTGCATTTTGTATTGCAAAATATTCAAATTCATCCTGTCTTGCTACACATGTAACAAAAGAGAAAATCCAGAAAAGTTTGTTTTCTTCTATTTAACCTTCCTTACTGTATTTCATACACAAATTACACATCAAGTGTCAATACAAACATTGTCCAAAGGCAAGGAAGCGATACCATTGGTTTCAAGATTTCTTTCATTAACAGAACAACACGACTAGAAATACCATTGGTTTCAACCTTTGTTTCAATAACAGAACGACAATGGATACCATTGGCTTCAACCTTTGTTTCAATAACAAAATGACAAGGGATACCATTGGCTTCAATCTTTGTTTCAATTACAGAACGACAAGGGATATCATTGGCTTCAACTTTTGTTTCAATAACAGAACTACTAGGAACTCCATTGGCTGCAACCTTTGTTTCAATAACAGAACAACACGACAAGGGATACCATCGATTTCAACCTTTGTTTCATTAACAGAACAACAAGGGACACCAACCTTTGTTTCAATAACAGATCGACAAGGGATACTATTGTGATTAATTAAAACAGAATAACCAAGGAAAGTAAATAATACGTTTGTATAAACTTTTCTTTTCAAATCAACGTGTGCGACTTATCATCTAATGTTTACTTGGAAAAACCATGACAGGTGCCACTAGTGGACCAGAATCTGCTTACTCCTCTAAAACTCATGAGATCACCCTTTTTTTTTGTGAAGTTGTTTGTTTCTCAGTCTTATATGTTCTGTATAGAATAGTGTGTACTGTTGTTTTATGTTTCATTATTTTTTTTTCTGATTTTCTGAACACAATTGTTTAATGTGCCCTTTGTATCTTCAGCAACTATTTTCAATTTCGGAGTGTGCATACTTTTGTAATACCCTCTTGTTTATAATAAATTTTGTTATTTGTAGAATGTTCAATTGTATATGCTTCTCTCTACATGTCTTTCTGGTGCAGTTATTTCCTGCATTTTGTATTGCAAAATATTCAAGTTCATCCTGTCTTGTTACTCATGTAACAAAAGAGAAAATCCAGAAAAGATTGATCTTTCTATTTAATCTTCCTTTCTGTATTTCATACACAAATTACGCATCAACTTTCAATCCAAACATTGTCCAAAGGCAAGGAAGCGATACCATTGGTTTTAAGATTTCTTTCATTAACAGAACAACACGACTAGGAATACCATAGGTTTCAAAGTTTGTTTCAATAACAGAACGACAATGGATACCATTGGTTTCAACCTTTGTTTCAATAACAGAACTACAAGGGATACCATTGGCTTCAACTTTTGTTTCTATAACAGAACGACAAGGGATACCATTGGCTTCAGCTTTTGTTTCTATAACAGAACGACAAGGGATACCTTCAACCTTTGTTTCAATAACAGAACTACAAGGGATACCATTGGCTTCAACCTTTGTTTCTATAACAGAACGACAAGGGATACCTTCAACCTTTGTTTCAATAACAGAACTACAAGGGATACCATTGGTTTCAATCTTTGTTGTTTAAATAACAGAACGACAAGGGATACCATTGGCTTCAACCTTTGTTTCAATAACAGAATGAGAAGGGATAACATTGGCTTTAACCTTTGTTTCAATAACAGAATGAGAAGGGATAACATTGGCTTCAACCTTTGTTTCAATAATAGAACAACAAGGGACACCAACCATAGTTGTGCAAATATTAAGCTCCTCCTCTTTCTTTAAAACAATTTAATGAACAAGTATCATCGAACAACTGGTTTTATTAGTAAAATACAGGTGCATTAAGATATATAATTCAAAGAACAAAACTGTCAAATAATGTTGATATTTTAATATATTAATAATACTACATGATAAACATACCAAAATAAAAATCATACATTGAAAACACTTTAGCTTGTTAAAGCTTTTTATAAGCTAAAATTATGGTGAAAATATACAAACTTTATTATTAATACAATGTGAAATTATCTGTTATAAATAAAATGTGTACTTATTGTTATTAATTCAATGTTTACTTATTGGTGGTCCTATAAAAAGAAAGACAACATTGTAAACATAAATAAAACACGGCCGTGCTGGACCATTATGGGAAGTCAATGTCGTTAAACACCACCCTTTAAGGAGTTTTTAAATGTTTTTATCATAAATCCGTTTGAATTGTTTCACCTTTTTCATGTAGAGCGGGTTTTTTTTTAACTATTGGGTGGATAAGTTTTTGTCATTGGTAATCAAAAATTATCTTCTTTGTTTTTTTTTCTAATCAGTGATTATAACACAAACAGGTCTCTTTTTGTTGAAATATGGAAATATGAAAAAAACAACAACATTAGAGTCTGGTAAGCTACAACTGTTTAATCAAAATATGAAAAATACATTTACACCAAATTTCTTCTCTTTAAATATCGAGATCATTACTAAGTCCAAGTAGATAATCCCTTCTTCAGGAAGAGGACACTTTACTTCACTTAAGTAACTAGTATTATTGCTATTGCAAAAATGAAATTTAGTTTCCCGTTTTAATTAAAAATTTTATAATTGGCAACTGCTTTGAACATACAATTCTGAGGTTAATGAAATATTCTCAGTATGGATAAACAAAATAATTTGCATTTTCATGACTGTTTAAAAAACATTACAACCTTACAAATGGACTTTAATCTGTCTTTTCTGATAAAATCAACTGTTAAAAACTTCACTCAATTCGTCTCAATTTATTATCTGGAAACCCAGAAAAGAAATGTTTTTTCAACAAAGAAGTTCCATAACTTCAGAGCGAATAGAGTGAAAACGATGAAAATCAACTTTCAAATGTCTTTAGATGTCTTAAACATGCAATTGAAATTTGCATAAATTGTATAAATTTCAAAAAGAGGTTCTCCATGTATTATCCGGAAACAAATATAAATATCATTGTTCAATAACTTCAGTATAAAAATTACAAATATTTAAATGACTGTTCATTATGGTCAACTTTCTCTACCGGAAAACTGTCAGTCAAATGGCTTCATACAAAGTCAATAGAGGGTCGAGGTCCTATAACTCTTTCAAAAGTAAAAAAAAATCATTTCATCATAAGTATGGTGAAAGACACACCATGGAAGGAATGAACCCCGTTAAGTATAAAAGCTTTCTAGGATACTGACTCAGGCGTTACTTTCACAAGATGTCAATGTGTTACAAACCGCTTTATTGAGACACTCGTTAGTGACGTTACACAATTAGACAAGATATCACTGCTTTTGTCAGTGATCCATTGAAAGAATCGTTGACAAAATATGTGATATTTTTAAAAGCACCACCTATCGTGTATTTAAACCAAAGGGAAGATTCTATCCATCTGGTACTTCTAACCAACTTTGGTTTAATAAACAATGCAGAGATAATAGAAAGGTTTTCCATAAAGCGAAAAACCATTACAGTTCTAATAAAAATAAAGAGAACCGAGATGAGATGAAAAAGTGCGGGAAAGCTTACCGAAATGAATAGAAGTTTTGAGAGTTTTCAACATGCACTAGAATATGACATGCGTAAACTTTCGAAAAAGAAGATTCTGGTAAATTTTGGAAAAATCTTGAAAGGATTTGATAGAGTGGGGTCAGATAAAGATATCCAAATTACTATTGATCAATATTATATGAGGATTTTAAGTCATTAAATAAAAGTGATGTTCCAGATGATGATATTGATTATGAGGATTTAGCTAAAAGTATAAAAAGTCAGTGTTTTATTGAAATTATAGATAAGGAAATTACAGAAGACAAAATATTGTCAGCTATTAAAAAATATATAATGGTAAAGCCCCAGGGGGAGATGAGATTGTCAACGAATATGGAGGGTGGGACTTTGACAAAAACTATTAAATATAACATTGGTGGGAAAATGTTTCAAGTTATATTGAGCATGCATACAGATTTTAAGTCTTGCGTTAAAAACGGAGAACTAAAAACAGATTTTTTCTCGTGTGAGGTAGGTGTAAGACAGGGAGAAAAAATGTCACCTTTTCTCTTTGCCTTATACCTGAATGACCTGGAGGAATATCTGGATGAAAACTCTGTGGATTGTCAAAAATTTATGAATGAAAAATTTATAGAGAATCTTGATTTGTATATCAAGTTATTAATTCTTCTGGACGCCAATGACACAATTATTTTTGCGGAGTCGACAGAAGGGTTACAACAGGCTGTATTGTTTTGAGTGGAAACTCACTGTTAATGTATCAAAAAACAAAGATTGTAACTTTTTCAAAAAGAAAGTAAAATAAGAATGTTACTTTTAAACTATGTAATGAATCTATGTTGTAATTAATATTGTGTATAATATGATCCTGTTACGCAGTCTCCTGCCGCTGAGTTTTCTTTGATAAATTATGAAACTATGAACAATTATGAAAAAAATATCAAAAAGCCCCAATGCAAATTGTCAAATTGAAATAATGTTTCAGTACAGAAAACGAATACATCAACATAATTGAAAAAAGTACATGAATGACAGCTTTCTGTCAACCAGTCTCTTAACATTGTGGTATCAAAAGGAATGGCAAATAGACAAGCGAAGACTATACCTATTTTCCTTGCTGCGAGCGGAATATATGGAAAAAAAACAAAGTCCAAACGTGTAAGCATTCTTCATCTTGGAAACAAAAGGGATGGATTACATTTCATAGTTTTTCGCTCTGGTGCCTGCATTTAAGATATCGAACATTTCTTTGTTGTTTTCTGACTTGCACCTTTACCTTTCACTTCTGATCTTCCAAGAGTGTTAAGATCCACATTCTTCAGAATTTCCTGTAAGCAATATGCTCCTCTCCCAATATTTACTAAAGCTTGAACCAGTACCCGTATTGTAGGTTTAACGGTTCTGTCTTCTCGCCATTTGAACAGTACTTCTTTATTCTGAGCTGCTAAGTCTTGGGAATTATTGCTCTGTATATTTTCTAGGTTTGCAATTGACAACCCCAATTCAGCACCAAGTTGAAAAAATATCTGACCTATTTGTGGTGCTAATGCATCCAAAATCTCATCTGTCGAAATACAATCGAGGTATTCCAAAGGAATATCTAAAATATATACATAATAGACATGATAGACATGATAGATTCAAAATGATTTAAATTGAAAAAAGTCCCTAAAAAATTATGAAAACTAAAGGCTCAAGGGAGCTGGAATCACTAGCTGGGAATAAAGGTTATATTCCGACCGACTTTAAATATTTTAAGATCTGCTAATACTCTCACACAGTTAAAAACACAAACAGATTATAATGAATTTGATGAAGCTGTCAATTTAAAAGCATAATTAATTTTGACTTAAAAAGTAAGTACATTTATCAGTAAGATAGAGATTTAAAATTTGAAAAAATTTTGCAACAAATCTATTTCCAGTGTCTGTAAATGTTAACTATAAAAACAAAAACTATCTTTCAGAAAAAATATTTTTCAAAAAGTTTCATCAAACTGTATGTTTGACACATTTATTGATGTGTAACAATCTTATCTAAGCAGTTTGATTTTTTTTTTAAATCAACAACCAGGTTGTTGTATTCACTAGCAATATTATTGAACTTATTATTTTTAAACTAGTTTCATGCTTCCTAAAACAAAATTGGTCAAAATGAAACAGTGGATTCAGAGGACGGTAGACAAATTCTTTGAAAGGTGACTAACAGACAACATGATGGTGAAAGCATATTGTTGACCTGTCGTCCATTTGAGCTGAACAGAATATTACAAGCACATACATTATAATAGATCAAACGAATTTTGAGAAATTGCTTCTAAAGATTATGTGCCAAATTAATATATATGCTATTTGAGGACGGGAACATGTTGATGTAATATAAATGTTAACCGTCGTTTGTATGAGACCCAGACACTGAGCTGAATCCTTAACATGCTAATTAACAAAGTAATAGTCCACAGGAATACATGGTCCTTTACCCAGACACACTATTCAAACTCTGATCCGACCATGCATGCAGTCTTTACCCTGACTCTTTAATTTTGCATGCTTAGCAGAGAAGCCATTCAAGGTTCAAACCCAAGACACCCTACACTAGAGAATAACATACTTCCAAGAGAACTGCAATGCAATTAGTCATATATGTTACAATCATCTGTAATATTAAGTTCTGTTTTCATTCAGTTTGTTTTATTGTGTATATTGGTTTTGATATCCTTTAGTTTGTTTTGTAGTTTGTATTGGGTTTGTTATCCTTTAGTTTGTTTTGAATTTGTATTGGTGATGTTGGTTTTGTTATTGTTTATTGCTTACCAGTTTCTGCTATTTTCACTCTTCTTACCTGCATATATAATGAGAAATAAAAAATACAGTTCATGTTATAGGTATAAAGTATGATATCTCCAAAACAATTTGTTCTATCTACACATTTATAATTGAATACACGTACATCATGCATATATGCATACCACATTCTTCTTAAATTGTACCA
Source organism: Mytilus edulis (assembly GCA_019925275.1). Lineage (NCBI taxonomy): Eukaryota > Metazoa > Mollusca > Bivalvia > Mytilida > Mytilidae > Mytilus > Mytilus edulis. The sequence continues at coordinate 13,293,902 of CM034362.1, forward strand.
CCCTTGCAGTGATTGATGACCGCAATATTGTCTCTAATGTTAGACAGAACTGTAATCCTTACAGTAGATTATTCAGACTGTTTTCCAAAAGCAGTAACAAAGCATTGTGGGAACTCAAATCAATTTTGTTTTCAATGGACATATGATGTGGGTAACAGGATAATTAATCCTACAACATTCTATAACTTTATTTTTCAAACAATTGCTTCAAATATTATCTCTAAATCATAAGAAATAAAAGCTTCTATCAAGGTATCAAAATTGAAGTAATTATTGTGAAAAAAAAATTAACACCGACGGTGTCTACTTGGTAAATGTAAAAACAAATCAATTTATCAGTAAAATGAGGAAAAACAAACATAATTATTTTCAAAACATTTAGTTTCTGATAATATGTTTTGGTCATAAACAAGATTCTGTTCAAATTTGAAAGTTTGACAAAGTTAACCATATCTAACAACACTTTCACCAAGAAATTTCTATAAATGCTTTGACCGCTGACTGAAACACACATAAAACATTTTATAAAACAATTTGTGTTTTTGATTGTTTTCTCCTGTATTGGAGTATAATGTAATGATTGGATTTTACCAAAATTTGTCGGCAAATTTGTCTGCAACGATCAAAAAGGTTCTGTTAGAATATGAACTTGCAATAGCATTGATTGATTTATTAGTGTAATACACATATTTAAGAACTTTCGGCTATTTCGTGGTGTTATTGTTATTGATGAATGAATAAACAGTGATGAAGGATATTTTTCTATAAGGCGGAGTACACAGCCATCTCAGGGGATACAAGGTTTGCAGAGAATACAATCTTCTCTATCCACTATAAAATGTTTAAATGTCTACAACGTTGTATGAGTTAACAAGGACGAGAAACATTAAACAATTACTATATACACTACTTAAATCATTATGTCAAAGACTGTTTAAAACAAAATTTTCGCCTATCGTGAGTAAAAAATAACGCGAAAATAAATTGTCGCGAAATGTAAAACTCAGATCTTTCCTAAATAAACTACATCAAGTAAACTAGAAAATCGCGAAATTAAATAACCATGAAGTGGACTAGAAATTATGGGTATTTAACACAATATAGAGTAATTGAAAAAATAAACTGGGTTTACAGAATTCAAATCTTTTGAATGTATTTTAAAAAACTTACTTGACACAAAACATGTGTTGATATATCCATGTTTGTCAGAGCTTCTGCCAAGTCTTTGAAATTGCTCTCTTCTTTCATTTCTTTCCATTTTGATAGAACCAAAAATTTGGCTACCTTTATATTGTTTGGATAGTTGTGTGTGATATCCTCCCATTCCTCAGACATTTCAAGATATGTCACTAATTTATACATTTGGCTTGATGCACACTTCATTGAAAAACGCAATAATTCAGTATCGCTTGGTCTTTGGTTTAAAGCATCATCACTTAAACCTGAAAATAAACATTTGTTTGAAAATCTTAATTGTCTTACAATAAGCAAAATGTGTTTATAAGATTTATTAATAATATATAAACAAAAAGGAAGTAAAAACCAGTCTTGAATAAACTATACTTTTTGCAGAAAATAGTCAAAACGGTTTATGGTGTATTAAATATCCATCTGAATTTGTTTATTTAAAAAAATCTGTAAAGCAATTGAAATGTTTTCTACAGCTTTATATCGTGTCGTCTTTAAATCCTTCACTTAATAAAAAGGTATTGAATGTTATAACTATTTTTTTACTTTGGGTCCTCAATGCTCTTCAACTTTGTTCCTTTTTGACTTTATAACTATTTTGATCTGAGCTTCACTAAAGTGTCTTAGTAAGACGAAACAGGCGTCTGGCTTATTAAATAATTAGTCTGGTACCTTTGGTCACTATTTATAGACAGAAGTAATTTCGGTATATCAATGTGAATTTAGAATAACATATGAAGTAATAAACAGCTGCGCCATGAGCGCATGATACGCCCGACGTCTTGTGTGGAAGTTTTGTGCAATAATCATAAATAGTTTCTGAGAGAGTTTTAAGCAATAACCATATATTGTTTTTGAGATACGGCGGGGACATGTGAAATCCCTAACCCTGTTTTTTTTTTACAAAAAACTAAATTTCATCGAAAATAAAATTTTGAATCAAAACCAAAAAGTATACAGATCTTTAGATTAATATAACAAAGAAGTGTGTAAAGTTTTAAGCAATAATCATAAATGGTTTTTGAGATACGGCACAACATGTAAAAAAAACCTCCCCCTTTTTTACAAAATACTCAATAACTCAAAAATGAAATTTTGAATCATCACCAAAAAGTATACAGATCTTCAGATTAATATAACAAAGACATGTGTAAAGTTTTAAGCAATAATCATAAATCGTTTTTGAGATATGGTGCGACATGTAAAAAACCCCTCCCCCTTTTTTACAAAATACTCAATAACTCAAAAATAAAATTTTGAATCATCACCAAAAAGTATACAGATATTAAGATTATTATAACTTAGAAGTGTTTAAAGTTTTAAGCCATAATTAAGAATCGTTTTTGAGATACGGTGCGACATGTGAAAAAAAAACACAACCCTGTTTTAGTTACAAAGTGCTGTAACTCAAAAAGTTTTAATCTTATTTTCACCAAAAAGTATACAGATCATTTGACCATCATAAGAAACAACTATGTTAAGTTTCATGAAATTTGGATAAGTCGTTCTCAAGTTACGGTGCGACATGTTTACGCCGGACAGACAGACGGACAGACAGATGGACGGACACCGGACATTTGTATACCATAATACGTCCCGTCAAAAAATTTTGACAGGCGTATAAAAAACTGTAATTTCAAAGATGTATAATGTCAATACTAAATATAAATTCAAACGATTTTAAGTGATGATAATGACTAATATCATGGCTCTATATCCATGATATATTTTTTGCTCTTCCCTTTCGTCCAAAATTTGAACACAGATAAAAGTATTTACAAATTTCGATAAAACATACACATCATCTAACAATGACAGTTTTTGTTTATTCTAAATATATCTGGAAATAAAATATAAAATGTTTGTTTTTACATGTAAGAGATATGGACAGGGAACCCTTATATCACATTTCAATGCTCATTTTATCAATTTTTGAAATTAATCACTCTTATCATATGTGTTACCCATATCCAGGGAATAGTCAAATCAAAGTTTGTACGAATACAGATTTAAATGAGGTTGAACTATTGTCTTGCTATCTAAAAATACATCAGCATTGTTTTGGGACAAAAGTGAACCAAATAGTTTGCTAATATCGAAATACTACATGTATATGAATATTTCGTTTTCATAAACATGATAAATGCACAAAACAAAAAAATCTTTTTTTTTTTTTCAAAATCGTACATGATACACCTTTAATTCAGCCGACCCACCTACACACTAAGTATAGTGAGAAGGATTGACCAAAGCTAACGTTGTGAGGGAAAATCATGTCATTTTTATTTTATTATCCGGAGAAGTCTTCAGTAACACATCAATATGTTATTTCAAAATAAATTTGACTGCTAAAAGTATCCAATTATATCTCTCCATAAATTTGACTGCTAAAAGTATCCAATTATATCTCTCTCCATAAATTTGACTGCTAACAGTATCCAATTATATCTCTCCATAAATTCGTCTGCATCTATATGTTGGTTAAAAATCATTCCAATGACATTAAGTCATTGAATACATTCTTCTTGGACATTTTAGTACATACAATATTTGCTAAGGTTTTCTGTTCGGTCTATTGCTATGTTTGTAAACATCACATGCTAATAACAAGTTATTGATGAATGCCTCTTAGATAATAAAGAGCATTTAAACAAACTACATTTTCGCTTGAATGACTGTTGACCTTTTTAAATAAGGTATATATCGTAGGTGATAAACATCAGGTAGGTATGCTGGAAACAAAGCTAACTAAGAAACTTGACTAACATTTCATTGTTGAATGACTTGAGATAGTTCATATGTAACCTTTTAAAATTTCCACATTAAAACAAATAATCATATTTAAAGTTTAAATGAATTGCTAGTAATAACTGATATTCTAGATCATATTTTCGATAACACATATTTGGACTTAAATCCTGTTAATGTACTAAAAAATACAAATTCAATTGGAAATGTGGTAATACACACCTTCAAATCATTTCTTTGATCATTTAAAATGTTAAACAATTTTTCCTATCATCCTTTTTCTATAATAATAAAATTTACGTATGCCACTAACGTATGCCAGCGGAAAATAAAATATATGGATCCTAACTTTGTATACATGGGATATCTTACCTGGACAATTCTGCTCACACTGTTCATTCCTCTGTAGAAATAAAATACATACCTATAATTATTTGACATTGTTTAAAAGTATACAAATCAGAAAATGCAAAGGGTAAAATCAAAAATAAAAGCTAGAGAAAGACATATGTCATCATGGCAAAACTAGAGGCTCTCAAGAGCCTGTATTACTCACCTGACTCTACTTGGGTTTTTGAAATCATATAAAAACAGATAAAATTTGGCTACAAAGTAACAACACTTGGCCAGCACCTCATAAGGGATGGACTATTCGTGCTATGTTTGATTTCATTCAATTCCGTTGTTCTCTAGAAGAAGACTTTTGTATGCATTTCCGATAGGGTCCTATGTTAAACTAAGACCCCTGCTGGCAGCCATCTTGGATGATGGATCAGAGACAAATTAACAACACTTGGTCAGCATCTCATAAGGAACATTCATGCTATGTTTGGTTTCATACCATTCAGTGGTTCTCTAAAAGATGTCATTTGTATGCATTTCCCATAGGGTCCTATGTTAAACAAAGTCCCCCCGCTGGCGGCCATCTTAGATGATGGATCAGCTACAAAGTAACAACACTTGGTCAGAACCTCATAAAGAACATTTATGCCATGTTTGGTTTCATTCCATTCAGTGGTTCTCTGGAAGAAGTCATTTGTATGAATTTCCCATAGGGTCCTATGTTAACTAAGTCCCCCGCTGGCGGCCATCTTGGATGATGGATCGGCTACAAAATAACAACACTTGGTCAGCACCTCATAAGGAACATTCATGCCATGTTTGGTTTCATTTCATACAGTGGTTCTCTAGAAGAAGTTCAAAATGTAAAAAGTTAACGACGACGACGGACGACAGACGACGGACACCAAGTGATGAGAAAAGCTCACTTGGCCTTTCCGGCCAGGTGAGCTAAAAAGGAAGGAACACTGATAAACTTAGCAACAACAAACAAACAGGACATAAATATAACACTCAAAATAGTTCTTAATCACCACGTTAATGTTTACAACACAGAAAATATACAAATGTCCTGTTTCTCTGTCCTTTAGTTTATAAGTATGTATTTGTCTCTTTGACTCATTCCCCTTTTCCATTCTCAATTTTATTGTAAACAAAATGAACAACATTTTTTAGTCATGTTAGATCTATGCACAGTAAGGATAAAGGAACTATTTTTAATTATAGTTATTATTGTGTTAACTTCGTACAAAAATAATTTTTAATTTGTCCTTGATCCTGTTATTGAATTTGATTTTTTTTTAATTTGCACATTCTGCTTACTGACTATATAAAAGAGGGACGAAAGATACCAAAGGGACAGTCAAACTGATAAATCGAAAATAAACTGACAATGCCATGGCTAAAAATGAAAAGAAAAACAGACAAACAATAGTACATATGACACAACATAGAAAACTAAAGAATAAACAACACGAACCCTACCAAAAACTAGGGGTGATCTCAGGTGCTCCGGAAGGGTAAGCAGATCCTGCTCCACATGTGGCACCCGTGTTGCTGATGTGATAACAAATCCGGTAAATAGTCTAATTCGGTAGGTCACATTCATAAAAGGGAAGGGGATTGTAAGTTACGACGTAAGGAACATATCCGATATCATTTGTGAAACGGTTATTCCATAACGGTCAACCAACTCGTGATGGCATTCGTAAAATTTACGAAGGGATGATTTCAACTTCACCATTTGGAACTCTTGGTTTAATAGCTTCCTTGTGAGCAGTAACCCTCTATCAAGAAAATCATGATAGGAAATGCATGAATGGGAATATCGTATCAATTGGGAGATATAAACCCCGTATGCAGGTGCTGCTGGAATGTTGCTACTAAGAAATGGAAAGTTCACAATTGGAAAGCTGAAATCATCTCCTTTGTCATAAAGTTTTGTTTTCAACCGACCCTCATTGTCAATTTTTAGATGTAAGTCAAGATTTGAGGCTATAAAATATATACCTTATCTTGGCTCCAAACCTCCCAGTTTCTTGATCTGTGTGTTTGACTATGTTCGTCACAAACCCATACATTGGTCTGCAAAGCTATCTCTTCGCTTATGAAGCATGTCAACTGAGAACATGAATATTCAAGGTGAAAAGGTAATTGTTGGCTGTGTTTTTCATGGATGGTTGACTGATAGAAATCTGATATTCTCTTCATTGTTGTAACCAAACATTCCTTGACTCCAGTGGCTACATCTTGTACTATAAGTCCAGCGGAAGATTTATGGACTATATAAAGGAGAATCTTGTTGCCTTCAACACATACTACAACATCATGTGCCTTGTCAAATGAGACTACAATAAATCCTGAAAAGAGGAGTTTTCTTCCTTCATACTGCTTCAAAGTCCACATGCTCAAACATGCACTGATCAGACGATTGGGCAAAGCTGGTGGTATGACAGTTCCTTTAAAAACAAACGCTAAACATATTGCTCTCTCTGGTGTACATTCTGTTTCCATGAAGCTGGTGGTATTTCTTTCTGTGACCATACAGGGAACAAAGAAGTTCTCTACTGGCAACCGACTTCCTGTAGCTGTATCATATCTCCTTTGCTCTGCCAGAATATCTAAATGAATGAGGATGTTGAATATAAACTCTTTGTACGGTAAAACTGCACGGAAGTCCTTCTGTTTCCAGATCTGATACAGGTCTTCTCGGCGTATTATCCCACTTTCTGACATTCTTCTGAAAGTTTGCTGTAATTCTTTTTTCTTTGGCCAAAATCCTATATCTGAAAAAAAATAATTTTTTTTTAAGAGGAACAATATTATAGTTTAATGACTATAACTATTCATTGGTCAACTTAAACGAAATTCTACATGTCAGCAGTCTGTGTATCATTACATTAATAAAAAATAATGATGCCCAAACAATATAATGCATGAACACTGCAAGGTGAGAAAAAGTTGGTACGAATGCAACCAAAAGGTTGCATGTAGTCATATTCTAAACAAGCCATGTGCATGGATGTGTAAAGGTTGCATTTGTCATATTCCTGACAAATTATAAAAATAGGTACAGTAGCATGTATCATCAACTGTCAATAATCCCTGTTTAGTACTAGTATACACGATATCTTTTCTGTACCTTGTAAAGGCTGTCATAATAATTATGTGGGCTAATATTAGGTAAAATTAACATAAAACTTTGAATGTCTTTCACTTATTTGCCCCTCTTTTAGAATAATAGTTTGCCACTGTGATTCCAATTATGGCTTGTGTCATTGTGGTATGATAGGCAAAATATGCTTTAAAGTTCCAGCCAGATATACCATGGTCAAATAAAAAAAAGTATAACATTGTAGACAAAAAATTATTACACACAATCCTTATGAGGATGAAATTTTCTTCCAAATGGTCTAAGTATTCAAAATGGCATTCAATTCTCAAAAACTAATAAAAGTAAACGTCCAATTTCTAATGGCAATACTCATGATAACTGGTATAGAAGTCATCTGACAGTTTTGATGTTGATAAAGAGTAGGTAGATCGTAACATTATAAACAAGTCTGCTTTTGTCAGACTTGCTCTGTCTTTTACATGTTTTAGGATAAAAGACAAAAAATGCATGTTATCCTTTTTTAGCCATGGCAAATTTTTTGTTTGAAGTCGGGGACAATATTTAAAATATAACATATGGTGTATCATTTTACTGTTTTTGTCGGATATGACAATTACATATTTCAAAGTTATTGCTCGTATCTGACGCCTTGTTTCTATTTTTACGGATATTGACGTTTTCTTTCTATTTATCTGTAAATTGAAGGCCCATATAAAAAAAAATCTTGCTTAATTTAGATTTCTGATGTCATGACGTCATACATACCAACCATGGCGGAAGCGCCGCTTCAGAAAAGAAAATTTGCAAGTTGATCAGGAGTTTTTAAGAATTGTATGTTAATGCAGATGATAAGAATACAGGAATGCTTAACCTATTCATACAATAATCTGTTGTCTGCTCTATGGTCGGGTTGTTGTCGCTTTGACACATTCCCCATTTCCTTTCTCAATTTTAATAATGTACGGATAAAAAAATATGACTTATCCAACCAGGTATGAGTTCATTTAATAAAGTAAACAAGAATGTTTCCAAAGTACACGGATGCCCCCCTCGCACTATCCTTTTGCATGTTCCATGGACCGTGAAATTGGGTAATAATCTAATTTGGCATTAAAATTAGAAAGATTATACTATAGGGAACATATGTACTAAGTTTCAAGTTGATTGGACTTCAATTTCATCAATAAACAGCCATGAGCGCATGATACGCCCGACGTCTTCTGTGGAAGTTTTATGCAATAATCATAAATAGTTTCTGAGAAAGTTTTAAGCATAACCATATATTGTTTTTGAGACACGGCGGGACATGTGAAACCCCCAACCCTGTTTTTTTTTTTACAAAAAACTAAATATCACTAAAATAAAATTATGAATCAAAATCAAAAAGTATACAGATCTTTAGATTAATATAACAAAGAAGTGTGTAAAGTTTTATGCAATAATCATAAATTATTTTTGAGATACGGCGCGACATGTAAAAAAAAACCTCCCCTGTTTAACAAAATACTCAATAACTCCAAAATAAAGTTTTGAATCATCACAAAAAAGTATACAGATCTTTAGATTAATATAACAAAGACATGTGTAAAGTTTTAAGCAATAATCATAAATCGTTTTTGAGATATGGTGTGACATGTAAAAAAAACCTCCCCCTTTTTTACAAAATACTCAATAACTCAAAAATAAAATTATGAATCATCACCAAAAAGTATACAGATATTAAGATTAATATAACTAAGAAGTGTTTAAAGTTTTAAGCCATAATCAAGAATCATTTTTGAGATATCATCGGGTGCGACATGTGAAAAAAAACGCACCCCTGTTTTAGTTACAAAATGCCGTAACTCAAAAAGTTTTATTCTTATTTTCACCAAAAAGTATACAGATCATTTGACCATCATAAGAAACAACTATGTTAAGTTTCATGAAATTTGGATAAGTCGTTCTCAAGTTACGGTGCGACATGTTTACGCCGGACAGACAGAGGGACGGACAGACACCGGACATTTGTATACCATAATACGTCCCGTCAAAATTTTGACGGGCGTATAAAAACTACCTTGACCAAAAACTTTAACCTGAAACTTCCACTTTCATTTTCTATGTTCAGTGGACCGTGAAATTGAAGTCAAAAGTCTAATTTGGCTTTAAAATTAAAAAGATCATATCATAAGCAACAAGTGTATTAAGTTTCAAGTTGATTGGACTTCAGCTTCATCAAAAACTACCTTGACCAAAAACTTTAACCTGAACGAACAGACGCACAGACGGACGAACAGAACCACAGACAAAAGAACGGAGCCACAGACCAGAAAACATAATGCCCCTCTACTATCGTAGGTGGGGCATAAAAATGCTTAATAGAACTTATGATTAAGGGTGTAGAAAATCTGACGACAGCCAATCCTACCAAGTAAGCAAAACCTAATCGCAAACAGTGTCTGAATATTGATGTGCTTCAGACAGACAGACAGACGCTCATAAAAAAGGGTTACCATTTATTTTTACATTGTGGGCAACATCGAAGGATAATAAAGAAATCCATAAGGACATATAAGAAACAATATTTATCAGCATGAACATGAAATAAAAGCCTTAAGGTGGCTCACCCCTATAGTGAACCCCAGTAGATTTTTTTTTTTTCACATATTCTGTAGATTATTTTATGCTGAATCCAAAAATGCAAAGAAAAAAGGGGGTCACCAGGCTTGTTTCCCCCTCAAATTGAAGCGAAATGTGCGATTTAGACCCTATTTCCAAACATGTCCACCCTTTCAACAATAACGGTTATATCAAATTCAAAGACTTTTAAAACCAAGTCAGTATGATTTTCATGTGAAAAAACATTAGAATTTAAAATGTAAACCTTTCCCTTTGTTGTTTTTTACTTAAAATCCTTTTATTTTCAGATTAATGTCTAAATTTTGCATTTTCTAATTTCAGTTTAAGGCAAAAAATATTGGTTTAATCGATTTTTCGTAAAATTTCCCCGGTAGATTTTTTCTAAAAACTGATATGTCAAAGCTATGAACTTTTCGAACATTCTAAGGTAAAATAAAATGGGGGTCACCAGGCTTTTAAAAAAGTTACGAGCTTTTGTTTAACCCCTCTACCCCATAAGGTCTGATTTCAATGCACTACATTAATTACTTAATTGTGAATTCTTTATTGATGGCTTTAATAAAATAATGTTTGTAATTATATCAATAAACGATGGCTGAATATAAATGTGGTTATCGTATTACTGTTTGTTATCAAAAAGCGAAATTTTGATTATTTTGGTGAAATACAGTAATTTTGTCTGGCGCGAGTTGCTTCCCTCTAATTAGGTGCCATCATCGGACCAGAGGAATTTCAAGGTCGCCAGTGCCGACCAGCATACTATATTGATGAATACGACCATGTACATGCATAACAGACATTGTGCCGAATATACAACGATGAAGGTAGAGTTATTACATAAGAAAACATAGATTTCGATATATTAGGCAGCCAAATGTTATAAGTATCAAGAAAAATACAAACTTGGGGGTTTTCTTAAAATACTCGCTACTGTTGAAAATAACTGCGGCTGAAACCTTGCACGGACTCAATTTCTGTTCCATGTTTAATCGTTTAATAGTTGGTATCTTATTTATGTGTTTATTTTACCCTTTACAGACAAGTTGTAAACATGTCTGGCCAGTTTTGAAAAATATCCGTGTGCAAACGGCCGAAGAGAAAGGGATGACATCTACTATGAAGCACCATCACTGTCATTTTTACGCTACCGTTAGTGTCAATGAATTAGTCTTTTTTAATCATCATTTGTAATATCTAATTTCGTAGCCAAGTTAGGGTCATTTGTATGTTGGGTACCCCATAACTTCCCTCTGGACAGTCTCTACTCCCTAGCCCCAATTATAATTCCCTTCCCTTTTACCCTAAAATCCCCCCCCCCCCCCCCATCCCACCTTTACTTCAATACTTCCATCTCCTTGCTCCAAGACAAAATAAAAATGACAAAATATATTTCCAAGATACCCCTTTTCTCTGATCTCTCATTCCCCTGTCTTCTTACCCCTGTCCACCTCAATTAAGGTCCTCAAGGGGTTTGATTGACTTGTTTATTTTCTTGAGAATATGATATAATTGGCCTAATTTGTAAATGATAAACCCTACAGTAGGAGGCAATACATCTTATTGAAGGATTCGTCTTGATCAATCACAATTTGTTTACCATAACCCCCCCCCCCCCTAATTCTGTTAGGTATACAAAAATTTCAGGGTTAAACATGTACAGAGTGTGGCCTAAAGTATGCGTCACTTGAGATTTTTATCTGTTCATGTATATTGTATATAAAACTACATTTTTTCAAAAAAATTTATTCTGGGATCATTTGGGATTGATTTTAAGTATCCTGGTACCAATAGAAGCAGTATTATCACAGGTTTATTTTTTGGTTATATTTTTTTTTTTTTGGTGTCTCATTTTCAATATTTTCTGTTCAAAAATTCGATATATATTTAACATATATATATATATGTTCAACCTAATTAAATTATAAAAAAATATTTTATGTGTTCTCAAGCATTTTTCAAGGGAAAACAAAAACACATGAAAACGAACCTATTATCAAATAAACACATATTAATTTAGACCATTCTACTTCTTTTAAGGCCTCGAAGATAAAAATCCAACCATAAATGCCCTCAAAATATTTTTTTGAAGAAATGTGTTTTTATATAAAATATATAGCAAAAAAATGCAGTTGACTATTACTTTTCGCCAGATACTGTATTTTGAGTTGAAAAAATCATTAATGTTTTGTGAATAGTATTTTTTAATAAATACAAAATGTGTGTATCCTATATTCCTAACAGGGTACAAGAAGCCTCTGACAGCATCATTTTTTCATGAGGACTGAGCTGCATTTCAGAATTGAAGGCAGCCGAACAGCAAGAAGTCTTCATTCAACCTATAAAAACAAAATCACTATTTACGCTTGCTGTGCATGTTATTATATTTTGTTTGCTCATTATTGATCACCACAAATTCTTTATTATGTTCAAAACCATAGCGGCAGGGGCATTAAGTTTTACCCTTGCATTGTCAGTTTTATCAAACTTGCATGTACGTTCCAAATTTGGTTTCTGTTCTCCAACTTCATTTTGCCTCTATCAATGTTATGAAACTAATACACAATTTATGCATATATATACCAACAAACACACATGAATTTTGAATTTTTGGTGGGGTCGCTTTTACTTTTCTAGAGTTATGCCCCTTTACAAATTAAAAAAAATGCAGATTTTTTGTTCCTTTCTTTAACACAAGTTTGCTTCATCCAAATATTCTGAAACTTATATGCAATGCTTACTACAACAACACTCAGATCAAGTACAAATTTGGGTGGTGTCACTCTTTTCATTCTTTATATGCAAGTGGCTGCTCATCTGTGTCCCATGGACACATTATCCATTATGAACTTAAGTCTACATCTATATGCTTTTGCATGTCAATAATTGTTGATTTTCTGACAGAATTAGTCTGATATTTAATTTCAGGCTGCAAGTACATTTGTACATGTACATGCAAATGGAAGGAGTGATCTTGGAATGTTCAACTTTACTTGGAAACTATTGGCAAAGTACTGACAGAATTTCATGAGAAGTCAGTATCATATTCTTGTCTTGCAACCGGAAACTATGCGTAAAGTGCTGAAACTTAAGAACAACATTCTACATGTATATATGCAATATGTGTTGCCACAATCCACTTAAGGAGCTAAGATCAACCATAAATTGGAACTACATGTATATGCTTTAGTGCTGTCAAAATCCATAAAAAAAATCCATTCAAAAGGACCTACTTCACCTACCTGTCCCAATGATGAATACAGATCATATATACATATATCGAGTCTTATAAAAAAACAGTGAAGGAGAATAAAGATAATGAAAATATAGAGCTGATCAGCTTATGATTGTACATGTACATGATGTATAAATGGCAACAATACATACATGTATACTAGTACATTGAAATTAACAATATTAATAAATGTTTTATAAATTTGATCTCATAGACATTAGACATGTTAGAGGAATAAAATCAATCAAGTTTCAAAAATTTGATTTAGTTGAGGCTTTTTTTTACGCCTGTTTTCAGGACATATTATGGTTTACCATTGACTGTCTGTCGTCAACATGTTGGACATATACTCAAAAATAATAAATACTAAAAGGTACATGTAGTAGATAAACTATTTGCGTGCAATAATTTACAATTCTGTCTGGCAATTGTCATTGACCACATAATCATTTGTATGGTTCATTGGTCAACAGTAAGTCCTCTCAATAGGTCATCTTCATGGTGTATGAAATGATTATTAAATGTATAATAACAAATTAAAATATCAAATAAGAGGATGTGATATGATTGTAAATGAGACACATTGTCTTAGAGACCAAATAACACAGAAATAACTATACATGTAGGTCACCATATGGACTTCAACAATGAGTAAAACCTATTCTGCATAGTTGGTTTTAAAGGCCTCTGAATGACAAATGAACAATTTAAAACAATTCAAATGAGAAAACTAATGGGTGATTTATGTACAAAATAATGAATGAAAAACAAATATGTCTGTCTTGCAGGGTTTATCTGAACTTAACCTCATTTTCATGGACTTGTCTGTTTCTTGAATTCTAAATATGTTTCAAAATATTTGGTTGATGGGATGATTGTTATAGAGTCCGACATAGGGTGCGGGCTCATTGGTTGATTATATTGTGAATAACTGAAGCCAGCCCCGCTTGTGCAGTCAGTCCCCACATTGCCACTGGAGAATTGAAATAACTAGAAAAACTAGAGGCTCTAAAGAGTCTGTGTCGCTCACCTTGGTCTATGTGAATATTAAATAAAGGATGCAGATGGATTCAGACAAAATTGTGTTTTGGTGATGGTGATGTGTTTGTACATCTTACTTTACTAAACAGTCTTGCTGCTTACAATTAACTCTTTCTATAATGAACTTGGCCCAGTAGTTTCAGTGGAAAATATTGATAAAAATTTACAAATTTTATGAAAATTGTTTAAAATTGACTATAAAGGACAATAACTCCTAAAGGGGGTCAATTGACCATTCCGGTCATATTGACTTATTTGTAAATCTTACTTTGATGAACATTATTGCTGTTTACAGTTTATCTCTATCTATAATAATATTCAAAATAACAACCAAAAACAGCAAAATTTCCTTAAAATTACCGATTCAGGGGCAGCAACCCAACAACAGGTTGTCTGATTCATCTGCACATTTCAGGGCAGATAGATCTTGACCTGATAAACAATTTAACCCATGTCAGATTTGCTCTAAATGCTTTGGTTTTTGAGTTATAAGCCAAAAACTGCATTTTACCCCTATGTTCTATTTTTAGCTGTGGCAGCCATCTTTATTTGATGGCCGGGTCACCGGACACATATTTTAAACAAGATACCCCAAAGATGATTGTGGCCAAGTTTGGATTAATTTGGCCCAGTAGTTTCAGAGGAGAAGATTTTTGTAAATGATAACCAAGATTTACGAAAAATGGTCAAAAATTGACAATAAAGGGCAATAACTCCTAAAGGGGTCAACTGACCATTTTGGTCACATTGACTTATTTGTAAATCTTACTTTGTTGAATATTATTGCTGTTTACAGTTTATCTCTATCTATAATACTATTCAAAATAATAACCAAAAACAGCAAATTTTCCTTAAAATTACCAATTCAGGGGCAGTAACCCAACAACGAGTTGTCCGATTCAACTGAAAATATCAGGGCAGATAGATCTTGACCTGATGAACAATTTTACTCACGTCAGATTTGCTCTCAATGCTTTGGTTTTTGAGTTATAAGCCAAAAACTGCATTTTACACCTATGTTCTATTTTCAGCCATGGCGGCCATCTTGATTTGAAAGCCAGGTCACTGGACACATTTTTTAAACTAGATACCCCAAAGATGATTGTGGCCAAGTTTGGATTAATTTGGCCCAGTAGTTTCAGAGGAGAAGATTTTTGTAAATGATAACCAAGATTTACGGAAAATGGTTAAAAATTGACAATAAAGGGCAATAACTCCTAAAGGGGTCAACTGACCATTTTGGTCACATTGACTTATTTGTAAATCTTACTTTGTTGAACATTATTGCTGTTTACAGTTTATCTCTATCTATAATAATATTCAAGATAATAACCAAAAACAGCAAATTTTCCTTAAAATTACCAATTCAGGGGCAGTAACCCAACAACGAGTTGTCCAATTCAACTGACAATCTCAGGGCAGATAGATCTTGACCTGATGAACAATTTTACTCACGTCAGATTTGCTTTAAATGCTTTGGTTTTTGAGTTATAAGCCAAAAACTGCATTTTACCCCTATGTTATATTTTTAGCCGTGGCGGCCATCTTGATTTGATAGCCAGGTCATCGGACACAATTTTCAAACTAGATACCCCAAAAATGATTGTGGCCAAGTTTGGATTAATTTGGCCCAGTAGTTTCAGAGGAGAAGTTTTTGTAAAAGATAACTAAGATTTACGAAAAATGGTTTAAAATTGACTATAAAGGGCAATAACTCCTAAAGGGGTCAACTGACCATTTCGGTCACGTTGACTTATTTGTAGATCATACTTTGCTGAACATTATTGCTATTTACAGTTTATCTCTATCTATAATAATATTCAAGATAATAACCAACAAGAGGCTGTCACAACGACAGCAAACTGGATTTATTAACATTTATTTGTGTCCTGGCAATATCACAAGAACCATAACTGATGAATGCTGAAAGTGAAAATCGTCAATATCAAATTTGACCTCTATTTTGTAGTCAGTATCAACATATTAAAATTTGAAAAGCTTAGATTGAATGGTTCATTAGTAAATGCAACAACGTGAATGGAAACACCATTTAACGATCTTTCAAGAACCATAACTCCTGAACAGTAAAAGTCAAAATCGTCATTATTGAACTTGACCTCTATTTTGTCATCAGTAACAACATATAAAAATTTCAAAAGCTTTGGTTGAATGGTTGATGAGAAAATGCACGGACACGACTGGAAACACCATTTTTCAATCTTTCAAGAACCATAACTCCTGAACGGTAAAAGTCAAAATCGTCATTATTGAACTTGACCTCCATTTTGTCATCGGTAACAACATATTAAAATTTGGGAAGCTTTGGTAGAACAGTTCATGCGTAAATGCACGGACACGACTGGAAACTCCATTTTTCAATCTTTCAAGAACCATAACTCCTGAACGGTAAAAGTCAAAATCGCCATTATTGTACTTGACTTTCATTTAGTTGTCAGTAACAACATATTAAAGTTTTAAAAGCTTTGGTTGAACGGTTCATGAGTTAATGCACGGACAACATTTGATTGCTGCCCGCCCGGCCGCCCGCCGTACATCCCCAAATCAATAACCGACATTTTTGTCACAAAAATCCGGTTAAAAACAGCAAAATTTCCTTATAATTACCAATTCAGGGGCAGCAACCCAACAACGGGTTGTTCGATTCATCTGAAAATTTGAGGGCAGATAGATCTTGACCTGATAAACAATTTTACACCTGTCAGATTTGCTCTAAATGCTTTGGTTTTTGATTTATAAGCCAAAAACTGCAATTTACCCCTATGTTCTATTTTAGCCATGGCGGACATCTTGGTTGGTTGGCCGGGTCACCGGACACATTTTTTAAACTAGATACCCCAATGATGATTGTGGCCAAGTTTGGTTTAATTTGGCTCAGTAGTTTCAGAGGAGAAGATTTTTGTAAAAGTTAACAACGACGACGGACGACGGACGCAAAGTGATGGGAAAAGCTCACTTGGCCCTTCGGGCCAGGTGAGCTAAAAATGGTATAAGAAAAAAAAATGAATCACGATAATTTCCTGACGATATGCACATCTACATAGTATATGTCCTTATTATCTACAAAGTTTCATTAAATTCTGTTGTATGGTTTCAGAGGAGTTTCGATGACAAGCTGTTTGCAGTAGTATACTGCAGCAAATAAGTTCAAAGGGGTGTAACTCATAGAAAAAAAATTAATCGTAATTTCCTGTCGATATGCACATCTACATAGTATGTCCTTATTATCTAAAAAGGTTTCATGAAATTCTGTTGTGCGGTTTGAGAGGAGTTGCAATGACAAACTGTTGCAGTAGTATATTGAAGCAAATAAGTTCAAAGGGGCGTTACTCCTAGAAAAAAAATATGTACATCTAAATAGTATGTCCTTATCTAAAAAGGTTTCATAAAATTCTGTTGTGCGGTTTGAGAGGAAATGCGATGACAAACTTGCAGTAGTATAGTGAAGCAAAAAAGTTCAAAGGGGCATAACTCCTAGAAAAAATTGGAATCATAATTTCCTGTCGATATGCATATCTGCATAGTATGTCCTTATTATCTAAAAAGGTTTCATGAAATTTTGTTGGGCGAGGAGAGGAGAGTTGTGATGACAAGAAACAGGACTGATAGACTGTCTGACGGACAGACGGACGGGTCAAAAACGTTTTACCCTGGGCAACTTCGTTGCGTGGGGTATAAAAATAGGAAGATGGGGTATCATTTTTATGAGGCAACTCTTCACCAGAGACCAATTTACATAGAAGATAACAATTATGTCCCCGTACGGACTTCAACAATTACCAAAAACTGATATACCACATGGTCAAACAAATAAAAGTCCCAGAAATTACGTTTTTTATATGATTGCACATAATGAAAATTTAATTTGTGCATACTGAATGATCACTAGCAAATATTTCAAGCATAATACGGATGAGAACATGCAGATAAGTATCAATTATGAAAGTTATGCAAAGTAAGAGGAGCTAGATATATAGACTGCCATAAGAAAATGAATGGACAATTCTGCTTGGTGCATGTATAGGCAAAATTCCCCCTTTTTACCCTACGAGGCTTCGTATGTATACATCCAGCTGTTTGAACACCCTGTATAATCAAGGGATCATCTGTCAGATTAGTCATATTTCTATGTTAACCATACGATATGAAAATAAGCAGATGTGGTATGATTGCCAATGAAACACCTATCCACCAAAGTTCAAATTTAAAATTCAATATTATAAATAAACAAGAGTGCACACGCTGTAATGTCTCGCCTTCTATACTAATCATTGATATTATGTTGATCGTCCTAAGTATAAAGCTAAGCTTTAATACAACTGTCACATAAACTTAACATTAACCAAGATAACTAAACAAGTACCAATGAACCTTGAAAATGAGGTCAAGGTCAGATGAACCATGCCAGGCAGACATGTACAGCTAACAATGCTTCTATACAACATATATAGTTGACCTATTACTTATAGTTTAAGAAAAATAGACCAAAACAAAAAAAATTAACACTGTGCAATGAACCGTGAAAATGAGGTCACGGTCAAATAAAATCTGCGCGACTGACATAAAGATCATAAAATATTTCCATACACCAAATAAAGATGACCTATGGCATATAGTATTAGATAAGAAGACCAAAACTCAAAAACTTAACTTTGACCACTGAACCATGAAAATGAGGTCAAGGTCACATGAAATCTGCCCGCTAGATAGGTACACCTTACAATCATTCCATACAACAAATATAGTAGACCTATTGCATATAGTATGAGAAAAACAGACCAAAACACAAAAATTTAACTATAACCACTGAACCATGAAAATGAGGTCAAGGTCAGATGACACCTGCCAGTTGGACATGTACACCTTACAGTCCTTTCATACACCGAATATACTAGCCCTATTGCTTATAGTATCTGAGATATGGACTTGACCACCAAAACTTAACCTTGTTCACTGATCCATGAAATGAGGTCGAGGTCAAGTGAAAACTGTCTGACAGACATGAGGACCTTTCAAGGTACGCACATATCAAATATAGTTATCCTATTACTTATAATAAGAGAGAATTCAACATTACAAAAAATCTCAACTTTTTTTTCAAGTGGTCACTGAACCATGAAAATGAGGTCAAGGACATTGGACATGTGACTGACGGAAACTTCGTAACATGAGGCATCTATATACAAAGTATGAAGCATCCAGGTCTTCCACCTTCTAAAATATAAAGCTTTTAAAAAGTTAGCTAACACCGCCGCCGCCGCCGCCGGATCACTATCCCTATGTCGAGCTTTCTGCAACAAAAGTTGCAGGCTCGACAAAAAACATTATCTCCTTTTATCATCACGCATAAATCGATGATTAGTTATGCATTTCTTTGCCACGGTAAGATCAAATCAGTGTTCACAAACAAAATTGCCATTCACATTTTTTGCTGCAATGACATCACTCCACTATATTTTTTTTAATCAAGAACTTTCCTTATTGGCTTACCTTTTAAAAAAAGCATGTCAAAAATTTAGATAGAAGTTAAAGTTTGCCAACATCACCGGCTAATATAGCGTTCCTGTGTACTGGGCGTAGTTTTTAAATTACAATCCAAACTTTTCCTGAACCTAGTAGTAGTATAGATTTTTTTATATATAAAATTTTTAGGAGTGTTTGAGACTGCCCGGCATGCTGCGAGTGTATGTCCTAGCAAATTCCTGACATGGTGAAACCAAAAATTTTGCGGTCCTCTGCAAATCATGCAGTATTGAGATTATATCACAGACCGATATATAAGGTCGGAATACTAGGCCAGTCCCGGTTACTTTTGACAGTGGTGGATCCAGGGGGAGGGTTCCGGGGATTGGAACCCCCCTTTTTTGGACGATCAATGCTTTTGAATGGGGAAATATAGTTGGAACACCCCCTTTTTGTCCTGGGTTCGGAACCCCCTTTTAAAATGGCGGGATCCGCCCCGATTGATCAATTTTCATCTTCATGAAAAGGCAGAAAACAGCAAATTATTGAAGTGTCGTTTTATTTCTGCAGGAAAACATCCATTAGCAGTGATCTGGAAGGTTTTTTTCACTATGGGCCCAGGGCCCCTCAAAAATAAATTCAATGGGCCATTTTAAAAAATAATGGGCCATGTTGTCAATGAGTGGGCCATTTGAGTTGTCTTCTGTAAAAAAATAAAAAGTATCATTATTTTTTGGCAAAGAGGTGTTGGTACTTTAATCTATATGATTTTAAATAATATCATGGATATTGTTCCTGTGATTCTGTAATTTCAATGAATATACAATAACTTCTTCCAAAATGGACAATATTAAAGATAACCTGTATTTACAATGTTTAAACTGGTACTGTTGCCTTGGCTTGTTCATGTTCATGGTTGGTTTTTTTAACATTAAATTTGGGTCTTCGTCGATACCATACATATTCCAGACGTTCCGTATTAGAGGACATTTCAGGCACTTCCTCTGCACTTCTTGTATTATTATTATTACTTCATCACGATGACAAGATTAACAGTAGAGAGTACCATTAATTGATAGAACAAAACAATATTCGCTAAAGACATGTTAACAAAATGTCAAAACGAGCCAAAGACCAAAAAATTACAAGGACAGTTAAGCGCCTTTTATGGAGACAAAAACTATATTCATAAAAAGGCTTCAGGGTTTTTCAATCGAAACAATAGCAAGCTAAACTAAATTAAAAGATTATTATTAGAGTTAAATCTCGACTGTTATAGCCAAATTTCACAAATTTAAAGTTTTTTTATAAAAAAAATATATCATGAATGATGGTTAATTACGTTTTTTGGGTTATCAGTTAGACCGCATGGTTCTATTATTACCATAGGAAAACACCCCAGACGTTAAACCGCATGGTCCTATTATCATAGGAAAACACTCGAGAAGTCCCAAAAATATATAGGTGCTCCTATGATTGGAGGAACATTATACAGTTGTGTACACACACATGGTGGCAGGGAACACGATCGGAAATCCATTTGACAATATCTAAACGGTTCGAAACGATGTGAAAAATATCGTGCGCCACGTGGGTGCTTACATTTGTCACTCTATGCGCCATTTCTGGTCAATATGAGCTATAGGCGCAGGGCGCACGTCCTTCCCGATCACTGCATTAGTCTATTATAATAACACTCAGTGCTCTGATTCAATTATTTTAGTTTTAATGCGGATATTTCTTTTTTTTTTAATATGAACTCGGTTGACATATTGATAGATACAACAGAAAATTGCAAATCAACAAAATAACAATTCAGCAAAATAAGTAATAGAAAAATATCATAAAAATAGAAACCATTGGCCCCGAGGTCTTAGATTATAGGACTTAGTCTAGTGTTCCGGAAGTCATGGAATTGTGATACGAGAAAAATTATCAGATGATTTTCATGATCATTATTTGATAAGGTAAACAAATTTTTAAATGAAAATGTTAGGTGTGCCTGTCAAGTATTAAGTCTGTTAGAAAACTGGCATGTTCAAATTTGTTTTGGGGAAAATAAAAAATATTTAACTATAATTATCAAAATTTTGCAGTGGAAAAATATATTGCATACCCTGGAATAAACTCCTAAAAATATTTGGAAACAAACTGTTATAAAACGCCAAACGGATTATAGCTTGAAAATAAACCTGCCCCGATGCCTTTAAAGCATACTATACGGGCAGAGACATATATATGTCTCTGATACAGGTCACAAGTGTACCTGTTTTTGAAAGCTGTACGATGACATGAAGTTGTTTACATCGCTATCATTTGTTTACAGTTAATCATTGCGTCAATGGCAAAACATTTTCAAAAATAAATCTCCAAGACATCATTTAATTAAACCGGTATTTAAGTGAATTCAAAATATGGTACGAACGGACCCAAGAGGCGACCGTGTAAGATGAGAATGCGTTTTGGGAGCGAAGCGGCACCAAATACCGTCGACGTCATACATGTGACTTTGTTATAGTATTTATATATATATTTTTTTTAATGTTATGCTTAAATCATGTATATTTTTCTCCTTTTAGACTTTTATGCGAAAAATGAAGAAAGCACTCTGAATTTCTGACCGTTCGTATTTCCTGTTTTAAAGAACGTTTTGCATCACTTGTTTACATCGTCAAGGGTGCTTTCATACACGCCCGTGTTCCAAGGTCGTCAAAGCTATTTTTGAGAAGACCCCTTAAAGCGACCGTTTCCAATGCACCTGTCGTAAGAAACATGCGTTAAAATATGCGCATTGGTAAAAGGCCTAGCCACCTTAAACAGTTTTGGTCAATGCTCTGATTAATTACAACAATGGTATTTAAACGAAATAAGACAGAAACTTTTAGTTTTCAATTGATAAATACCTGTCACAAAAGATCTCATAACCTCCACCATGAGTAGCGGGTTAATTATAACATGATCTCGGAGCTGAAGGGTGTCAAAGTAGATAAGCTTCCCAAGAGAATGTTGGAAGTGTAGGAAGTCATTAAGTTGCTCTAAATTCAGGACAGACACCTTGCTGATTGAATTTAATTCTTCAAGTTCTACCAATCGCAGGATCTGCTTTCCTGCAGCTACCATTTCAGCAATCTCCAGTTCTAGTGGGACACATGCGTTTGGCATCTTCTCCCCCCAACAAGGATGATCGAAAGTAAGCTCTGTGATGGCTTTCTTCAGGGATTCAATTTCTTTATCATTTTTATCAGTTGCATTGACAAATATTTGTTTGTCAAGAACAAGATGAGTTCTGCCCTCGTGATCCTTAAATAATTCCTCTACTTCGCTGTACAACAGAGCACGTCTGGTTTCCACATCCTCCTGCCCAATAATCATCATTTTAAGTACAGATTTTAAGGCTGAATATGATGTTGTTGATAATGGTTAATGACATACTTTTCTCTTTAGAACAATATGATATAATTATTATTTAAAGAACTATTTAAGGTGCTTATACAATACTGTTGTACAAGCATATCGGTTTTTGTTTTGTTTTATAAGATATGTGTCATAGATAGTTACACAACACTGGTAACCTTTTTTTATTTGTTTCTAAAGGCATGTACATAACATACTTTATGTACATTATAGTTATCATTCATGTATTGATTGTGCTTACAGTCTATACAAAAGCTAAACCTTGGAAAATATGAGGATAGTGACACATTTTTTTTTAACCCAAAAAAATCAAAGATACCAGGCTTTTAATTTTTTCGGACAATGGGATTGCCCTAAAATGTGGATTGTTTTTGTTTAACCTTCTTTTGTATTTTGAGCAAAAACTGAGGAAGATAGAGAGCAATTTAAAAAAAAACAGTCTTCATAATCAGCAATGCAAAATCAACAAAACAGAGATTTTTTTCTTGAGTTCTATTATTGTATACAATGTTGTGGGATGTCCTTTGTTGAATAGTTATCAGAGCTTATGGTTTGATACGTCAGGTGCGTGTTTTGTCTACATAAGACTCATCAGTGGCGCTCAGATCGAACTATATATAAAGCCAAACAAGTACAAGTTGAAGAGCATTGACATGATTAAACATCTACAAATCAAAAAAATTGTTTAAATACGGCCAACGTAATCTATGACTGGGATACGACAATCCTAAGTATTTCGAATAATTTATAGATTTGTCAACAGTAAGATTAAAAAAAATTATCATATAATTGATAATCAGATTAACATCAAAGTGCCGATTACTGGGCTGGTGATACTCTCTGGGACGAAAAAAGGGATGACATTTCATTTTGAAATGATTTAAAAAAAGGATTATTAGACACATCATCAAATATTATTGTGATCAATTAAAAGGATCATAACACAAACACACTAGTGTGATATGCATTTTGTTCATGTGGATATTAAATCAACATATTTGTTTAGCAAATCCCATTTGTCCTTTGTCTCCTACACATTATTTTGGACATTTAGAATAGATTTATTTTTAATCACAATCTTTGCAATGGCATCTTTTTCTTAGTTTGTAATTTACTGGAATCAAAATAGTTTGTACAGGAACGCATGCTTTTACAAAATATATGACCAAGTGTTGTTAAAAGGCATTGTGTTTACACATATAAAGTATCTGATTAACATGCAATGAATGAGCAATGAACCTGATAATGCAACACACAGTATAACATGTTTACACGAAGCTGGGTTCTAAATTGGCGGAAACTTTAATTTGTTGCTACTAGAAAAAAAAACGCTGGTACCTTGTCTTTATGGATGCATAAAAACAAGATCTAAGGAATACCTGTAAACACAACCTATTTATAACTTGTTCACTTACCACTGGTACCTTGTCCTTATGGGTAGCAACAAACAAGATCTTAGGGATGCCAGCATACACCACCTTACAATAGGTCAGGATTGAGTTTACCCAGTGCAGTAAAAAGACTGAAAAAAACAATAAAGCTAAAATACAATTAAAATTTAATTTGTAATGCATTTCAATCAATTTATAAATTCTTTAATATCTGTGCATGAGCTAATTACGTTATTTATACAATTTTATAAGGTTATGTAAAAGGGAGGCATTCAAAAACCAGAAGTTTAATAATAGAATACAAAAATTATGTTCAAAAAGAAAAACAACAGTATACAAAACATTACACATAAAACTATAGATTGAAAAACACGAACCCAACCAAAATTATCTGACTGGAGGGTTACCTGGAATTTGCACTAATCTTTTAACTCATTACAAGTAAAAATTTGTTGACATGTTGCATTTGAATGTGTAGTACATATCTGAATGCACTGTTTTCTTTCAAAACTGCTTACAATCTTCGTAAATAATTTTAATACAAAAAAACAATGTATTCTGACAATTTGAATAATTCTATATATATGTATAGACAAAACAAATGTTTTCTTACTTCTAATTTTTTTTCTTGTGAGGTTTTGTTGTTTTACAAGATGTTGCTTTGATATTTGGTTTATGATATCGAACATATTTTAGGCTTTAGAAACTGACACCTCTTCACCAAACACTTTACTGTGTTTTAGTAATCTCCCAGAACACTGTTTTTTCTTGTGCAGACTACTAATTTGCAAAAGTTAAAAGATTGCACAAATATATTTTACCAAATTGAAGACTGTCGAGAATTATTTTGATTGAAGAGTTCTGAAGATTCCATATGAGAGTTATCTCCCTTTATGTATTTGACATAAGTAAATGTGATAGTTACGCATAAACCATAAGCATGATAGATGATTAAAGACCTAAGGTCCATAAAAAAAAAGTCAAGGTCATGATTTAATTTTTTGCTTTTGCTTGTGAATGCTACTCTTAAGAAACTGTAATATATATCGACATAAGATTTTCACTAAATTGTTAGTTGCGATATGTCATAACAGGAAATTATTTCTGAGAAACCAATAGTTACTTTTACTAGGAGTTTTCTGCCCTAAAATGTTAGAAATAAGATGTATGGTAATATAACTTATAAACAAAAGTTACAATACATAGTTGAGATCTTAAGTCTTTTGAAATGAGAAAGGTCCTTGCTTGGTGACCTTGAAATTGAGGTCAAGGACAAATGTAAGTATTAATGCTTTAGATTTTTAACTTTTCTGTAACTTCATTTTGAGGCATGTTTAAGACATTGGGTCTTTTTGCATTAAGTAGGAATACACATGTTCTTAAAACTAAAGGCTCTAAAGAGCCTGTGTCGCTCACCTTGGTCTATGTGAATATTAAATAAAGGATGCAGATGGATTCAGACAAAATTGTGTTTTGGTGATGGTGATGTGTTTGTACATCTTACTTTACTAAACAGTCTTGCTGCTTACAATTATCTCTACCTATAACAGTACTTTCTGTGGAAAATGTTATTGAAAATCTTCAAATTTTAAGAAAATTGTTAAAAATTGACTATGAAGGGCAATAACTTCTTAGGGGGTCAATTGACTATTTTGGTCATAGTGACTTATTTTTAGTTCTTACTTTGCTGTACATTATTGCTGTTTACAGTTTATCTCTATCTATAATAATATTCAAGATAACAAAAAAAAACAGCAAAATTTCCTCAAAATTACCAATTCAGGGGCAGCAACCTAACAACCGATTATCCGATTCATCTGAAAATTCCAGGGCAGATAGATCGTGACCTGATCAATAATTTTACTTCCTGTCATATTTGCTCTTAATGCTTTGGTTTTTGAGTTATAAGCCAAAAACTGCATTTTACCCCTATGTTCAATTTTTAGCCATGGCGGCCATCTTGGTTGGTTGGCCGGGTCACCGGACACATTTTTTAAACTAGTTACCCCAATGATGATTATGGCCAAGTTTGGTTAAATTTGGCCCAGTAGTTTCAGAGAAGAAGATTTTTCTAAAAGATTACTAAGATTTATGAAAAATGGTTATAAATGGACTATAAAGGGCAATAACTCCTAAAGTGGTCAACTGACCATTTTGGTCATGTTGACTTATTTGTAGATCTTACTTTGCTGAACATTATTGCTGTTTACAGTTTATCTCTATCTATAATAATATTCAAGATAACCAAAAACAGCAAAATTTCCTTAAAATTATCAATTCAGGGGCAGCAACCCAACAACGGGTTGTTCGATTCATCTGAAAATTTCAGGGCAGATAGATCTTGACCTGATAAACAATTTTACCCCATGACAGATTTGCTCTAAATGCTTTGGTTTTTGAGTTATAAGCCAAAAACTGCATTTTACCCCTATGTTCTATTTTTAGCCATGGCGGCCATCTTGGTTGGTTGGCCGGGTCACGCCACACATTTTTTAAACTAGATACTCCAATGATGATTGTGGCCAAGTTTGGATTAATTTGTCTCAGTAGTTTCAGAGGAGAAGATTTTTGTAAAAGATAACTAAGATTTACGAAAAATGGTTAAAAATGGACTAAAAAGGGCAATAACTCTTAAAGGGAAATCACACTATTGTTTATACGCATCGCTCTCGGTGCCGCTATAGTGTCGTAACTGTTTTATGACGTCGCCGTTTTCGATTCCGCCATAAAGGTTGCTAATTTATGAAAACACGAAAAAGCGAACGCTCGAAGGGATGTTCCACTAAAGCAGGAGAAATGATAATGGACATATCATATTTTTTACAACTGATATGTTGTACTAGCGAGTTTCTAGATTGTATTGGGGTTTACCTGCGGAATACAAAATAATGGGCAAATACTGCAGAATAAAAGGCAAACAAAAGATTGAATGATGAGGTGCTAAAATATAAAGAATCAAAAATATTGGAAACACAAAATAAGCATTAACAAATGACCTACTATCCAGACCATTATGATAAAAAGGATCTACTAATACAAAACACATAAGCATCATGCATAATCAACACTAAGAACGTTAGAATTTCATCCTCTCCGACCATTTTCTCAATAACGAAGTCGGTGACATATAATTTTTTTTTAATTTTCTGATGTATATGTTCAACATCTAATTGAATTCTAAATTTCCAAAAATATTATGGACTCATCTTGACCTTAAGTGCAAAAATGAAAATGCTACTCGAAATGGACAAAATGTATGGCAAAAAAATAGCCGAAAGCCGTCATGAAATGGCACAACTTTGGCAGCGTATCGCCGCAATGCGGTATGTAGGGTTCAGCGTATATTTTCGGGGGGGGGGGGGGGGGTACACATAGACCAAGAGTACCAGCATGTTAGCGTATAGCTTTCGGAATCTGTAGTTTTCTGTTCAAAAGAGGGTTGTAAATAAGAACAACGAGTTTCCACTTACAGTTTTCTCATATCACATGCATGCAACGTCATTTATTATAGTCTTCTATACTACATGTATATATAATTCATCAAACATCTCATTTTATATAAGTATTTATCCGGCTCAGCCTGTCGGGTTTTTACAAAGCAGAGTCAAATTCATATGTTCTAGTTCTGAATATGCATTAAACTTTCCACTGGACGTAAATGTGTGAAGTCCTATTTGAAATCTTTATTTATTTCACATGTGACGACAGAAATGATCTAAGTGTCGTCTATCTTTCCCAAATGTTCCTTTGATATCTAACGCCTCTGAACCCTGAACAGTTGGGGCAAGTTTGGATACAATATTCAAGCTTGATACGGTATAAATTTGGATTGTGATAAAAAATTTGTCATAATATAGGTTTCTGACACAAAATAAATGTGGTCAAAGGTATTAAAAATCTATTGTGCAATACTGTGCAATTGGAGATTTCTTTTTGAGATATTTCAAAAAATTTGCAAAAAAAAAAAGGACGCCACCCCCTCCCCTCTTGGAGTTATTACCACCAAGCTCAATCCAAGCCTTCCCTGTGTGGTATGGAACCTTGTAGTACAATTTTAGATAGATCCATAACACAAGTTATTGTAAAATAGTAATTTTAGTAAAATTCTTGTTTGTGGCCCCTAATTCCTGAACGTTTTGAGCATGTACCCCTTAAATCAATTCCAGCCTTTCATTTGTGATATGGAACCTTGTGGTACAATTTCAGAAAGATTCATTACTTCTCAATGTCATATTAGAAATTTATGAAAATCAAAAGGGTATTTACATCAACAGATATAAACAATTTATCAAAGTTGTATGAAAATTGATGAAAGCGATAATGAGTTATAATTGTCTGAAAACTGGAAAATCCCCCTTTTTTAATGGATAACTCGGAAACGTAAAATCAAAATTTATAAAAAATAAAGGGAGCTCACGTCAATAGATATAAACAATGTCTTTAAAGTTTTTATGCCAATTGGTTAAAGCGTTTTTGAGTTAATGTCCGACATGTTGACGACGGACGGACAGATATACCATAATACGTCCCGTAACCGGGCGTATAATAATTCAACACGTACTATACATTTGGCTTTACCAGTCTCCAACAAGAGAAATATTTAACACAAACACACACACACACACACACACGTGTGTGTATGAAGAGATATACACATGTCTCACAGAGTACTGCTAAACTGTAACAAACACATTAGTGGTGCGTCTGGTGAAAGAATGTTCCACTCATATAGACAAATGTTAAGTGCTGATGTTCATGTAATATTTGCCACTGAAAGTTTTGCAAAAATCAAGAAAACAATGGTAAAAAAATTAATAAATAGTAATAAAAGTTCAGATGAAGGTTCGAGTTTAGATCACTCAATGTGATCACTGTCGACAGTGATAAAGGGATATTGTCGGAGACCGTGACTGAAAAGGACATCCAGTTTGTTTACTCTTTATTCTTTGGTTCTTTAAACAAAAATAGCCAATATGATATATGAGAGAGTGCTTAAATATTGGCACACAAATTCAATTAATTATTTTCAAATAAACTATCATTAATGAGGGGGGGGGGGGGGTCAGAGGGGTCCTGATCCCGAAATCCCGGGCATAAAAACATGAAATCCCGAGGTCCAGAATTTACGATTATGGAGCGTTGTGTAATAACAAAAATGATAGCCAATTTTAAATTTCTTCCGAAAACGGTGTCATTGAGGGCTTTTTTTTAAAGTGCCGAATTTGTGGCTTTTTAAACACGGCATTTCGGGTTTTATCTTCCTGGTGCAATGGTCAAGTTAGTGAATTTATTCTGTTTGTAGTCTAAATGGAACGTGTTACTTTTCAGCCCAGATACCCTCAATCTTCCGAAGTGGAAGATTCTAAATCTGCAAGCCGTAAATAAATTCTATAATACGGCATGAGGCACACATTAGTTTTTCCTATACAACAAATGCAATTAAAATTTTTAGATGACTCAAACTTTGACAATTACTTTTTAATAAACTGTAACTGTATGTTTAATAATGAATAATCAAAATACCTTAAAAAAATATTATTATATAAAAAAATAATTATATATATATATATACAACTCGTGTAAACATCAACCCAACAATGTTAGATCTGTAAATTTGCTTTCGCAAATTTTTGGTTCTTCCCTCGCCTGGATTCGAACCCATGCTACTGTGATATCGTGACACCAAATCGCCTGCACTGCAGCCGTCCCGCTAGACCACACGACCACCTGGGCTCTCAAAAAAAGAGCTTTCGCTGGCCGTGTGTTACCTTTCCTCGTCAGTTTTAATCTAGCGGCGTACTACAGTACATGATATATAAGGCATGAAAATGTTATTGTTACAGATCAGCTAACGAGTTGTATATACATTATGTACACAGCCATGTATCACCATCATTGATGGCGATCCGATGGATACATCTGTTGTAGAGTTGTCACTGACTCAGACGTACTTATAAATATATATATAATTTTAACCCAATAGTTAATGCTGCTATGCTAGCAACGTCGTTCTATAACGTTAAAAAGTTATAATTCCCGCCAAAAATTGATAATAAGATTATTTCCACTGTAGCGGATTTAAAACATCGGTGACCCCCCTTTTTTATTAATGCTTTTAAAAACTCCCCTGAAGCTGTAACTAATGCAGAAGTTTGAAGGAAAAAACATTAGTAGATTTTTTTTATTTCAAGAAAATATATAATAAACGGCAATTAAAAATGGCGGGAAATGTAAAAAGGCCTTAAAAGATAAGGAAACTGAGAAAAATAAATGTGTATAAGATAAAAGTTACAATTGACTGTTTTAGTTAAACCAGTTAAACATCGTTTTTCAATCATTTTGCCTTCTTAGCATTTTTGAGCGCTATTTCTATATTACGGTATAACGCAATTCTTTACTTTTTGATGACGTCATATCTCGAAAACAACATCGGTGACCCCAATTTTTTTTCCGCCTAAATTAGTAAAATATTGAAATAAGTATGATCTGTTTAAATGCAAAATTTCAATGAATTATTATTAGTAGTTTAAATAGTGTGATTTCCCTTTAAGTGGTCAACTGACCATTTTGGTCATGTTGACTTATTTGTAGATCTTACTTTGCTGAACATTATTGCTGTTTACAGTTTATCTCTATCTATAATAATATTCAAGATAATAACCAAAAACAGCAAAATTTCCTTAAAATTATCAATTCAGGGGCAGCAACCCAACAACGGGTTGTTCGATTCATCTGAAAATTTCAGGGCAGATAGATCTTGACCTGATAAACAATTTTATCCCTGTCAGATTTGCTCTAAATGCTTTGGTTTTTGACTTATAACCCAAAAACTGCATTTTACCCCTATGTTCTATTTTTAGCCATGGCGGCCATCTTGGTTGGTTGGCTGGGTCACGCCACACATTTTTTAAACTAGTTACCCCAATGATGATTGTGGCCAAGTTTGGTGTAATTTGGCCCAGTAGTTTTAAAGGAGAAGATTTTTGTAAAAGTTAACGACGCCGGACGACGACGCCGGACGCAAAGTGATGGGAAAAGCTCACTTGGCCCTTCGGGCCAGGTGAGCTAAAAAGTCAACCGGAAGTGACCTGTAGTAAACCTAAAGTAGTCTTTTTTGCATTCATTTAATAAAATAAGTATTTAAAACCATATATTTTTGGAATCAGCGTCAAGTGATCTATAATGTAATACCGGAAGAGATATTTTTCAAACAGGCAACTGAGGAAATGGCAAGGTATCTCTTACTATAAGAAAAAGTGTATTGAAACGATAATTTCTTTTGAATCAGTAAAGTAAGCTATTATCGGGACATCAAAAATGACCTTTTAACCAACTTTTTATATTTATATATCAAAATAGGTTCGTTTTGAGGTTGAAAGACTTTCAATTGTCCTCTGAACAATTAGTTTTTTATTGTCATTATGTTCATTGCCAAATTTTGTAAGCATGTTCAGTAAAATAGATGTTACAAATTTAATTAACATAATTACCTGCTGGGGTTGGTGTCATGTGCTGCCCTGGAAAACACAGTACATCAGGGACTTCTTCATTCAATCTCTTACTACCATCAAAAACTACTAGGAACAAAGCTCTGAAAGTCATGAATGTCTGGTGTGTTGTATAATAGACATACTGTCCACCAAAGTCCCAGAAGATGAGTCGGCCAACTTTCATTTTATATTTCCCACTTTTGAGGACTTTCTCCATTCTCTTTTTTATTTCTTTTTTGGTCATTTTAGTTGTCATTTTCTTTTTCATTTGCTGTTTTTTAGACTCACTAGAGGACATATGTGGTGACAAAGTTTGGGCTGTTTGTGGCTGTGTAGAGGGTTCACTCGAGTCGTTCACAGGCCAGGATGTTGACTTGGTAGCTTGTGACTTCTGAGAAGGATTATCTTCTGCATTTTGACTATCAACAGGTTTTGCATCTGGTTCCTGATTTTCTGGTGTTTTTGCTTGTTTAGTTTCATCTTCTTCTATGGAGGTCATTAATACCTTATTGTACACAACATCCAAGGCATTATAAGTTGCTGTATGAAAAAAAAAATTGATGTTATTTATTTAACATACAAATAGATAAACTTTGGTAAAGACTTTACAGTGACATAATCACTCAAAGTAACTAAAAAACTTACTTTAGCATAAAATAAAGTTGATCATTGAAGCAGGGAAAAAAGTTATTTTTTTCTTATTTTGTGAAAATTAAGATGTGGTATAATTGCAAATAGTACAACTCTTCATTGCAACAAAGTCCAATTGACCAGGTTTTGATGAATTGTATATCATTGCAGTCTTCAACATTGAGTAAAACTCATACATATCTTTCATTTTGTCAGCTATACACATGATAAAAGGT
This sequence comes from Mytilus edulis, assembly GCA_019925275.1. Lineage (NCBI taxonomy): Eukaryota > Metazoa > Mollusca > Bivalvia > Mytilida > Mytilidae > Mytilus > Mytilus edulis. Next base: position 13,326,829 of record CM034362.1, read on the forward strand.
CATGAAAAGACAAACAGTTAAATAATTGACACAAAAACACACAAAAAACACAAAATTTACAGAAAAAAACAACGGCCCAATTCATAAATTTCAAAAACATTTGTATGTGAAAGATGGCTCTCATAGTTCTAGAAAATCTTTAAAGGAACCTTCAAATTAATTTTAATGTTGTTTATTTGCTTCTTCATACTTCAACAGTCCTATATACCAATGGTAAAGTTAATTAAATTTTATCAACTGTGGAAAAAATTGCTCTTTCAAAATTTCCCTTTGGAAGCCTCCATGGGGGAAATCCATCGCGAATTGCAGTTGGCAGTATGCTAGTTAATGATAAAAAAATAATGATAAATAGATATAACAACACTCACTGCAGACTTGGAACTGGCACATACGAATATTTTTGGGGTAAAAGTTGACTGGCATATAACTGAAACTTCAGACCACGTCCATTTTTTTTTACAAAATATAACTTAACTACCCACACCACAATAACATATATGCCATTGTATGTTACACTTAGAAACATGTCCATCCACCCAAATGTGTCCACATGACGTCACTGAACTGTGAAACATTTCTTAACGTAAAAGGGTGCAAAGGTGTGTCATTTGTATGAACACCAAAATTTGTCCATTTTTTTATAAACACCCAAACATGTCTATATCAAGCTTAATGTTTTTTCTTTACTGAAAGATTATTCGTGTCCATATTATAAATACTTCTGTTATTTGCTTATTGCTGTCTCATAATTAACGTATACTCATTTTACTATTTTATTGAAAAATAGAAATAATGAACTTTTAAGTCTTTTTTAAACCAGCAGTATAACATGGGTTTAAATGGGGCGTCCATTCAACAAGGTATTTAAAATGGCCTCTACTACATAACGGATATTGAAGCAGTGTCTTACTGAATCGTAAACAATCGGTCTGTACTCGCTACTAAAGGAGTAGGCCCGGTAAGACCCCTTTTTGGCCCCAAATATAGTGTTGCAAAGTTGTTTAATTGTTAACTTTTACTTATTTATTGGAAAGAAACATGTTTTTGTTACATGAATATGGGCTGTTATTGATAATACAATGTACATGCATCAGGTACTAGCATCATTTTTTCATGCAAAAATTCTTATATCTTCACATTTATGCTAATTTTAAGACGTTTTTTTGTCTAAAATGGAAGTGGCCACACTTGTGTTCATTCTTAATATTTAAATATATGTTGTATTTAATGACAATAATAATGATACATATTATATATAAATGTTGAGAGTAAACACGAATGCGGCTACTTCCATTTAGACAAAAAATCATCTGAAAAGTGACTTTAAATGGTATATTTGATCGATTTTTTTTTCATATTTAAGCTTGAGTTTGAGCGTTTTTAATAACCAAGTCAGTCAAAACCTTTTACAATAACCTTGAGTGAATAAAAAATGTCAAAAATCTTTCATCTGACATGTCTGATGTACTGTAAATTTTAGGCCGAAATTAGCCATTACCAGGCCTTCTCCTTTTTTAGATTGATATCCTAACTAGTATTATTCTTGAATAACCGTAAAAATTCAGGCCCAATAAAAAAATCCTGGTATAATTATAGAACCTATTTATGGTATTTATTGTTAATGTGATGTCGTTCAAATAATGCATGAAATATGTTTCACTGGATGTTTATGTATCTTGTTCGTGTGTCTTTAGCGATGCTCGAAACCTAAAATTTAAATAAAAGCCTGTAGACCAGTTTGTCTCAGAACTGTTAAAAAGGGGATTTCAATTCTATAATTGAAAGCCCGCTGTGCAATAGTGGCAGACAGGAATGACATAAAAAAAAGGGATCATCGGAGTTTAATAGTACAAAATTATTCACTCAGTAAACGACTAATTCAGCTGTACTAACATTATTTGTATGTTCCCTGATGCAATTGCCGTAAACATTTTTGACCTCATTGAGGACAATTTTTGACCTCATTGAGGACAATTTTTGACCTCATTGAGGACAATAGGTATAGGAAGCATGGGGCTTAAATTAAAATATTGTTTGTTTGCCCTTTACCGACCGACCCTATAAATTCGTTCCGCCTGAAAATCTTTTATTTGTATTTATCAGCAAGATTTTATTTTATTTTATTTTTTCGTTCCTACCAAAAATCTTGTATTTGTATTTCCCGCTCAAAACTTTTTTTACCGGAATCCTCGGGTTTTACCTTTATCGTATAACGTCTAGTCCGTTTGGTATCACGTGAGCGTTTGACATGAACACTTGCATTTAGAGTTTCAAAGCATTTGTTTGAAATCGATGTTGAACGCTTTGAAATCGTGATATGATGTACGTTACTCTGTATCTTTAAACTTGAAGAGCAGGGTTCATTTACAAAACTATCAACGTGTGTACAAACTATTTTGTAAACGGACGTTGTATTCTATGTAGGGATGGCCTTTTGCAAGGACGTATAACTAACATACGTCCTTGGCCTTTTTGTGATCCGTAGATCAGGATGATTATGTTAACGATGCCTTTGACCAGTATTGCTATATTCATTATATCTGACATGAACCAAAGGTGACAAACGCCTTTAAAGTGGAGAATATTTGGCAGTAAAATCACCCAAGTTTTCCATACATATCATTTATAAATGCAATGTAAAATACGTGACAATTGAGTTTCAAGTCTTGTTGCATTTTTATTGGCAACATAGGCACATCTGAAAATTTAAACACTCTAGGGACTTTTTCTACTAGTAATGTATGTCTGCCTGGGCATATTTTACCAGGACAATATTAACTCTTACAGAAAACCTTTAGGTAGAGGTAAGCGAACAAGGTACGTAGTACAGAATATTAGTGCAAGTTAAAACTCTTCAAAGTTCCAGGCATATAAACGTTGAAAATATATTTTGATATTTGAAAACAAAATAGTAGTGCATATGAATTAACTTCACATTCTACATGATATATTTTTTTCAAAACTTCCTGGGACTATTATACAAATAGTCCCAGAAACTTTTTAGCAAAAGCAAAACAGACAAAAATGACATTATGAAGATTTTGTATCTATAAAATAAAATATTATACCTACCTGCCTACCAATGACAAAAAATATACCGACCCAAGTTATTTTTTTTGGGAAAAAAATAAAATATTTTACCTACCTACCTACCCTGTTTCAAAACATAGGGTCGGAAAAGGGCAAACAAACAATATTTTAATTTAGGCCTGGTAGGAGTGCTTATGAGACAAATTTCCATCCAAATCACAATTTATAAAAGTAAACCATTATATGTCAATGTACGGTCTTCAACAGGGAGCCTTGGCTCACAATGACTACAAGCTATAAAGGGCCCCCAAAAAATACTAGTGTAAAACCATTCAAACGATAAAACTAACAGTCTAAACTATGTTAAAAAAATTAGAAACGAGAAACCTTTATATGAACCACATAAACAAACGACAACTACTGAACATCAGATTGCTGACTTAGGACTGGTTCAAAGAATTGCAGCAAGTTTAAACGTTTTAATGGTACCATACCTTCACCTTTATCTGAAACAATAGTGTAACATCACAACATAGAAAGACACACTATAAAATATCAATTTGAATGACTTAACTGAATCAAAAGACGTATTGACCAAATGAACATACACTGAACGAATAAATTTGATCTATGATACAATGTAAATACAAAGTTAATAAAAATAAGGGATGAATAATTATAGTAAAAGTATTATATTATACCGCTGTGAAATGCTAAACAATTTCAGAATAACATCAGCTTTGAAAAAAAAAATACGCCATTAGTATTATCAAAGTAAAACACAAGTAAATTAAAAATAATTTTGTAGATATGATTACTTCTTCTGTCTGTATAACCTTACGTTTAGAAACACAAAGAAATTTCTTGTAAAAGAATTAAACTATTCTAAAACTTGGTAAATGTGGGGTGAATATCAACAATTGAACTATAAAATTGGTGCTTGATAAAACTTCCTAATGGAAGTATGATGTATTCACTTCGTAAACAACAAACATGTATTAGCGCTAAAAAACATGTAACGTTCTAGCATTTAATAGTGGACACGTTTTGGCAAAAAACAATTATCAGACACGTTTGGGGGAATCGTACACGTTTAAATTTGGGGGATGGACACATTTGGGAGTGTTACATATATATGCTTAGTAAATCATAATGCAAAGATAATTTAATTTATCAAAAACTACCTTGACCCAAAACTTTAACCTGACGATGGACAGACGAACGAACAGACGCACAGACCAAAAAATATAATGCCCCTAGATGGGGCATAATAAACCAACAGCCAAACTAATGATAAAACAATTAATGCTGAACAGAAATAACATAAAGCAACCAACAGCAATCAGTGAATTGCAGACTTGGAACAGGAACATAATAGAGATGATGGAGATAAGGTTGACTGGCATACGACTGAAACTTCTGACCACAGCCATTTCTTTATAAAATATAACTTGCCTACCTCAATTACCTGTAAAACAATACCTTATACATACTTTAAATGAATACAATGTTAAATCCATATATATGTAAATGTGTATTCCTACCTGGATCAATCATGATCCAATTTCTTGTCTCTATATCAAGTCCACAGCGACCTTCAATGAGGGTAATCCCATCAGTGGCTTGTCGCCCTTCTGGAACATTATCCCCAACTAAAAGCTTGACTAAACTTGACTTCCCTACCGAAAACTGGCCGGTTACCATACAGCGCATGTCAAATGATTCGTAGCTTCCACTGCCAAGCAACTTGTTCAACATGGCAGATCGGATGGAATCTGTATAAATACAAATTTTCCAATTATTAATGTATTGCTGATGATGTCCAAAAAATCTGTGTCTACATCATAGAAATAGACAGTGGCTAAATATTATTATTCCATTTAAAAAAAAAAATCTGTATTTAAGTTAAACTGTTGATTATTAAAGGGAAATAATTTCAATAGGGAATTTTTTGACAATTTTGATTAATTTTCCAACCATACTGCAGTTTTAAACATATTGGATAACTATTTGATTTAGCTCTAGTTTTAATTTAGCTTCAGCAGGCATGCTTGCTAGATGATCAACAAAAAATTGAATAACAATCTATTTTCTGGCAAACTAAGTATTTTTTTCATTCGAAGTTTGTCTCAAATTTGTTGAGCAGTTTTAGATGTTAAGCTCTTTACTGTGGCTTGATTGTAAGTGTTACTCTTCATTTTTTGCCATTCATTCAAAATTCAGTCAAAGTGCAAAGTGATAACATGATAAAATTATGCATACTTTAGAAAAATATATATTCAATATTTATATACAATGATTATATAACAAAAATATTCAATAACAAAAAATGCCTAATGTCAACTAAACTGGATGCTCTTAAGAGCCTGTGTCACTCACCTTGATCTATATGCATATTAAACAAAGGACACAGATGGATTTATGACAAAATTGTCTTTTGGTGATGGTGATATGTTTGTAGATCTTACTTTACTGAACATTGCTTACAATTTTCTCTATCATTAATAAACTTGGCCCTTTAGTTAAGGAGGATAATATTTTGTAAAAATTTACAAAAATTTACCAAATTAATGAAAATAGTCAAAAATTGACTATAAAGGGCAATAACTTCTTAAGGGGACAACTGATCATTTGGTCACATTGACTTATTTGTAGATCTTATTTTGCTGAACATTATTGCTGTTTACAGTTTATCCCTATCTATGATTATACAGTATTTAAGATAATAACCAAAAAGGCAAAATTTTCTTAAAAAAATATCAATTGGGGGCAGCAACCCAACAACCAGTTGTCCAATTCATCTGAAAATTTAACGGCAGATATAGATTGACTTGATAAACAATTTAACACCGTGACAAACTCTAAATGCTTTTGTTTCAGAGTTATAAGCCAAAATCTACAGTTTCCCCCTATGTTCTATTTTTAGCCATGGCAGCCATCTTGGTTGGTTGGCTGGGTCACCGCACTTATTTTTTAAACAAGATACCCTAAAAATGATTATGACTAATTTTGGTTAAATTTGTTCCAGTAGTCTTACAGGAGAAGATTTTTGTAAAAGATTATAAAAATTTACGAATAATTGGTTAAAAATGACTATAAAGGGCAATTACTCCTAATAAAAGTGTTACAACTCATCAAATAAGCTGCTGACCAAATATGAAGGTATTCTGTTTTGCAATATTTGAGAGAAAATATCAAGTATCTGCAAACAGTTAGGTTTTTTTTTTTGGTTGAGAGCGTCACTGATGAGTTTTTTGTAGATGAAATGCGCGTCTGGCGCAAATATACAACATTTAGTCCTGTTATCTATGATGAGTTTATTTACAACCACTGGGTCAATGACACTGCTGGTGGAGATTTATTTCCCCGAGGGTATCACTAGCCAAGTAGTTAGCACTTTTTTGTGCTGACATGAATTATCATTGATATGGTTGAATTCATAAATTAACTGTTTACAAAAATTTGCATTCTAGAAACACTTAGGCTTTTCTACCTCAGGCATAGAATAGATTACCTTAGCTGTATTTGGCAAAACTTGTAGAAATTTTGGTCCTAAATGCTCGTCAACTTCGTACCTTTTTTAGGCTTTTTTTAACTTTTTGGATGAGAGCGTCACTGATGAGTCTTTCTTATACAAAATTTAGTCCTGTTATCTATGATGAGTTTGTTTTGTATATATGAACATTCTATTTTTATTCCATTAACTAAACATGGTTCACCTTTTGCTTATCGTATCTGCGAAATAGACATAACCAAAAAACTAACTTTGACCAATCATGCCAATAAACCTTGAAATTGAGGTCAAAATAAAATTAAGAAGATGTGGTATGATTTTCAATGATCATGATGATACAACTATCCACCAGGTTTCAAATACTTTGACATATGAAATAATAGGTAATAGCAAGGCCTTTAATGATGAGAAAAACCCACAACATATATTTGGCCACAAAACTCCCCGACATAAAAAGGTTACACCAACTCTGCCATACAGACATGTACGCCGTGCAGTCGTTTTAAATACCAAGATGACTTAATGCTTTAAGTACCTGGGAAACAAACACTTACTATGAAAACTAAACATTGACCTATAATGGTTTACTTTTACAAATTGTGACTTTGATAGGGAGTTGTCTCATTGGCACTCATACCACATCTTCTTATATCTAAACACAAAAACTCAACATTGACCAATTCAACATAAAAATCAGGTCAAGGTCAGGTGAAAACTGCCAGACAGACATGTTCACGTTACAACAACTATATCAATCAAATATACTTTATCTACTGTTTATAGCAGCTGAGATACTGACTAGAGTGTAGTCTATAATGGCTTCCCTTTTCTTGGAGAAATAATTCTAGCAAGGTAGAATATTGCCTGCAAGTACGGATAAACATGTACTATAACTTCCTACAGAAGACCATATATGGGATGGTACTTACTATGTGGTGTATTTCATATATTGGAAAGCTTCTAACACTATATAGCTCCATAGTTTGTTATTATCTATTTTATAGTGATAAATCTCATCAATACATTGCAGTTAATTGCATGACGTCGTACAAAAAAAAATGTTGTTATTCTGCAATTCCTGGAGTAATAATAAACTTATAATGAAATAAAGTTAAACAATGTTAAAGAAAAAGAAAATTACCTTCTTTTCCTAGTCCAGCAGTCACGCCTGAAGATTTCTTTGACATGACAGTCTAAAAAATTAGGAATATGCACTGTGAATATATCTTTACTCATGTTACCTTGTTGCACTATAAAAATTCTGAAATATCCCCCCCCCCCCCCCCCCCCCCCCCAAAATATACTTTATAAAACAAATGTTTCACATTATATAATATTTATTTTTTCAGGAAAAAGGGTAGCCCAGAGACATTAATAGAGATATATAGTTTAAAGTGTAAAGGTGGTTTTTGAATTTGGAACATCCCCTTGTAGACATAAACTTGCTTCAAGTTGATTTGCAAATGCATTTTGAATGCACCTTTAAATTGAAAATTGTTCCAACTGTAGAATATTCCAATATTCCGCAGTGATCTCACACTTATCAATTGTCTTGATACAATATATCCGTCCACTTTTGGATAACCTCCATTTTAAGCATATGTAAAATCGAGTAAATCAAGTACATGATGTTCCATCATATAAAAAAATTGTCCTTTAACGTAGTATTTAGGGTATAAACCAGCTAATATAACCTCAAAATCAATCCCAACCTTCCATTTGTGGAATTGAACCTTCTGGTGAAATTTCATATAGATCCATTAACTTAAACTAAAGTTATCAGTGGTGGATCCAGAAATTTTCATAAGTGGGGGTCCACTGACTGCCTAAGAAGGGGCGCAATCCGCTCATACTTCAGTGATTCCCTATATAATCAACCAAAATTTTCCAAAAAAAGGGGGCCTGGGCCCCCAGGCCTTCCTCTTAATTGGCCTCAGGTTATTGTCCTGAAACCAAATGTGTCTTTGGACAACCACCAGGACATGATAGTATTATACGAACCCATTTTATGCAGGACGGCCTAGCCAAGATCAGATGTGCATTTCATATTGGGTCTATGTTATAGGCTTGTAAAGACAAGAAGATAAACTGTACATAAGTAATACATCTTTGAACTGAAGAAGAGAATGTAGGGCTTCACAATGAATATCAAATATCATGTATAGGTGTTACCGTTTTGAAAAAAACCACTAAAATACACGCTGAAAATGGGCAAAATTTCACGTTATGTTGTTTCATTTAAAATTTCGCTGTTTTTATCAATTGATAGTTAATAAGTGAACTTAATTTGAACTACATTATTGGTTCATTGCTATAGACAATTTATTCATCTTTCTTTTACTGTTTGTTGCAACAAAAAATCTTCAGTGGTTACAAAGTTATGATAAAAAGTTGAATACTATGCGCTTGTTATGCAATTTTGTACTTTTGTTTTTAGCTTGCTCAGTGTAATGATAAAAGAGAAAAATAAATCAAAGTTATGCTATTATGTGTTTTGTTTTCTCTTCTAGTATATACATTATCAAAAACTACCTCATTTATCAAAATTGAAGTACCCTAGCTGGAGAAATATGCCATCAAAGTTGGATATACAAATAAAGTGAAAAAATGTCTTGTCCGTAGACATGCATTCCCTAGTAAACTGGAAGCATAATTACATTAATGTTGCATTGCTAAGTTCCTGTTCTTTTGTAGATATGAAAACACTACTAACATTTTTTTCTACCATCTATTAATAGAGGAAAAAATTCAAAAATATGTCAGAATGTCTTGTCCGTAGACATGTCTTTTTATCAATATTGCTTGGCTTTATGGGTCTTAATTAGTCCTATGTGTTGTTTAAACTTAGAAATATCTTATTTTAAATAAATAAATGGTAATTTAAGTGTTCTCAATTTTTGTAAAATTACTTTACAGGAGTGGATTTTAAAAAGTGTCAGATTATCAGTCATAAAAAGCATACCTTATTTTACTTCAATATTGTTTATTCCAGTTGCTGCATACCTTAAAAGATTAACTAAATCAAATGAAGAAAAAGTATTTCTCTCTCTCTAACTTTATCTTTTGCATTTCAGTATTAACAGCAGATAAGGAAGTGTCTACGGACAAGACACTTGTACATAACAAGTATTAAATTCAATTATTTGTCTGCTATGGAACTTAAATCTTATTTATAAGTGATGAAAGTTATCTATTCAAATTAAAACTCAGTATTTTCAACATAAATATAGTCATAATTAATTCTAACAGATTTTTTTTTTAACTGAAATTGTCTTGTCCGTAGACATTACCACAATATATTCGTATCCAATTTCCTTGAGTTCGGCCTAATTTGATAGGTAAAATGTATGTTATTTTTTCAAGAGAACACATTCAACTATGTCAAAATTGAGTTTTAATAATAGTTTGATTGTTTTAAACAGTCAGATATATGGATTTCAGTTAAAAGAATGTGTCTTCATTTTGGCTTAATCAATAAATTATTGAGATATGTAAAGAAATATGGGTACATTTTTATATTTTCCAAAATTAAAAAACACCGCTTAAAACTTAATTAGTAACTTTTAATCTTAACTTTAACAATCATCTTTGAAAGCATTTAATTGAATATCAATAAAATGTCTTGTCCGTAGACATTATCGAAATGTATTTGTTTCCATTTTCCTCATAGTTAAGCATCGTTTGATAGATAAACCTGATAAAATGTATGTTTTTTCTTTCAAGATAACACTTTCAGCTATATCAAAATTAGGTTTTAATAATGCATTTCATTAAATATGAATACAATGTCTTGTCCGTAGACAAAACAAATAAATTGTATTGCTAAGTTTGATTGTTTATTGTAAGAATATGCATCAAGTTATTTTAATGTTCTATACACCAACAGAAAGGGTTCTTTTGGAAGTTTTGTTATTTATAGATAATTTTAGATACAGTTTTATCAGATAAGATTAATGATCAAAGAAAGCTACTGTTGTTTGAAATAACTGTGAGTCAAACATGTTCTTGTTATTTTTTTTTTCAATTAAAATGTTTGATATTCAATAGTTCTAAATATATTTTGTTGTCTTTGTCATTGACCAAAAATCTGTCACTGGTGACCATGTTTTGAAGGCAACCATTAAAGAAAATTATACAGTTTTTAAACACCATTTATTTAATAAAAATATTAAATATTTCCTTCAAAAACTGCATGGAATTATATAAATGCTTCCAGTGTTAGCCTAACGATGGCAATTTTTCATAATTTAAACCATTTTTGAACCAAAATATCAAAAGAGTTTTTCCCTGAGGTGATACTCATTTTTGACTTCATGTGAAACACAAAATGCACATCTGATAGTGGCTAGGCCGAGTAGTATAAAAACCTGTACCATAAACATGATGAAGTGAGCTATAAAGGTTCAATTCTGTAAATATGGACAATGCATACGACTAAAACTGTACCACTTTTACTATGAAGTTTTGAAAAAAATCTTATCCTAGAATTGAAAGTTCATATGCACCCCATTTTTTTCAAAGGTCAAAATATAGGGCTGTGCGGGATATTTTCAACGTTTATATGCCCTGAACTTCTCTGAGTTTAAACTAACACTAATTTTCTTAACTGCCCCTACCTCGAATGAAAGGTTACCACAGATTTCAATGTAAACAATATGCACATTTAAATTTACTGGTAACATTCCCAAGTTATGTCTCTGTGAGATGGAACACAGAGAGCACAACTGGGAACCAGTATGTAAACAAAATTCATTGTCTATGAATATTCAAGTTCTCCCCAAAAGAGGCGTATTTTGAGAAACAGCTGTATTTACAAAGTTCAACCTATAATTAAGGCCATTACATGAAAAATATGAAATATTCAATTGAAAAAACTAACAACCTAACTTAAATAAATATGATAGACATTCTTTTCAGAGGAGATGATCTTTGAAAAATTGTTAGATGGACAAAGAAAATAGGTCAAAAAATATTGTTTAAGGCTATTACTGCTTAAGGAGTTATCCAATTGTTTTGTTAGTATTGACATTTTTGTGGATCTTGCCTGCCTGATTTTTTGAACATTTTCTATCTATCTAAAACAGTTTTTCAAAATAATAGACAACAAGAATGTGTCCATAGTACACAGATGCCCAACTCGCACTATCATTTTCTATGTCAAAACTCTTATTTGGCATTAAAATTAGAAAGATCATATCATAGGGAACGTGTACTAAGGCCAATTTAAATTAATTGATAGATTTTCATCCCCGCCCGCCCCTCTGAAATCTTCCCGTCCCGATTTTTTTTATTTTTGAAAAAATTACGATTTCCGGATTTTGTTCATTTCCGTTAGCGGTAACCGTCGATAATTTCGTTTCAATAAACACTTCCTGTTTCAAATTTTGGTTTTCGTATTTCTTAGAATATTCTTACTAAATTATTAAGTCGATATATTCTGCTGATCTATGATGACAACATCATTTACCGAGAATAGAGATTGATTACGAGAAAGGCATGAAATATTCGGGTTACGAGTAATACGCTGTGTCCAAGAAAGCAAATCGCCGTATGTCACAAATGTTTGTGATTAGAACACCTTGGATTATTTTATTTATACAATAACTTTGTGTCAAGAAATTTGGACTGTGAATGAAAACCAAAAGCGTAAGAATCGTGGAACACATTGGTACAAAAATCATGACTTGAATAAAGGAATTGACACAAACATGAACTTGTTAGATTGGTGACCGTAAATTGAGTTCAAAAAGTCGACAAACATACGCATTTCTAATTTATTAATTTATAGCAAGCCCTTAGATTTAGATTTAGCCATGCCTTTCGATTGTAGACAAACAACAAACATCCTCTGTCCCAATACCCACAATAGTCATTAAATAACTTTATGTTCTACATTGTAATTATATTCGCATCTTGGAATCCATGACAAATCGCCCCACACATAATCGCCCCACTTTTTCACAAACTCGCCCCACTTTTTCACAAACTCGCCCCACTTTCTAAAAAAAACGCCCCACTCTTGTTTACCAACTCGCCCCACTTATGAAAAGGGTTAACTCCCATTGCAAATAGGTATGATAACATGTCCCCTTATGAAAAGGGTTAAAATCCCGCTGAAATACGGTCTGTCAACTGGTCCCACTCATAACAAATTATAGATGAACCACTTATAAAAAAAGATGCAATCCCGTTGTATATCTTTGTCCCTGCCCACGTCAATACCTTTGAAAACCTAAGTGAAGTGCTATAAAATCAAATTGCTGTTAAAAACTCTGAATAAAGTTACATATAAATGTTAAGGCCAATTAAAATTAATTGCTAGATTTTCATCCCCGCCCGCCCCTCTGAAATCGTCCCGCCCCGATTTTTTTTATTTAACAAAAATACGATTTCCGGATTTTGTTCATGTCCGTAACCGGGAACCATCGATAATTTCGTTTCATTCAAAACTTCCTGTTTCAAATTTCGTTTTTGTATTTCTTCTAACGAAAATGATTAAGTCGACATATTCTGCTGCTCTATGATGACAACATCATCTACCCGGAATAGAGATTGATAACGAGAAGGGCATGAAATATTCGAGTTACGAGTAAAACGCCTTGTCCTTTAACGCAAATTGCGGTAGTCACAAGTGATATCACAAGTGAATCGAAAACCGTGTTTTTTACTTTATTTATACAATGACTTTGTGTCAGGAAATTTGGACTGAATGATTTCCAAAGCGCAAGAATTGTAGAACAAATTGGTACAAAAAAAACATGACTGGATTAAAGAAATTGACACAATATGACCGTATATTGAGAACAAAAAGTCGACAAACACGCATTTTAATTATAACAAGCCCTTATATTTACCCATGGCTGTTGTTTTTGTTGACAAACAGCAAACACCTTCTGTAACTGTCCCAATACCCTCAATTTAGTCATTAAACAACAACTACTTTTTGGTTAAGTTCACGTTTTACATCATAATTACTTTCAACACTGAGTTTAAATTTTATTCTGTACTCATAATACTTGTGTTGCATACAATTGTACCAATACATTTTATTGATTTTATGGGGACTACAAACCATTGCTTAGAAAGCAAAATAAATTTGGTGTAGGTATAGTCCAACTGAAGAGTTTAAAAAATAGTGTAGGATTCCTTATACAGCATGTATATGCATTATACAACTTGTTTTCCACTAGCATATACTCCGCGGTATGAAGAACTCGTGACGAGGGTTTCATATGAAATAAAAATTTAAAAAATAAAATCCTCCCACCCGCCCAATTTTTTTCAAAAATTTGGATGAAAATCTACTAATTAATTTTAGTTGGCCTAATCACGCATCAATTGTATGATTATAATACAATTAACAGGTTTCCTTTCAATTGTTATACAAATAACTAAGCTTACAAGTATAAAGTTATTCTCCAATAATGATACGAAAATGTATAAATTTTGCAATTATATTTTAAGAATGTTAAAAAAGTTTAATAAATTTCGTGGTTTTTTTTTGTATTCTGTGTAGATTACAAAAATCCAAATAAGTTTTCATTTAAGTTCGGCTAGTTGGTTGACCTGAAAATTGTATATAGAAGTAGATTTTTCCTTTTTTCAATAAATGGTGCGAGTTGAAAGGGGAAAAATTAACTGGATTTAACCCTTTTCACAAGTGAGGCGATTTTTTTAAAAAGTGGGGCGAGTCGGTTAACCAGGTTGGGGCGATTTTTTAATTTTTTTAATAGTGGGGCGAGTTTGTGAAAAAGTGGGGCAATTTGGTGTGGGGCGTTTTGCCAGTGGGGCGATTTGTCCTGCATCTTGCATATTTAAAAGGACCAATCTTATTTTTTCAACACTGTTTGAGTTTTCATTTTATTCTGTACTTATGATACTTGTGTTGCATACCAATGCATTTGCTTCATTTTATTACATGTATTAGGACAACAAACGATTGCTTAGGCAGCAAAATAAAGTTGGTGTAGGTAGTCCAACTGAAGAGAGCATTTCTCCATGTTTTTGCTGTTTACTATAAAATAGGTTTCTAAAGCGGCAATTACATGTAGAACAGTGGTGGCCAATCAGAGATATGTATTTAATGTATTTTGATGTTGGATGTGTACGGATTGATAGTTTAGTCTTAGATGCATGATTTTTTTTATTAGTTGTTAGTGGCTTTGAACTAGCTGTCAGATAACTGCGAGTACTCTCAGATCTGTTCCTAGTGTCTTTTTGTTATCGGGATCATAAATAAGGCCGTTAGTTTTCTCTTTTGAATTGTTTTACATTGCCATATCGGGGTCTTTTAAAGCTGACTATACGGTATGGGCTTTGCTCATTGTTGAAGGCCATACAGTGACCTATAGTTGTTAATGTCTGTGTCATTTTGGTCTCTTGTGGACAGTTGTCTTATTGGCAATCATACCACATCTTCTTTTTTATATTAAGCATTTGAAAAATCATATACAATACCTTATGCATGTATTTACATAATATAAGCTTATTATTACACTTGCATATATGAATAACACGTGACAAGAAGGTTTCATATGAAATAAAATTTAAAAAATAAAATCCTCCCACCCGCCCCATTTTTTTCAAAAATTTGGATGAAAATCTACTAATTAATTTTAGTTGGCCTAAGTATCAAGTTGATTGGATTTCAACTTCATCAAAAACTACCTTGACCAAAAATTTTAACCTGAAGTAGGAAACAAATGGACAAACAGACGGACGTATATACAGACGGACAAGGCTAAAACTTAATGCCCCCTCTGCTACAGAGGGGCATAACAAGGGCCAAATAAAGTACAAAGTTGAAAAGTATATGGAGGATCCATAATTCCGAGAGTTTTTGGCAAATACAGCAAAAAATATATTTCTGTGGTAGAAAATTCTTATTATTCCTAAAAACTGAAAGTTTTGTAAACAGTTAATTTGTAATTATGACCATAATCATAATATCAATAATAATTCATGTCAACAAAAAGTGCTTATTAATCACTTGGCTTCCGTCGTGATAAACTAATATCAGCTGTACATTATCTACAAAAATGTAACAAATATGACAATATGACAAAAAGCAATAAACGACAGGAGTTATTGACCTTTAAAAATGACAAATTTTGACTTATTAGTGTTTATCTGTCTGTGTGTCGGTTCGTCCATTTGTCCGTCCGTTTGTCGGTCCGTGCATCAACCCGTACATCCCAAATTTGGTTTCCACCCTCAACCAAATGTTATAAAACTTACACGCAATGCTTATTACCACAATATATATACAGATAAAGTTTGAATTTTGTCGGCATCACATTAAGAGTTATACCCCTTTACAAATGGAAAAATTGCTGAATTTTTTGTTTCTGTTCTGTAACTTTAGTTTCCCTCAACCAAATGTTATGAAATTTATGCAGAATGCTTATATTACCACAAAATACAGATCAAGTTTGAATGTTAGTCACTATTCTAGATCTAGAGTTACATGTATGGCCCTTTGCAAATGGTAAAAATTGCTGATTTTTTTTCGTTTCTGTTATGTACATTAACTTAAGTTAGCCTGAACCAAATGTTATGACACTTATACACAATGCTCAGTACCACAAAATAAAGAGCAAATTTGAATTGTTTTGGTATTACTTTTACTGTTCTAGAGTTATGCTCCTTTACAAATGGAAAAATTGTTGATTTTTTCGTTTTCGTTCGCTAACTACACTTTGCCTCAACCAAGTGATAAGAAATTTATACACAATATTTATTACAACAAAACTCAGATCAAGTATAAATGTGGGTAGCTAGCGTCACTTTCACCGTTCTTCAGTTATGTCCCTTTATAACTTTATATGTTATGCAAGAGGGGGGGCATCATCTGTGTCCAATGAACAAATTGCCCATCTATTTTTAAAAAAAAAATTTTTAATTCAAGCATCACTGATCATGCTGATGAGTCTTTTGTAGACGAAAAAAGCAACTGCCGTAGAAAATTGTAATCCTCGTATCTATGATGATTATAACTAGAGGCTCTCAAGAGCCTGTGTCGCTCACCTGTTACTGTATTGACTGATGTCGGCCATCTTGGTTGGTGGGCAGGGTCATTAGGCACTTTTTTAAAATAGATACCCTAGTAATGATTGTGGCCAAGTTTGGTTAAATTTGGCCCATAGTTTTAGAAAAGAAGATTTTTGTACAAGTTACAAAAATAGCAAAAAGTTGTTCAATATTGACTATAAAGGACAATAACTCCTTAAGGAGTTTTCTGACAATTTTGGTCATGTTGACTTATTTGTAGATCTTACTTTGCTGAACATTATTGCTCTTACAGTTTATCTCTATCTATAATAGTATTCAAGATAATAACCAAAAACTGCAAAATTTCCTTAAAATTACCAATTCAGGGGCAGCAACACAGCAATCAGCTGTTCGATCCATCTGACAATTTCAGGGCAGATAGATTTTGACCTGATAAACAATTTAATCTCGTCAGATTTGCTTTAAATGCTTTGCTTTTTGAGTTATAAGCCAAAAACTGCATTTTACCCCTATGTTCTATTTTTAGCCGTGGCAGCCATCTTAGTTGGATAGCAGGGTCACCGGACACATTTTTTAAACAAGATACCCCAAAGATAATTGTGGCCAAGTTTGGTTAAATTTGGTCCAGTAGTTTCAGAGGAGAATATTTTTGTAAAAGATTACTAAGATTTATGAAAAATGGTTAATAATTGACTATAAAGGGCAATAACTCCTTAAGGGGTCAACTGACCATTTCAGTTATGTTGACTTATTTGTAAATCTTACTTTGCTAAATAATTTCTGTTTACAGTTTATCTCTATCTATAATAATATTCAAGATAATAAGCAAAAACAGCAGAATTTCCTTAAAATTAGCTGTTCGATCCATCTGACAATTTCAGGGCAGATAGATTTTGACCTGATAAACAATTTAATCTCGTCAGATTTGCTTTAAATGCTTTGGTTTTTGAGTTATAAGCCAACAAGAATGTGTCCACAGTACACGGATGCCCAACTCGCACTGTCATTTTCTATGTTTAGTGGACCGTGAAATTGGAATAAATTCTCTAATTTGGCATTAAAATTAGAATGATCTTATCAAAGGAAATATGTATACTAAGTTTAAAGTTGATTGGACTTCTACTTTATCAAAAACTACCTTGACCAAAAACTTTAACCTGAAATTTGCACTATCATTTTCTATGTTCAGTGAACCGTAAAATTGGGGTCAAAACTATAATTTGGCATTTAAATTAGAAAGATCATATCATAGGGCACATGTATACTAAGTTTCAAGTTGATTGGACTTCAACTTCATCAAAAACTACCTTGACCAAAAACTTTAACCTGAAGCGGGACAGACGGACGAACGAACGGACGAACGAAACAGACGGACGGACGCACAGACCAGAAAACATAATGCCCCTCTACTATTGTAGGTGGGGCATAAAAACTGCATTTTACCCCTGTGTACTATTTTTAGCCATGGTGGCCATCTTGGTTTGATGGCAAGGTCATCGGACACATTTTTTAAACTAAATACCCCAAGGATGATTGTGGCCAAGTTTGGTTAAATTTGGTCAAGTAGTTTCAGAGGAGAAGATTTTTGTAAAAGATGACTAAGATTTACGAAAAATGGTTAAAAATTGACTATAAAGGGCAATAACTCCTAAAGGGGTCAACAGGCCATTTAAATCATGTTGACTTATTTGTAGATCTTACTTTGCTGAACATTTTTGCTTTTTACAGTTTATCTTGATCTATGATAATATTCAAGATAATAACCAAAAACAGCAAAATTTCCTTAAAATGACCAATTCAGGGGCAGCAACCTATCAACGGGTTGTCCGATTCATCTCAAAATTTAAGGGCAGATAGATCTTGACCTGATTAACAATTTTTCAGATTTGCTCTAAATGCTTTGGTTTTTGAGTTATAAGCCAAAAACTGCATTTTACCCCTATGTTCTATTTTTAGCCATGGTGGCCATCTTGGTTGGTTGGCCGGGTCACCGGACACAATTTTTAACTAAATACCCTAATAATGATTTTGGCCATGTTTGGTTAAATTTGGCCCAGCAGTTTCAGAGGAGAAGAGTTTTGTAAAAGTTAACGACGACGGACGACGACGGACGCCGGACGCCAAGTGATGAGAAAAGCTCACTTGGCCCTTCTGGCCAGGTGAGCTAAAAAGGACTCAACATAATTTAGTTTATTTAAAATTTTTTGTAGATCTTCAATTTCCTCATTAATTAAAGACCAAACAGCCTATTCATTTCTATCAGTGACTTTTCCTTAAAATTTTGTGTGAATTTGTTACATGATTTGAGGAACAAAATATGATGAAAAAAATTTCGGGTCACCAACTTAGTTTTGTCACTATAGCAACCTCAGTTTCGTGTTTTCCCGAATATTAACATAATATTTGAATTGCTTGTTCATCTAAACTCTCAAAAAAATGCTTTATATCAAACCTACAAGCATAATTCTTGTTTCACATTAAACAGTAGATTTGTATCTTTCATAATACAGGTTCAAGAGTTTAAGGCTCATATTGATTTGATCTTTCTAAAATATGATTTATTTCATTCCCGCCAAAAATTAAACGTTAAACTGAAAAACGTTTCCAGAGGCTCTCAAGAGCCTGTATCGCTCACCTGATTCTACTTGGGTTTTTGAAATCATATAAAAGAAAAAAATTGGCTACAAAGTAACAACACTTGGCCAGCACCTCACATGCCTCATTAAGAAAGGAACATTTATGCTATGTTTGCTTTCATTCAATTCAGTTGTTCTCTAAAAGAAGACATTTGTATGTATTTCCCATAGGGTCCTATGCTAAACCAAGTCCCCTGCTGGAAGCCAACTTGGTTGATGGATTGGCTACAAAGTAACAACATGTTATGTTTGACTTCATTCCATTCAGTGGTTCTCTAAAAGAAGACATATAATGTATGTATTTCCTATTGAGTCCTATGTTAAACTAAGCCCCCGCTGGCAGCCATTTTGGATGATGGATCCGCTACAAAGTAACAACACTTGGTCAGCACCTCATAGGGAACATAAATACCAAGTTTGGTTTCATTCCATTCAGTTGATCTCTAAAAGAAGTCATTTGCATGCATTTCCCATAGGGTCCTATGTTAAACTAAGTCCCCAGCTGGCGGCCATCTTGGATCATGGATCGGCTACAAAGTAACAACACTTGGTCAGCACCTTATAAGGAACATTCATGCCATGTTTGGTTTCATTCCATTCAGTGGTTCTCTAAAAGAAGTCATTTGTATGCATTTCACATAGGGTCCTATGTTAAACTAAGTCCCCCACTGGCGGCCATCTTGGATGATCGATCCGCTACAAAGTAACAACAATTGGTCAGCACCTCATAAGGAACATTCATGCCATGTTTGGTTTCATTCCATTCAGTTGTTCTCTAAAAGAAGTCATTTGTATGCATTTCCCCTAGGGTCCAATGTTAAACTAAGTCCCCCACTGGCAGCCATCTTGGATGATGGATCGGCTACAAAGTAACAACACTTGGTCAGCACCTTATAAGGAACATTCATGCCATGTTTGGTTTCATTCCATTCTGTGGTTCTCTAAAAGAAGTCATTTGTATGCATTTCCCATAGGGTCCTATGTTAAACTTAGTCCCCCGCTAGGGGCCATCTTGGATGATGGATCGGCTACAAAGTAAAAACACTTGGTCAGCACCCCATAAGGAACATTCATGCTATGTTTGGTTTTATTCCATTCAGTGGTTCTCTAAAAGAAGTCATTTGTATGCATTTCCCATAGGGTCCTATGTTAAACTAAGTTCCCGGCTGGCGGCCATCTTGGATGATGGATCAGCAACAAAGTAACAACACTTGGTCAGCACCTCATAAGGAACATTCATGCCATGTTTTGTTTCATTCCATTCAGTGGTTCTCTAGAGGAAGTCATTTGTATGCATTTCCCATAGGGTCCTATGTTAAACTAAGTCCCCCGCTGGCGGCCATCTTGGATGATGGATCGGCAACAAAGTAACAACACTTGGTCAGCACCTCATAAGGAACATTCATGCCATGTTTGGTTTCATTCAATTCAGTGGTTCTCTAAAAGAAGTCATTTGTATGCATTTCCCATAGGGTCCTATGTTAAACTAAGTCTCCTGCTGGCGGCCATCTTGGATGATGGATCGGCTACAAAGTAACAACACTTGGTCAGCACCCCATAAGGAACATTCATGCTATGTTTGGTTTTATTCCATTCAGTGATTCTCTAAAAGAAGTCATTTGTATGCATTTCCCATAGGGTCCTATGTTAAACTAAGTCCCCGGCTAGCAGCCATCTTGGATGATGGATCGGCAACAAAGTAACAACACTTGGTCAGTACCTCATAAGGAACATTCATGCCATGTTTGGTTTCATTCCATTTAGTGGTTCTCTAAAAGAAGTCATTTGTATGCATTTCCCATAGGGTCCTATGTTAAACTAAGTCCCCCGCTGGCGGCCATCTTGGATGATGGATCGGCTACAAAATAACAACACTTGGTCAGCACCTCATAAGGAACATTCATGCCATGTTTGGTTCCATTCCATTCAGTGGTTCTCTAGAAGAAGTTCAAAATGTAAATTGTTAACGACGACGACGACGACGACGACGGACGACGGACGACGGACGCCAAGTGGTGAGAAAAGCTCACTTGGCTCTTCGGGCCAGGTGAGCTAATAAAGCAAAAAAAGCGAAAACATAATGCCCATAAATCGGCCATAAAAAAAACTTTCACCTAACCTGTACACAATCGGTGCAAACGAAAGACAAAATCTATGCAAGCGAAGAAGAAAAAAAAATGAAATGCAGATCGACGCAAATATAAGACAAAATATACGCATGTGAAAGAATAAAAAAAATGAAATGCAGAACGTCGCAAATGCAAAAAGTCGAAATCAAAATTTATATTTTATTATTTTTATTAGAACGAAGGTTAAATATAGTGTAGTATCTTATGTGTCCATTTGTGATAAATTTCCACAGGATATTAAAGTAGCGTGACCATGGTGACGCATAATAGTTCCTCTTTTCTTGGGAGACATAGCGTACCTAGCAGAGATCATGTTGGAATCCGACAAAAACGCGAAATAGAACATTATAATTTGACGTTTTTTCATTGCTAGAAACAACGTCATAGAGCTTTTATGTCACTACCAAGTTGCGTTAGCTGATGCGCATAAACAATAGGCCGTTTGGTCTTTTTAAAAGAATTATCAGGACTGTAGCTGATGAGTTGACGCAAATGCAAATAATCTATCACTTTTAAACAAAACAAAGTTTTTTCCAAAAATAAAAGGTCAAATGTCTTTAACAAGAGTGTACACGCTGAAATGTCTCCACTCCTTTACTGACCATTAATTTCTTGAAAGTCTTACAGATAAAGGTTTAACTATAAGTATTACACAAATTAAACATTAAAGATCGGACATTGAGGGTCAGATAAATTCTAACAGACAGACATATACACCTTACATTTTTTTATACACCAAATATAGTTGACTTTTGGCTTATGGTAACTGAAAAACAGACCAAAACAAAACTTAACATTGACCAATAAACCATGCATGAAAATTAGGTCAAGGTCAGATTATACCTACGAAACAGACATGCACACCTTACAATTATTCAATACACAAAATATAGCTGACATATTGCTCATATTGTTAAAAGTATTTGAAAAACAGACCAAAACAAAACAAGAGTGCACACGCTGAAATGTCTTGCCTCCTTTACTAACCATTGATTAAATGAAAGTCTAAAAGATCAAATTTAACTAAAAGTATTACACAAACTTAACATTTAAAAGATCTATAAAATTGAGGTCAAGGTCAGATAAATCCCATCAGACAGACATTTAAACCTTACAATTTTTGGTAATTGAAAAACAGACCAAAACACAACCAGGTGCTCCGCAGGGTGCAGCTTTATAAGACCGCAGAGGTCGAACCCTGAACAGTTGGGGCAAGTATGGACAAAACATTCAAGCGTGATACAGCTCTGAATTTGGATTGTGATCAAATTTTTGACATTAGGCCACACCAATTTAATTTCTTGTTCTACGGATTTTTGGACTCCAAAATTTGGGGCGAGCGAGCGATTTGAAAATTTTAATAAAAAAATATTTAATTTGCAAATTTTTGAGGCGAAGCTTGAAAAGTAAAGGCGAGCGATTATAAATTTTTTTTGTAAACATAAAATAATAGGTTTTGACAATATTAAAACTTGATTTATCACTTGTACTTTGACATTTCTTTAATTTCTGAAGTATTTTTTCCCTGTTCACCAAGAAATAATTAAATCTGGTCTATGTATGTGTGACTGACAATGAGACAATTCTCCATCCAAATCATAATCAGTTTGGGGGCAACCCCTTAATGTTATAAATATCCCTTTTACATGTTTTATGAGGGATCAATATAAGTTATAATATATTTGTTTGTACAAAAGGGCTCATATTTTCTCATAGAACTATATATCTATCTGGTATTAAATGGTCAAAACATGTCCAAGAATTTAGTAATATTCCTGGACTTTAACCATGTTAACACATTTACTTTAACAGTTTAATATTATTCAAAATAAGTGGACCCCTCTTTAAGAAAAATTTGTTTAAAATATGATGTAACTCTCCTCTTTTTGAGTACAAAATTCTAAGTGTTCAAAGGTTTTGTATAGAAGAACTATACCAATCCTTGGTATTTCTATTTTCTTTTCTACATCAGTAAAATGACCCCTTGTCTGAGGGAGGGTTGTTCTCAACCTGATAATAACAAACACAGGTCAAAGTACAGCCTTTTACACAGGGCTTTGATACAGACCAAACAGCAAGCTATAAAGGACCCCAAAATTATTAGCGTACACAATTCGAACAGGAAAACCAACGATCTAATTTATATATCCAAACGGGAAAATACCAATGAACAACAAACGATAACTGCTGAACGACATGCTCCTGAATCAATCAGGACAGGTGCATAAACATGCAGCGGCTATGGATAGTTTTGTTTCGCCAGCATACAATATAATTGTGGTTGAAGGCAAATTCTTCAGAAGTTCTTTGTACTTTATTCTAACAACGATCATTTTTTGATAGGGAATATAAATAAGGGGGAAAGAAACCAATTTTTTGTTCTTCACGGAAATACCCGCTGTTATAACTTTTTATCGGAGCACTCCACGTTTCATGCTGAAACAAATAGTCTCACAGATATTTACACAGTGTAGTGGGGTGCTTTTATTTTTAAAATCGTTATATACAGGTTAGACTGTGATAAATTTAACAAATGTTGATATCTTTTTATAATATTTACAACAAAAAAAACGGTGCGGGAAATGAACATGATTACAATTCCGGATGCGTGAAGCGGGAATATAAAAAAAATAAAAAAAATCTGTTTTGAAAAAAATAGGTGCGGGCGGGTCCGTCGAACAAGGGATCAAATTGGTGTGGCCTTACATGTTTTTTTTTTACACAAAACAAATGTCAAGATTTTACAAATCAATAAAAGATTTCTTCTTCAAACTTTTTAAATCTAAAATTAAATAGTTGACACAGCATAGGTTTCTGACACAGAATGAATGTGGTCTAATGAACTTAAAAGCCTTTGAGCAATTCACTATGCTGTTGAATATTAATCCTCTCAAAAAAATGTTTGAAGAAATTTTCTTTTTATTTATGAAATCTGAAATGAGAAAAATTTACCCCCCCCCTTTTTTTTCACATCCCCGTTTCCCTTTTTCCAAAACTGATATCAATTCAAATTTCTAATGGAGTTTGCAACAATAACTACTCTTTTAAATACATCATAAAATATTAAAATGTAAAATAAGTGCTTGTTATCACTGAATGGTAAAGATTGGTTGGTCGGACGGACGGACTGACGGACGGACTGACGGACGGACGGGTCAAAAACATTATACCCTCCGCAACTTCGTTGCATAGGGTATAATAACCTTTCACGTCACCTTTGTATTGAAAGTCTGTTTTTGTCCTCTGTCCCACATAAGCAAAATTATTGAAAATAAAAATAGAAATGAAAGATGGCACTGGTTAACTTACAGAGTATTTGAATATACCAGACAAGATGTGCTTGTTTCTTTTTCGTGTCAATTTCAGAAGTTTGCCGTAACGAACTCATTCGGTACTGTTGAAAGACGAACATACTAAAGCATGGGTGGAGTTCTTTATACCACTATTTTTTCCGACTAAGACGAACGTTTTGAAATTATTGCATCGAGTTTGTGAATTCATTATTTTAGAATATTTAAGATATAAGGAAATTAAAATTATAGGTATAATATATGATTAAAATACAATCCTTTTATTACTACCTCATGTGTTTTCAATAAACGAGACAGTAAATATAAAATACAAAAAGTGTTTGATTCAAAAATTAATTTAGAAATAATTTTCCGTTGAAAAAACTACAAAGTAAGATTTCTCCAACAGGATAAAATATAATAAATCTAAATTGCTCATTTTGGAAATTAAAACAAAGAAAAGGTTGTTGCCGGCATTGAAAATAGAAATTTGTTTTCAATCTTTCCGGTCACAGTTGTAGCTAAATGAAAGGAGCGATTTAATGCAAGATATTATTCTTGGAGCAATTGTTTTTGTCATAAATTAAATTTAAAATAATTTAGTTTTAAACACCAAAAATTTTGATTTTAATTCACATTCGCTGAGTATTAGTTTTATTAATATTTTTTGCCTTGCAGCTAATTTCCTAATGCATGTAGGGTAAAACTTTGGTTGGCTTCCTTGCTTGGTTTGTATAAATGTTTACTCAAGCTCTGTAATTAAGATTGACATCTTTATATATCGGTTTGTAAACCTGTATATATGCTATTTAATTGAATTGGACGTTATCAAAATATAATTATACAGAATATACAAACAAAGCAAGCAGACAAACCAACGTGTTGATCTACATACATTAGGAGATTAACTGTAAGCTTCAGTGAGATTAGACAATATGTTTATCATTTCTCCTTAGGACAATTTGAAATGAAACAAATGACAAACAAAAATTACCCTTTGTCATCATTTTATTTTAACTGTAAGATTTTGTCAAATAAGCAGTATAAATAAATTTTAAATTCATTGCAAGATCGGACATTATTTTAAGAGAATCATCCAGACATCAGTTACATGCATATGTTGCCAGTATGTCAAAACTTTTAGGAATAATTGATTATCGGCCTATAAACCTTGCGAGTACTCATTTTTTATTTTTTTATTTTTTAAATTGACACTAAAATTAGAAGGATCATTGCATAAGGAACATGTTTACTAGGTTTTAAGTTGATAGGACTTCAACTTCGTCAAAAACTACCTTGACCAAAAACTTTAACCTGAAGCGGGACAGACGGACGAACGAACTGACGCACAGACCAGAAAACATAATGCCCATAAATCAGCCATAAAAAAAACTTTCATCTAACCTGTACACAATCGGTGCAAACGAAAGACAAAATCTACGCAAGCGAAGAAGAAAAAAAAATGAAATGCAGATCGACGCAAATATAAGACAAAATATACGCATGTGAAAGAATAAAAAAAATGAAATGCAGAACGTCGCAAATGCAAAAAGTCGAGATCAAAATTTATATTTTATTATTTTTATTAGAACGAAGGTTAAATATAGTGTAGTATCTTATGTGTCCATTTGTGATAAATTTCCACAGGATATTAAAGTAGCGTGACCATGGTGACGCATAATAGTTCCTCTTTTCTTGGGAGACATAGCGTACCTAGCAGAGATCATGTTGGAATCCGACAAAAACGCGAAATAGAACATTATAATTTGACGTTTTTTCATTGCTAGAAACAACGTCATAGAGCTTTTATGTCACTACCAAGTTGCGTTAGCTGATGCGCATAAACAATAGGCCGTTTGGTCTTTTTAAAAGAATTATCAGGACTGTAGCTGATGAGTTGACGCAAATGCAAATAATCTATCACTTTTAAACAAAACAAAGTTTTTTCCAAAAATAAAAGGTCAAATGTCTTCAACAAGAGTGTACACGCTGAAATGTCTCGCCTCCTTTACTGACCATTGATTTCTTGAAAGTCTTACAGATAAAGGTTTAACTATAAATATTACACAAATTAAACATTAAAGATCGACATTGAGGTCAAGGTCAGATAAATTCTAACAGACAGACATATACACCTTACATTTTTTTATACACCAAATATAGTTGACTTTTGGCTTATGGTAATTGAAAAACAGACCAAAACAAAAACTTAACATTGACCAATAAACCATGCATGAAAATTAGGTCAAGGTCAAATTATACCTACGAAACAGACATGCACACCTTGCAATTATTCAATATACATAATATAGCTGACATATTGCTCATATTGTTAAAAGTATTTGAAAAACAGACCTAAACATAACAAGAGTGCACACGCTGAAATGTCTTGCCTCCTTTACTGACCATTGATTAAATGAAAGTCTACAAGATAAACTTTAACTAAAAGTATTACACAAACTTAACATTTTAAAAGATCTATGAAATTTAGGTCAAGGACAGATAAATCCTATCAGATCGGACATTTAAACCTTACAATTTTTGGTAATTGAAAAACAGACCATAACACAAAAACTTAACATTGCTTATGTTGCTATAATTATTTGAAAAATAGACCAAAACTTAACAAGAGGGCACACGCTGACATGTCTCACCTCCTTTACTGGCTACTGATTTTATGTTGTTATTCCTAAATATAAAGCTTTACTTCAAGTATCACATAAACTTTACATGATCCAAGAAAATGTGGTCAAGATCAGATAAACCAAACCAGAAATACATGTATAAATCACAATCGTTTCAGGCACAAAATATAGTTGAGTGACCTATCGCTTATAGTTTCTAAGAAACATATCAACCAGGATATCTAAGAAAGAACCTTACCATTTACTAATTAACCATGAAAATGAGGTCAAGGTCAGATCATACCTGCCAGACAGACATTTACACCTTACAATCATTCCATACACCAAATATAGTTGGCCTATTGCCTATAGAATCCAAGAAAGAAACTTGACCATGAAAACTTAATATTGACCAATCAACCATGAACATGAGGTCAAGGTCAGGTGATACCTACAAAACAGACATATACAACTTACAATCATTCGATACACCAAATATGGTTGACCTATTAATTATAGTTCAAGAGAAATAGACCAAAACACTAAAACTTCACAATGAGCAATGAACCATGAAAATGAGGTCAAAGTCAAATATACTTGCAAGACTGACATGTAAATCATAATTAACTTCCATACACCAAATATAGATGACCTTTTGCATATAATATTAGAAAAAAAGAACAACACAAAAAATCAAATTACACCACTGAACCATGAAAATGAGGTGAAGGTCAGACGACACCTGCCAGTTGGACATGTACACCTTACATCATTCATACACCAATTATAGTATAATTTTTGATTATTGTATCTGATATATGGACTTGACCATGAAAACTTAACCTTGATCACTGAACAATGAAATAAGATTGAGGCCAAATGAAAACTGTCTGACAGACATGGGGACCTTACAAGGTAAATGTATGCACATACTAAATCAAGTCATCCTATTTATTTAAAATGAATAACAAAAGGTTTAGCCAAGACATGAAATATTTTGTTTTTTCATATTGAAAATAAAGGCAATTTTTTTAATTTTTCATCAATTTAATCAGAATGTAATACTGTAAAAAAAATCAGGATTAAAAGCTGTTTTGAAAAGTAATTGATTAAATTCAATTACTTGTAATTTTTGGTTGATTAATGATTACAATGATTACTTAAACAAGAATGTGTCCATAGTAAACGAATGCCCCACTCGCACTATCATTTTCTATGTTCAGTGGACCATGAAATTGGGGTCAAAACTTTAATTTGGAATTAAAATTAGAAAGTTCATAGCATACGGAACATGTGTACTAAGTTTCGAGTTGATGTAACTTTAACTTCATCAAAAACTACCTTGACAACAAACTTTAACCTGAACTTCGCACTATCATTTTCTATGTTCAGAGGACCATGAAATTGGGGTCAAAACTATAATTTGGCATTAAAATTAGAAAGGTCATATCATGGGGAACAAGTGTTCTAAGTTTCAAGTTGATTGGACTTCAACTTCTTCAAAAACTACCTTGACCAAAAACTTTAACCTGAAGCGGACAGACGAACGGAGGCACAGACCAGAAAACATAATGCCCCTCTACTATCGTAGGTGGGGCATAAAAATTAAAATCAATTATAGCTGACTAATGATTACAATTACAATTACCCCAAACCTGATCTGAGAAGAGACTAGTTAACTATGAAAAGGAGGTTATAGACAGACTGTCGGTGTAAGAATCTCAAATAGAATTTTGCAAAGCTTGTTTTCGCCTTAACCATGTTAACACTCTTGAATGAAATAAAAGACATCTACTAATTTTGTTTAATATTGACGAAATCACAAACCAATAATTTCCTAAATTCAAAATGGTGGCTTAACTTTGTGAAAGGCTGGTAAAGAGTTGAATTTAGCGTCTCAAATATATGCATTAGGCCAATCAAAATCGTAATAACAAATTAATTGCATTAGAATTTGAAATTTTTATTTCAAGACATAAGCAATGTCCCCTAGAGTATCCTGGTTTTGTACCTGATTTATTCTAAGTGTAAGCATTTGTAATTAAAAGTATGTGTACCTGTAAGTATTCCATCACTTCTTTATACTGCCCAAATTCCGTTGCTGCTGCCAGATCGTATGGAGTCTTACCCTGAAATACAAATCTTTATATTGCCTTTATCTGATTATTACCAAGAAGACTTTTGTTACACATATCATACAATACACAAGACCAGTCGCAGCTGAGTGGTGTGTTATTTTGTTTTTACAGGTGCTAACCATATTATTTCCAATTATAAAATATAACTCATGAACAACATTCTGAATATTCTGTAGCCTTTAAGAAGGCTTTTAACTTTTTTAAAAGCATATATGAAATAATTTCACTCTGTCAGCATTTAGTCTTTGTATTTTCTTTTATGCGTTTTTTTTTTTTTTTTTTAATCTGTTAATGCATCCTTATGCCTAGATGAGGGTTGTAGGATTTGTTTTTTTTTTTACTATTTTTTTAAAAATTTTTGGACAAATTATTCCCAAGTTTTTTTTTTATATATTTTAGCACCCCATTTTTCTTTATTCTTTATATTTTTGCACCCCATTATTTTCTATTCATCATCTTTTTTGCCCAATTCTCTCTATTCCTGAAGTTTTTTTCTATCATTCATGATTTTCTATTCTGTATATCCTATCCATACTCTCCTATAACTGTATATTGTTATTTTACAGATTTCATAGTTTTTAGTGTTATCACTGACACCGTATAAATAAGGAAATACATAAATTATAAAGGTACTTGCTTATAAGTTGGAAGTTTGGGAGTAAAATTCAGAGTACCGACTTATAAGAGAGATCCCAAGACCAGAGGAAAAATTCAAGCTCAAGAAAGGTCACTGTCAGATGTGAATTTCCTGACCAAAACTATATTTGTGATAGCCAAACCTACATAAATCTCAAAATAAATAGCATTTGTGGAAAATAAATGACTACAATACAGTAACTGTCTTTGTGTTTTATTTGCTCTCTGTTAACATTTGTGTTGAATTTCCCACTGTTTCTGTTTTGTGTATTGACTTTTCATGGTCACATGGTTTTTGTAAAAGGAAGAGCCAAGAACCAGAAATCAGAAGAAGATAATCATGTACTTAATATATAAAAAGAATGTATCTAACCAACTAATTGTGTTATTATTGTTTTATTAAAAATTACAACATTGATTGACAACCCAATATAATCCATGAATAACCCCTAATTAAGTGACAAAGAGTTGTATTCACTATAGGTGTGAAAAATATCAGTGACAGGTTAATAGGCTAATTAGTTAGTGTCCCTTGATTTCTATAATCCATTAATTGGTGGTGTCTATCCTGTGTCTCAGTTTATTTATTACTATGACTGGTCTGTTATGAATGATTAACTGGATTAATTTATTTTTTTCGTTTGACTTTTATTTTGTTAAGGTTTATGTTGGTTTATATTCGTTTTTCTCAAACAATAGGTGTTTGGTCATACACTACAAAATCATTGATGCATTACGTAAACAATATGAGGCAAAACAGTGAAAAAAACAAGAAACAAGAAATGAATACATCTTTATTATTATCAACAGAATAAATTATCAGGATGAACATCAATTCTACATGTACTTATTTAAAGAAACAAACATTCATTCAATACATGAATCTCAATTTAATTTCTTGATTTTGCCGATGATCAGTTACTTTCTGCTGCCGAAAAAGTCCCAATTTAAACCGACTTATACTATAGGCGGGTCAAGACTGAATCCTTAGATTTTAAAGCTGAAAAGGGCATCCGACTCATAAGCGGATCGACTTATACTCAAGTATCTACGGTATGGCACAGAGAAGAGTTTTTTTCTGCAACTATTCCAACTATATAGATTAATCAAAGAGCTGAATAGCTCTGAGGGGAAAGACGGACCTTGTTTCTATTTCATTTTTATGGGAGGGGGGGGGGGTTATCTTTTGATAGTCTTCATATAAAGAATGAAAAAAAGAACAGCTAGAACATGTAGAAAGGTTGACAATATTGAAATCAATTGTTGTTTAATGTAATTTCGTTTCTTTAGTTAAGGATTCAATTTAGACCAATGGAAGAGATCTGCATCTTCTAAATCTAAACATTCAATTAAAGTTGATAGTTACCGGTAATTAGTATCTAAAATTCAACTAGTTGAATTCTGTCATTTAACAACAACTACAATATTTTTTGAAATCTTAATAGTGTACGACTGAACTGCAGGCTAGGGCCATTTTTCATTTTTTGTGACAGTACTCTAAGATTTTTCTTTTTTTTCTTTAGAAAGTTAGGACTGAAAAATCTATTCAGATTTTCAGTTTGAAATTTCCATTGATAAAGTTCCCAGTTACAACTTTCATCACAGGGATACAGGTACTAATAAAAAAAAAACAATATGATTGATGTAAACTGTTTGAAGCTTGTTTCCAGATCCTACATTTTGAGATATTTGTAAAATTTCATGAATAAATAGGTTAAACTACAAAATGCAACATTTGTAATTTTTTTTATTTTGTTACCATTACAATGATTATGTTGGTACACACAATTTAGTTTTAATGGAAGACTACTTATCATATACTAAATGTCACATTTTTAAGTGTTTATTTTAGTGGATAATTACTCATAAATTGAGGTGCTCCTGAATTGGAGGAAGATTCTCAAAACAAAGTTTTACAGAAAAAAATGAAAAAAATCGTTTCTCTCCCCAATCTCTTGTAGCCCCTCGGACTTTGTTTACTTTGAAAGTTGTTCCTACAAACTAAAGTATTGCATGTGGATGTTTGAATCATCTACAGCAAACATAATTATGTTTAAATTTAACAAATACCATTTTTTAATTAGTGCACAATCTTTGGAAATGATTTAAAAAACCAGTGAAGGATATCCCTGCTTCTGCGTAGTGTGGCATTCCAACAATGACGTCACTATAAAATATAATGTAGGTTGGATATATTTAGAATATCTCGTCATACTGATTTTTCCAGATTGTAAAAGAAACGAAACAAGAATGTGTCCTCAGTACACGAATGCCCCACTCGCACTATCATTTTCTATGTTCAGTGGACCGTGAAATTGGGGTAAAATCTCTAATTTGGCATTAAAATTAGAAAGATCATATCATAGGGAACATGTGTACCAAGTTTGAAGTCGATTGGACATCAACTTCATCAAAAACTACCTCGACCAAAAACTTTAACCTGAAGCGGGACAGACGGACGAACGAACGAACGTACGGACGAACGAACGAACGGACGGACGAACAGACGGACGGACGAACGGACGCACAGACCAGAAAACATAATGCCCCTCTACTATCATAGGTGGGGCATAAAAAGTGTAAAGGAGAGCTCAATATACGATAATTTCAAGAGAAACAGAAGGGAAATGTGTAAAAAAGTGTTTAAAGTCAATCTATTCATTTGTGTCTTCCCATCTCATCAATCTCAGTAAGATTTGTTGGGGGGGGGGGGGGGGGTTCCACACTATTAAAACAAAATGAATGATGTGAGGGAATGTCACTTTGGTCAACCCCATAGGGGATTGACGGCTTGAAGCCGTCTTTCCCCAAAAACAAGAATTTGAAGAAATTTGCAGTCTTAAGGAGGCTGGGGTGTCTTCCTCTATATTGGATTTTGAAAAAAACAGACAATAAACAGTCGAGATCTTTAATAAAATGTGCAAATTTCGAACGTTGTATGTAATTTATGTGTAAGACTTTTCATGTTAATATAGAAAATAATGTGATTTATCATATTTACTGCTATATTTTACAAAAAACAGATTTATTAATTGTTTTTAAACCCATATAAGGGGAGATAACTCCGATATAAGGAGAGATAACTTAGATAAAGTAACTGTTACAATCATATGTTTTTTTAACTATTAAATTATAAATATATGATGAACTTGTACGTCTGGCGTATTAAATTTTTAACCTGGTAACTTTTGTTGGCTATTATTCATTTGTTTCTCTGTCCTATATTTTCTCCAATTTATTTGTATTGTAGTCCTGTTTTGTAATGTTGTCAGTTTAATGTTATAATTAACATCGCCATTAAAGCGGGAGGTTTGGCATGCCCACCATTTTTATTTTAAAATGCCCTGTACCAAGTGAGGGAAATGGCCATTGTTATATTATAGTTCGTTTCCTGTGTGTGTTACATTTTAATGTTGTGTTTCCGTTGTATCGTAGTTCTCTTATATTTGATGTGTTTCCTTGAGTTTTAGTTTGTAACCCAGATTTATTTTTTTCTCTATCGATTTATGAATTTCTAATACTGTTGCCTTTATTTAATGTATTGCTTAAGACTATTTTGATACTATCTAATAATTTTGTTATCATTGTCACGACAACGGATTGGTGTATGGGTCTTTTGACAGTTTGTTTGTTTTCATTTTGTTTAATAACAAGTGCCATATTCAGGATATTGACAGGTCTAATTTTGAATCAATACAAACAAGTGAAACTGTGAGCTAGTCTACTGCTGACAGATGATACCCCCGCCGCAAGTGGATAATTTTAATAGTGTAAAAATATGCAAGTGTTCCGTAAACAGGAAGTTGTAGAGTGATGAATCTGAAAATGCATCACACGGTATAGCTGACTTGTATAAATCCTGAAACCAAATTTCAGAAATCCTTGTATTGTAGTTCCTGAGAAAAATGTGACGAAAATTTTTAACTTGGTTATCATGTGTAAAATAGTACAAGTGTTCGGTAAACAGGAAGTTGTAGAGTGATGAATCTGAAAACGCATCACACGGTATAGCATACTTATATAAACCTTGAAACAAAATTTCAGAAATCCTTGTATTGTAGTTCCTGAGAAAAATGTGACGGAAATTTTCAACTTGGTTATCATGTGTAAAATAATACAAGTGTTCGGTAAACAGGAAGTTGTCTAGTGATGAATCTGAAAACGCATCACACGGTATAGCTGACTTGTATAAATCCTGAAACCAAATTTCAGAAATCCTTGTATTGTAGTTCCTGAGAAAAATGTGACGGAAATTTTCAACTTGGTTATCATGTGTAAAATAGTACAAGTGTTCGGTAAACAGGAAGTTGTTGAGTGATGAATCTGAAAACGCATCACACAGTATAGCATACTTATATAAACCTTGAAACAAAATTTCAGAAATCCATGTATTGTAGTTCCTGAGAAGAATGTGACGAAAATTTTCAACTTGGTTATCATGTGTAAAATAATACAAGTGTTCGGTAAACAGGAAGTTGTTGAGTGATGAATCTGAAAAGGCATCAAAAGGTGTAGCAGGCTTATATAAACCCTCAAACCAAATTTCAGAAATCCTTATATTGTAGTTCCTATGAAAAATGCGACGAAAAATATTCATTGGAAGGACAGACTGACTGACGGAAGACAGACAGAGGTAAAACAGTATACCCCCCTTTTTTCAAAGCGGGGGTATAATTATTATTTTTTATATCAAAAACTATTTTATCCATTTACTTATAGGTTATTATTATTGCTTCTTTTCTCTAAAACTGAGATATTCATATACTTTGGCTTAAAAATTATGGAATAATAAAATTATCCCCTTTTAGTATAACTAATCACCCAAAATGTATTAGTGGTCTATAAACAAAATCATTTTATTTTTGAAGATTTTGAAAACAAATACTGGATTTCTTTTATATGAGGCCTAAAATAAAATTTCATTTGTTTGGCATTGCCGCCCGACCCACTGAAAAACTTGCCGCCCAAATAATTTTATTTGCGTTTCAGAAATTTATTTGTTTTTTATTTTTAAAAAATCGAAATTGTGCTGGAATTTGATGGTATCTGCCGAGTTTCTTCCTGGCTTTACTTATTTCAAATCACGATCTTAAAAGCGCTTGCCTTACACTGTATTGGGAGCAAACATTTAAATGACATGGATTAGAAAAAGTCTGCCAAAAGTAATGTCAAGGAGGCCGGCAGGGTAAAGCATCTCCCTATATATATGCTGCAATGCATTGGTTAAGAGAGATTGAGATGGATTTTATCAAAAATCAAATTTTCTGCTATTTTTTTAAAGAAACATTATGAAAGACCTTGTAGAGGACTCAAATTTTATCTTTTGTAAAGCTTTGTCGCTTCACAAGTTTTTCACCGGGACATCACAGAACAAATATGCGAGGCTCTTACACTTGTTGAACTTATTAATTATTTGAAATTTATCATTGACGAATTTTCCCTTGAACCAGAGAACAAAGTATCTACTATAGTCAGAACCACAATGATGCATTCAAGATAATTATGGCTGTAAGCACCAAAGCTTAAAGACCAAAATGGTCCAAGATTTACAGGTTTATAGTAGTTTTGTACCAGTAGATGCTAGCCTGGTACAAAACATACATATTTAAAAGACTAGCATCTTTTGTCAATTGAAGTACTTCCCCCTTTTCTTGCCTTTCTTCTTAACATGCTTAACATGAATAAGATATTTCTTAAAACATATAAGATACTGACAGAAACATATATTTATAAATGTATCTAGTGTACTAGTGATGAATAAAATCCCCTCCTTTTCCACAATTCTAAGGGCTCATTAATTTATCTGTATTCATGTAATGCATGTCCAGATTTCTGTTAATCAAACAAGCATTACAACCCATAATTTATTTATCTGCAAAAATTGTCTGTCCTGATGCATATTTCCATTTTATTTTTATCATATGTTTTAAACCTAGCCCTGAAAAACCTTGCACCTGGATAATATTAGTATAAACACCATGTCTATTTGTGCCAACCTTCCAAATTTTTAATATTTTGCTATCCTTATTTGGTACAGATCCTTTATCCTCAAAACTTCTCAGGGGCAGTACTTAGGCGTGTTTGTATGGTAGTTCGTCACACCTTACATGTATGATTACTAGCATCTAGGTATTGGTTTGAGCCCTAGTTGGGCAGTTGCAAAATTAAGGTTTGATTTTCATGTCATATGTGATAAGGTTAGTCAGTTTCCTCCCGCAGGTTGGCGTTTTCCTTCAAGTACTACGGTTTAGTACACCACTAAAACTGACTGCCATGCAATTACTTATATGTTGAGAAAGTGATGTTTATAAAACCAAAGCAAACAATCAAAGTTTTAATTCTTTGTCCATTTGTACAAGGAGCCGTAGTGGTTGAGCCATTTAACTTATGGTTATTTTACCAAACTGTGACCACAACTTCAAGATGTTCTGTTCAATGGGCAGTCCCACAATAAAAGTTCAAGTTTCACGTCATACATTTTATATGGTTAATTTGTCAGTTTCCTGCCTGAAGTCCTGTGTTTTTTTCTGGGTACTTTGGTTAAGTCTGCCAATAAAACTGACTGTCTTACATGAAACAAGAAGTAATTATTCCAGGATGCTGTTACAAAGTCTCCCAAACAAAGCTCCCATAACTCGCCATTCCTATGGTCCCATACATTTACAAGTATTCAAACAGGAGGGGGTGGTGGTGACCACCAGGGACTTTGATTTATTCTATTGTCCCATACAAGAATATATATGGTTTAGTGGTGGGGATCTCAACCATTTAAAAGTTTTTCATACATGTGGGGTGGGGTGACTCCCATGGACTTTCCCTATATTTCATTTGATGTTTTTTTTTTTCATACAAGAATATTTATGGTTTAGGGGTGGGGTGACTCCTATAGACTCTCCCTCTTATTCATTTGATGTGTTTTATTCTTCCGAACAAGAATATATACGGTTTAGGGGTGGGGATCATGACCGTTTACAAGTTTTAAAACAAGAGGGGGTGGGGTAACCCCCTAAAGACTTCCATTTTATTTTATTTCATTTGTTTTATCATCCCCTACCAGAATATATATGGTTTAGGGGTTGGGATCTGAACCGTTTAAAAGATAATAGCACATGCTTAAATTGAACAGGATGAAGGTGACCCCAGGGACTTACCTTGAATTTCATTTCATTAGTTTTATTGTCCACTACAAGAATATATATGGTTTAGGGGTGGGGATCTGGACTGTTTACAAAATGATAGCACATTCTCAAATTGAACGGGGTGGGGTGACCCCCAGGGACTTCCCTTTAATTTCATTTGATTTGTTTTATTGTCCCATTCAAGAATATATATGGTTTAGGGTGGGGATCTGGACCATTTACAAGTTTTCAAACAAGAGGGGTGGGGTGACCCCCTAGGCACTTCCCTTTTAATTCATTCCATTTGTTGTATTGTCCCCCACAAGAAAAATATATGGTTTAGGGTGGGGATCTGGACAGTTTACAAGTTAATAGCACATTCCTGAATTGAACGGGGCGGTGGGGATCTGGACTGTTTACAAAATGATAGCACATTCTCAAATTGAACGGGGTGGGGTGACCCCCAGGGACTTCCCTTTAATTTCATTTGATTTGTTTTATTGTCCCATTCAAGAATATATATGGTTTAGGGTGGGGATCTGGACCATTTACAAGTTTTCAAACAAGAGGGGGTGGGGTGACCCCCTAGGCACTTCCCTTTTAATTCATTCCATTTGTTGTATTGTCCCCCACAAGAAAAATATATGGTTTAGGGGTGGGGATCTGGACAGTTTACAAGTTAATAGCACATTCCTGAATTGAACGGGGCGGTGCCCCCCCCCCCCCCCCCCCCGGACTTCCCTTTTATTTCATTTGATTTGTTTTATTGTCCCCTTCAAGAATATATATGGTTTAGGGGTGGGGATCTGGACCTTTTACAAGACAATAGCATATTTTCAAATTGAACGAGGTGGGGGTGACCCCAAGGGACTTCCCTTTAATTTCGTTTGATTTGTTTTATCGTCCCATTCAAGAATATATATGGTTTAGGGTGGGGATCTGGACCGTTTACAAGATAATAGCATATTCTCAAATTGAAGGGGGTGGAGATGACCCCCAGGGACTCACCCTATATTTCATGTGATTTGTTTTATTGTCCTATGATTATTTCTGAAGATTGCATGTGTTTATCACTTACAGTTTCAAGTTATATTCATTTGAAAATTTTAGAAAATAAAATTCCATAGGGTTCTATAGTAAACCCCTCCCTCATTTCCCCCCTCCCCCAAAATACCCCTCAATAGACCCAAATGCACAAACGAAAGATTGATGGCTCACCTAGACATATTCTATGAAACCCTAAGTAAATCTGACCAGCAGTTCATTTGAAGAAGAAGAATGTGACATTGACGGTTGATCCCTTTCAAAGAAACCACCAGCATGTACACACAACAATGGTGCAATGTTTTATATGTATAAAGCTTTTAAATGTAAAAAAAAAAAATCCCTACATACCTACCCACCTTCTGATAGTGTGGGTCGGCAATGCCAAACAAACAATTTTTTAAGGGTGGCCTGATCATCTATGTTCATGTGTTTTATAGTAAAACTAAGCCATACAAGTCTATAAAACACTTTCATTTTAAAGTATCATATGACACATGTGTAACTATAACCTTGAGAAAAAAAAATCCATTTGACCAAAAATATCTTAAACATCATTTTAGTGATGCATTATTTACTAGTTGAATACTGAGCCTTTACTATGATATATTACCTCACGTGTTTTAACAAAGGGACTGATGCCTCCTTCTTCTACTAGATATCTTGTGACATGTAGCTTTCCCCACTCAGCAGCATGATGTAGAGCTGTTTTACCATTTTTCTATAATTATACAAAATAACATGTAAATATTGTGGATACTACTTTGTTACCAATATAAATAGTATACAACATATCCTACAACTGATATAAAACTTGTCTGATAAACTGAATAATGTTGTGTAATAAATAAAAACAAAATGTATATCACATGAATCAGTGGTCAAAACTGAACAAAATGACCAGTCAAACTTGTATTCATATTGTACATAAACAACAAATAAACAAAAAGTTTTTTTGTGGGATGTCAGAACTTCCATCAGAAATGTCATGTTAACCTTTTTTCAAGAAATGCATAAAATATTTTTATCAATGGATTCAGTAAAATGCACAGAGATAAATGAGATCTCACTTTATATAATTCTAGCAAGTATTTGTTGATATAATAATGAAATCTGTCTGATTAACATGGTTTAGAATAATGATCAATTTAAAAAAAAAACTTTTTCAAAGAAATATGAAAAATAGTTACATTTCCTGATTTAGTACGAGGAGACAAGTAAAATGAGGCCCCACTTTATATGATTCTAACAAATAATATTAGTTGTCCATTAAACCTGTCTAATTAACAACATGATTTAGTGTTGATTAAAAGTAATGTAATCAGATTTAGTAGATAACATACATCTGTGATATCTTTGTTACATCTGTTCTCCAGAAGTAGTCGAGACACTTCCACATGTCCTCTCCAGGCTGCCAACATTAATGCTGTCAATCCACTAACCTGGAATAATACAACTGACATCAAAACTTGTCTGATAAACTGGACAATGTTGTGTAATAAATATAAACAAAAATGACCAGTCACATCAATTAAAACTGTCTAATTAACAACAGGATTTAGTGTAGATTCAGTAAAATCATAAATTTCATAAAAGTAAATTTTTCAAAGAAAAATGAAAAAAGTTATATTTTCTGATTCAAAATAATACTACGAGTAAAATGAGACCCCACTTTATATAATTATTACAAATATTTGTTCATTAAACCTGTCTAATTAACAACTTTATGTTGATTAAAAGT
The DNA here is from genome assembly GCA_019925275.1 of Mytilus edulis. NCBI lineage: Eukaryota > Metazoa > Mollusca > Bivalvia > Mytilida > Mytilidae > Mytilus > Mytilus edulis. Next base: position 13,366,740 of record CM034362.1, read on the forward strand.
AATGTGATCAGATTTAGTAGATAACATACTGATGTGATATCTTTGTTACATCTGTTCTCCAGAAGTAGTCGAGACACTTCCACATGTCCTTCCCAGGCTGCCCTCATTAATGCTGTCCATCCATCATCCTGGAATAATACAACTGACATCAAAACTTGTCTGATAAACTGGACAATGTTGTGTAATAAATATAAACAAAAATGACCAGTCACATTAATTAAAACTGTCTGATTAACAACAGGATTTAGTGTAGATTCAGTAAAATCATAAATTTTATAAAAGTAAATTTTTCAAAGAAATATGAAAAAAGTTATATTTTCTGATTCAGAACAATAATATGAGTAAAATGAGACCCCACTTTTTATGATTCTAACAAATAATATTTGTTGTTCATTAAACCTGTCTAATTAACAACATGATTTTGTTTTGATTAAAAGTAATGTGATCAGATTTAGTAGATAACATACATCTGTGATATCTTTGTTACATCTGTTCTCCAGAAGTAGTCGAGACACTTCCACATGTCCTCCCCAGGCTGCCAACATTAATGCTGTCCATCCAGTAACCTGGAATAATACAACTGACATCAAAACTTGTCTGATAAACTGGACAATGTTGTGTAATAAATATAAACAAAAATAAATAGTCACATTAATTAAAACTGTCTGATTAACAACAGGATTTAGTGTAGATTCAGTATGATCATAAATTTTAAGAAAATAATTTTTTTAAAGAAAAATGAAAAAAAGTTATATTTTCTGATTCAGAACAATACTACGAGTAAATTGAGACCCCACTTTATATAATTATTACAAATATTAGTTGTCCATTAAACCTATATAAATTAACAACAGGATTTAGTGTAGATTCCATTAATAATAAATTATTCAAAAAAGCATGAAAAAAGTTTTATTTTCTGATTTAGTACAACATAAAGAAGTTGAGATCCTCTTTAACATGTTTAAATAAAGATTATTATTATTATCATTATTATTATTCATTCAAGCTTTTGTTGTCCATTAAACATGTCTAATTAACAACAGGATTTAGTGCAGATTCAGTATAATCATTAATCTAAAAAAACAAACAAAGAAAAGTGAAAAAGAGTAGTATTTTCAGATTCAGAACAATTATGATTAAATGGAATTACATTTTATATGAATCTAACGACTATTTGTCCCTTTTACAAGATATTTCTACATTAGATCTTTATACATATCACTACCTGACCAAAGTCGTTAACACAACATCAAGTGAAACATAAGTGTAAAATATTGTTTCATGTCAAGAAGCAAAATTAGAACTTCACCATCCATAACTCAAACAAAGAGAATTATTTAAAAATCAAACCATGCATGCATTTTTCCATTAAAACTGTCTAATTTAATTCAGAATTTTGATTTAATCTTGACTCAGTATACTGACTAAGTATCAGTTTCCATACAGACCAATGGTAATTGAATAGTGCAGGTTTTATTATTGTGTGTTTTATTTTTAATACCAATGGTCTAGATAGGCCAAAGGGGAATGGTACAAAAGCAAATATGGTTTAACACCTCCACATTTTGTGCCCATACCAAATCAGACAACCTGGACCATGTGTTGTTTGTTGTTATATTTGTTTGTCTATTTACTGAGTAGTCAGGTCAGGTCTGGGTCATGTGTTGTGTGTTGTTATATTTGTTTGTCTATATTCTATGAGTAGTTAGGTCCAGACCATGTGTTGTTTGTTGTTATATTTGTTTGTCTATTTACTGTGAGTAGTCAGGTCAGGTCCAGAACATGTGTTGCTTGTTGTTATATTTGTTTGTCTATTTACTGTGAGTAGTCAGGTCAAGACCATGTGTTGTGTGCTGTTATATTAATTGTCTATTTATTCTGAGTAGTCAGGTCCAGACCATGTGTTGTAAGTTGTTATATTTGTTTGTCTATATACTATGAGTAGTCAGGTCCAGACCATGTGTTGTAAACTGTTATATTTTGTTTGTCTATTTACTCTGAGTAGTCAGGTCCAGACCATGTGTTGTCTGATGTTATATTTGTTTGTCTATTTACTCTGAGTAGTCAGTTCAGGTCCAGACCATGTGTTGTTTGTTGTTACATTTGTTTGTCTATTGACTCTGAGTAGTCAGGTCCAGACCATGTGTTGTTTGTTGCTATATTTGTTTGTCTATTTACTCTGAGTAGTCTGGTCAGGTCCAGACCATGTGTTGTCTGTTGATATATTTATTGTCTATTTACTGTGAGTAGTCATGTCCAGACCATGTGTTGTAAGTTGTTATATTTGTTTGTCTATTTACTCTGAGTAGTCATGTCCAGACCATATGTTGTCTGTTGTTATATTTGTTTGTCTATATACTATGAGTAGTCAGGTCCAGACCATGTGTTGTTTGTTGTTATATTTGTTTGTCTATTTACTCTGAGTAGTCAGGTCCAGACCATGTGTTGTGTGCTGCTATATATGTTTGTGTATCTACTGTGAGTAGTCAGTTCCAGCCCATGTGTTGTTTGTTGTGATATTTGTTTATCTATTTACTCTGAGTAGTCAGTCCAAAGCATGTGTTGTTAGTTGTTATATTTGTTTGTCTATTTACTGTGAGTAGTCAGGCTTAGACCATGTGTTGTGTGTTGTTATATCAATTGTCTATTTACTCTGAGTAGTCAGGTCCAGACCATGTGCTGTGTGTTGTTATATTTGTTTGTCTATTTACTCTGAGTAGTCAGGTCCAGTTAATGTGTTGTAAGTTGTTATATTTGTTTGTCTATTTACTCTGAGTAGTCAGGTCCAGACCATATGTTGTCTGTTGTTATATTTGTTTGTCTATATACTATGAGTAGTCAGGTCCAGACCATGTGTTGTGTGTTGTTATATTAATTGTCTATTTACTGTGAGTAGTCAGGTCCAGACCATGTGTTGTTTGTTGTTATATTTGTTTGTCTATTTACTCTGAGTAGTCAGGTCCAAAGCATGTGTTGTTAGTTGTTATATTTGTTTGTCTATTTACTGTGAGTAGTCAGATCCAGATCATGTGTTGTGTGTTGTTATATTTATCGTTTATTCATTGTGAGAAGTCAGGTCAAAACCATGTGTTGTTTGTTGTTATATTTGTTTGTATATTTACTCTGAATAATAAGGTCAAAAGCATGTGTTGTTAGTTGTTATATTTGTTTGTCTATTTACAGTGAGTAGTCAGGTCCAGATCATGTGTTGTGTGTTGTTACATTTGTTTGTAGATCTACTCTTGAGTAGTCAGGTCCAGACCATGTGTTGTGTGTTGTTATATTAATTGTCTATTTATTCTGAGTAGTCAGGTCCAGACCATGTGTTGTGTGTTGTTATATTAATTGTCTATTTATTCTGAGTAGTCAGGTCCAGACCATGTGTTGTGTGTTGTTATATTAATTGTCTATTTATTCTGAGTAGTCAGGTCCAGCCATGTGTTGTGTGTTGTTATATTTGTTTGTCTATTTACTCTGAGTAGTCAGGTCCAGACCATGTGTTGTGTGTTGTTACATTTGTTTGTATATTTACTCTTGAGTAGTCAGGTCCAGACCATATGTTGTTAGTTGTTTTATTTGTTAGTCTATTTACTCTGAGTAGTCAGTTCAGGTCAAGACCATGTGTTGTAAGTTGCTATATTTGTTTGTCTATTTACTCTGAGTGGTCAGGTCAGGACCATGTGTTGTAAGTTGTTATATTTGTTTGTCTATTTACTCTGAGTAGTCATGTCCAGACCATATGTTTGTCTGTTGTTATATTTGTTTGTCTATATACTATGAGTAGTCAGGTCCAGACCATGTGTTGTTTGTTGTTATATTTGTTTGTCTATTTACTCTGAGTAGTCAGGTCCAGACCATGTGTTGTGTCTGTTATATATGTTTGTCTATTTACTCTGAGTAGTCAGGTCCAGACCATGTGTTGTGTGTTATATTTGTTTGTCTATTTACTGGAGTAGTCAAGTCAAGATCATGTGTTGTCTGATGTATATTTGTTTGTCTATTTACTCTGAGTAGTCAGGTCCAGACCATGTGTTGTAAGTTGTTATATTTGTTTGTCTATTTACTCTGAGTAGTCATGTCCAGACCATATGTTGTCTGTTGTTATATTTGTTTGTCTATATACTATGAGTAGTCAGGTCCAGACCATGTGTTGTGTGTTGTTATATTAATTGTCTATTTATTCTGAGTAGTCAGGTCCAGACCATGTGTTGTAAGTTGTTATATTTGTTTGTCTATTTACTCTGAGTAGTCAGGTCCAGACCATTGTTGTGTGTTATATTTGTTTGTCTATTTACTGAGAGTAGTCAAGTCAAGATCATGTGTTGTCTGATGTATATTTGTTTGTCTACTTACTCTGAGTAGTCAGGTCCAGACCATGTGTTGTAAGTTGTTATATTTGTTTGTCTATTTACTCTGAGTAGTCATGTCCAGACCATATGTTGTCTGTTATATCTGTTTGTCTATTTACTTGAGTAGTCAGGTCCAGACCATGTGTTGTGTGTTGTTATATTAATTGTTATTTACTCTGAAGAGTCAGGTCCAGACATGTGTTGTTTGTTGTTATATTTGTTTGTCTATTTACTCTGAGTAGTCAGGTCCAGACCATGTGTTGTTTGTTTGTTATATTGTTTGTCTATTTACTCTGAGTAGTCAGGTCAGACCATTGTTGTTGTTGTTATATTTGTTTGTCTATTTACTGTGAGTAGTCAGGTCCAGATCATGTGTTTGTGGTGTATTGTTATACATTTGTTTGGGTATATATTTACCCTTGAGTAGTCAGGTCCAGACCATGTGTTGTGTGTTGTTATATTATTTGTCTTTTTTACTCTGAGTAGTCAGGTCCAGACCATGTGTTGTTGTTGTTGTATATTATGTCTATTTTCTGAGTAGTCAGGTCCAGACCATGTGTTGTTAGTTGTTGTATTAGTATGTCTATTTTCAGAGTAGTCAGGTCCAGACCATGTTGTAGTTTTGTTTGTTTATTTTAGAGTGTCGTACAGTTTTTAGTTGTTTATTGTCTATTTTCAGAGTAGTCAGGTCCAGACCATGTGTTGTTAGTTGTTGTATTAGTATGTCTATTTTCAGAGTAGTCAGGTCCAGACCATGTGTTGTTAGTTGTTATATTTGTTTGTCTATTTACTCTTAGTAGTCAGGTCCAGAACATGTGTTGTGTGTTTTGTTGTTATATTTGTTTGTCTAATTTACTCTGAGTAGTCAGGTCCAGACCATGTGTTGTGCGTTGTTATATTTATTGTCTATTTACTCTGAGTAGTCAGGTCCAGACCATGTGTTGCTTGTTGTTATATTTGTTTGTCTATTTACTCTGAGTAGTCAGGTCCAAAGCATGTGTTGTGTGTTGTTATATTTGTTTGTCTATTTACTCTAAGAAGTCAGGTCCAGATCATGTGTTGTTTGTTGTTATATTTGTTTGTCTATTTACTCTGAGTAGCCAGGTTCAGACCATGTGTTGTGTGTTGTTGTATTTTTATGTCTATTTACTCTGAGTAGTCAGGTCCAGACCATGTGTTGTGAGTTGTTGTATTTGTATGTCTATTTACTCTGAGTAGTCAGGTCCAGATAATATGTTGTTAGTTGTTGTATTTGTATGTCTATTTACTCTGAGAAGTCAGGTTCAGATCATGTGTTGTGTGTTGTTGTATTTGTTTGTCTATTTACTCTGCGTAGTCAGGTCCAGACCATGTGTTGTGTGTTGTTGTATTTGTTTATCTATTTACTCTGAGAAGTCAGGTCCAGACCATGTGTTGTGTTTTTACTCTGAGTAGTCAGGTGCAGATTATATGTTAATATTAGTGTGTCAGTGTTATGCTTTAAATGGTTTAACATCAGTTTTGTGTCATGATATGTCTCATGTTTTTGTGTTGAACATCAGTTTTGTGTCATGATATGTCTCATGTTCTGTCTTGATCATCAGTGTTGTGTCATGATATGTCTCATGTTCTGTGTTGAACATCAGTGTTGTGTCATGATATGTCTCATGTTCTGTGTTGAACATCAGTTTTGTGTCATGATATGTCTCATGTTCTGTCTTGATCATCAGTGTTGTGTCATGATATGTCTCATGTTCTGTGTTGAACATCAATGTTGTGTCATGATGTGTCTTATGTCCTGTGTTGAACATCAGTGTTGTGTCACAATGTGTATCATGTCATGTGATGAACACCAATGTCATTATGTGGCTCTTATTCTGTGTTGAACACCAGTGGTGTGTCATGTATCTCATGATATGTCTCATGTTCTGTGTTGAACATCAGTGTTGTGTCATGATATGTTTCATGTTGTGTGTTGAACATCAGTTTTGTGTCATGATATGTCTCATGTTCTGTGTTGAACATCAGTGTTTCGTCATGATGTTTTTTTCTAGTTCTGTGTTGAGCATCAGTGTTGTGTCATGATGTGTTTCATGTTCTGTGTTGAACATCGGTGTTGTGTCACGATGTGTATCATGTCATGTGATGAACACCAATGTCATTATGTGGCTCTTGTTCTGTGTTGAACACCAGTGGTGTGTCATGTATCTCATGATATGTCTCATGTTTTGTGATGAATATCAGTGTTGAACATCAATGTTGTGTCATGATGTCATATTTTGTGCCGAACACCATTGTTGTGTCAAGATGTGGCTAATGTATTGTGTTGAACATCAGTGTTGTGTCATGATGTGACTCACGTTTTGAGTTGACCATAACAGTTACTGTAGTGTCCTGATGTGTTACATGTTCTGTGTTTTACACCAGTGTTGTGTCATGATGTGTCTCATGTTCTGTGTTGAACATCAATGTTATGTCATAATGTATCATGTTCTGTGTTGAACATCTGTGTTAAGTCATAATGTATCATGTTCTGTGTTGAACATCAGTGTTATGTCATAATGTATCATGTTCTGTGTTGAACATCTGTGTTAAGTCATAATGTATCATGTTCTGTGTTGAAAATCAGTGTTATGTCATAATGTATCATGTTCTGTGTTGAACATCTGTGTTAAGTCATAATGTATCATGTTCTGTGTTGAACATCTGTGTTATGTCATAATGTATCATGTTCTGTGTTGAACATCTGTGTTAAGTCATAATGTATCATGTTCTGTGTTGAACATCTGTGTTAAGTCATAATGTATCATGTTCTGTGTTGAACATCTGTGTTAAGTCATAATGTATCATGTTCTGTGTTGAACATCTGTGTTAAGTCATAATGTATCATGTTCTGTGTTGAACATCTGTGTTAAGTCATAATGTATCATGTTCTGTGTTGAACATCTGTGTTAAGTCATAAATAATGTATCATGTTCTGTGTTGAACACCGTTGTTGTGTCATGATCATGTTACAAGTTTACCTTCTTGATATTCAATGTTACAAGTTTACCTATTTGATATTCAATGTTACAAGTTTACCTTCTTGATATTCAATGTTACAAGTTTACCTATTTGATAGTCAATGTTACAAGTTTACCTATTTGATAGTCAATGTTACAAGTTTACCCTCTTGATAGTCAATGTTACAAGTTTACCTACTAGATATTCATTGTTACAAGTTTACCTACTTGATATTCAATGTTACAAGTTTACCAACTTGATATTCAATATTAAAGGTTTACCTCGTGATAATCAATGTTTGCTCCACTCGCCAGGCAAAGCTTCAATTCTTCTACTCTTCCTTTATCAGCAGCTTCAATAAGTTTCTGTAAGTAAAAAATAGAGTTTACATTTAACAGAATGTAAAGAGTGTAGTAACTTAAATGTTTTTCACGCTAATGCCAGACAATAACTATATTTTAGAATGACTGATTTTTATTGGTTAATACAAGGGAGACAATGTTCTCTATTGAATACAATAATGTGACAAACATTAGTTGGGGTAGGGGGAGGGGTGTGAATTGAAAGCGGTGAAAAATATATATTGTTTTGGCAAAAGCAGTGGTGAAAAGAAAATAGACCCAGAGGAAACCCTGCTTATGATTACATTGTATACTGTTCCTAAGTTTTGAAGAAGAAAAAGATTTTTTTTTAAACATTTCATCCTCACATAATAAAGCTAATCTGAGTGAAAATTGTGTTTCAATATTTTCAATACAAACATGCAATTTATAACAACTTGGAAAGGAGCAGTGTAATATTTGTATGTTTGATGATGTAATTTGTTTGACAGATTTACTTTGAATGTCTCTGAGTTATCTCTATTAAAGAAATAACAGTGTTGTTTTTAATATTTTAGCCTAAAAACATATTTTCAATCAAGAAAAAGAAATCAATAAATAGTGACTATTTAATGATCAAGTAGCCTTTTTGTCAGTGGGGACATATTTGACACTTATGTGTTTTTACAGATGTTAATCACTACTTCCAAGTTTTATGACAAACAATAGGTAAGCTTGGGTAATTAAAATGAATAGACCTCTTTTGAGAATGTTGCATTTCCAACAAAAACTTTTTGTTTTAGTGAACATCATTCATGCACTTGGGGGTTGTCGTCACTTCTTTCCCATGTTGAGCGAGCAGTTAAAAAATATAATGCTTTATTGCACAAGTTATAATGGTTACAGTATTTTGTTCATAAAAAAGCTTCTGTTGAAGTTTCTAAAAATTCCATGAAGGGTTGACAAGAAAAATTGATGTCTAAAAAAAAATTTAACAACAGAATGAACCTTAATGTTGACGCCGTTGAGGGAATCTAGGATCACATTGTCTCGCTTTCGCGACATAAATGTTGCAGGCTCGACAAAAATCACTCGACTGTTTGACTATAAAGAAGAAAAAATCTTACCTTATTCCAATCTTCCATATTTCCTAAAATAGAAAAATAAATGTATAAATCTGTTGAGTAATTATTGCGTTTAAATCCGCTGCAATTGTTTTATATAGATTAGACCGTTAGTTTGCCTGTTTGAATGGTTTTACACTAGTAATTTTTGGGGCCCTTTATAGCTTGCTAAGCGATGTGAGCCAAGGCTCCGTGTTGAAGACCGTACTATAACCTATAATGGTTTACTTATAAATTGTGACTTGGATGGAGAGTTGTCTCATTGGCACTTATACAACATCTTCATATATCTATATACGGCAATACTATTTGGGTTGGACAGATCATTCACACATCCTACAGCTCATCAGTCTTACAAAAGTCAGACTATTAAAGAGCGTATGGTACTTTGACAAAAAGACAAGTTATTGCACAGCTTTCAACAATGAGAAGTGAATACCTTAGTTACCTATACCTTTTTATCTTACTAGTATTCAGGATATTTTAAGTCTATACAAAATCATATTCTTTTTTATCATGAAATTAACGAAGTATTAAACAAAACAATCCATATTTGAATTATAAACCATCTGAGCCAGGTTTTAACTTTTGACTTCAGATAGAGAGGCATAGTAGCAGCAAATATAAATTTTTAATTATGGGTTTAAATTTACAAGACAATGGATTTACCCATCAGCCTCCCAAACATGAGACAGATTTTTACAATTTGAAAAAATAAGATATGATAGCGTGTACTTTTATTCAGTCATTTGTATTTAAAATTTCTAGAATTTTAGCATCTGCATATAATTCCCTGGAGTTGTGCATTTTTCTGCTTACTGAATATTGTATTTAAATAATCATATGTTATAGAATGAAATCAATAGAACTTTGAAAATAAGATTTTTCAAAAAGGCAGAAACATTCAAATCCCAAAAGACACTAGCAAATAATTTATAAATATATCATGTGTGTGGAAATATTATTTGTGAGCTCTTGTCACTGGGGAAGTATAATTGTAAATTTTTATATTCCCGGTCTTTCTCTGCCTGCATTTTCTGTTTTTTACTCGAGTCATCAAATATTATTTTCATTCCTTTTGTCTTGATTTCCTGGTGTATCTGTTTTTAGAAGGTTTTATCTATCTCGATAGAAACTCAGTCGAGAAAAATTAAAATGACACCTCCCTTGGATAAGGCATACATCCTAATAGACGATTACTCGTCAATGGACTAAGATAACGTAATGTTAATGATAACTGGGTGTGCATACTTATTTTTTATTTTATTTTGGTTATTAATCTATTTCCTGTTTTATTTAATTCAGGGCTATTCCAGTAAAATTTACCTAGGAGGGACGGAACGCCGACGATATTTTTTTCCATAGGTGGGGGGTTATCAACATAATTGTATTCTGGAGGGTGGTGGTCCCGATTTAAATTCATTTCTGTTGGTGGGGGGTTTCTGAATGATAGGTTAAACATATTGTTCCCCCTGTTATGAAGGAAGATTCTCCTGAAAAGGTCGTCCGACTGCAAATAAAGTTGGCAGACCACTAATTTTAAGCGTCCGTTTGTGTTCTTGTCAAACCAGTGATCGGGAAGGATGTGCCCCCTGCGCCTATAGCGCATATTGACAAGAAATGGCGCATACAGTGACAAATGTAAGCGCCCACACGGCGCACGATACTTTTCACTTCGTTTCGAAACGTTTAGATATCGTCAAATGAATTTCCGATCGTGTTCCATGCCGCCATGTGTGTGTACACAACTGTGTAATGTTCCTCCAATAATAGGAGCACCTATATATTTTTGGGACGTCTCGGATGTTTTCCTATGATAATAGAACCATGCGATTTCACGTCTCGGGTGTTTTCCTATTGTAATAATAAAACCATGCGGTCTAACTGATAACCCGAAAAACGTAATTAACCATCATTCATGATAATATATTTTTTTTAATAAACAACTTTAAATTTGTTAAATTTGGCTAGTACAGACGAGATTTAGCCCTTATAATAATCTCATTTAGTTTAGCTTGCTATTATTTGATTGAAGAACCCCAAAGACTTTTTAGGAATATATATTTGTCTCCATAAAAGACGCTTAACTGTCCTTGTCATTTTTTGGTCTTTGGCTCATTTTGACATTTTGTAAACATGACTTCTTCAGCGATTTGTTGTTTTGTTCTATGAATTAATGGTACTCTATACTGTTATTCTTGTCACCGTGATGAAGATATAATGATACAAGAAGTGCAGAGGAATTGCCTGAAATGTCCTCTGATACGGAACCAAATCTACGGAACGTCTGGAATAAGTATGGTATCGACGAAGACCCAAATTTAATGTAAAAAAAATGAACATGAACAAGGCAACAGTACCAGTTTAAACATTGTAAATAAAGGTTAACTTAAATATTGTTGCGGTTGGAAGAAGTTATTGTATATTCATTGAAATTGAAATGGCAGAATTTGCTGTACTTAAATCTCTTTCCTTGCAAAGAATATATATATGTCCTTAATAAGGTGGAATGGCCAATTCTTTACAATTTTTGTCCCAAATAATATTTTATTGCATACAGTTTATAACAACTTCAAGTACCCTCTCCCTTGTATACCGTCTCCCCACAAAAAAATATGTGTGGGTGACATCCAAACTATGCGGTCCATAAAAAAATATTTATATTTGGCACAGACAATTAGATTTTTATTGCGCATGTTGCATGGGTGGTATTGAAGGAAAAAAATGGCCTAATTTTTGCGGAAAAATATGGCCTTGTTACACAGGAGAGTATATCATCTTCCTCAACATTTGCCTATTGAAAAAAAAAATGTATATAAGAAATACAAAAAATAAAAAAAGAACTACATTGTGCCTACCAAAAATATTTTATGGCTCAAACTAAACTCTGAAACATCAAATGGTTGGTGCCAACCAGTTTCCCCACCTGAAGAATATGTCGTACCTGAAAATGTTATTGACAGTTTTAAAAATAAAATGGGCCATAATTAAAATCGCACCCCCCTTTTCCGGTCACTGTGAGCTATTGCCGTCATGTTGCATCTGTCGTCTGCTGCTCCATAACATTGTTACATGTTTCATTTTATATTTTAATAGCAACATAGCTAGTATAAAAAAGAAGATGTGGTATGATTGCCATTGACACCAGAGGCGGATTTAGGGGGGGGGCCAGGGGGCCCCCCGTTTTGGATGCACTGAAATAGATAAACCAACAAATTTTACATTTATTTGACAGGATGCAACATTTTTGTATACTTTAAAAAACTAGCTAACTTTTATTTTTTTTCTCTAGGTAGGGGGTCTTGGAAGAAAATACATGTTCTAGGTGGGGGTGTATTTTTTTAATCTTTTCCATAGGTGGGGGTCAAAAAATAAGTGGCGTTCCACCCCCCCTGGATAATTTTTACTGGAATAGCCCTCATGAACATTGCTGTTTTGACTTAAACATGTCTTTCACATGTTGATCATAGGTTTCAATGCCATAAAAAAGAATAGGTTTGTTTGCCCAAACGCTACCTACCCAGAAAAAAGCTGCCTACTCAAATTCTTTTATTGTCCTGATTTGAAGAGGTTTTTTTTAATCAGATAGGCATGAAGACTAATAAACACCCGATACTTCAATTTCTCTTTTTGAAAAAAAAAAAAAGAAAATGCCTACCTACCTACCCACTGTCTCAACCTTTGGGTAGGGTTTGGGCAAACCAAAATATTTTTTATTGTGGCCCAATTACCAAAAATAATATATCTTAATAAGCTATGAAAATAATTCTATATTTTTTATTAAATTGATTTAGTCCAGTGTAATTTCTTACTTGTCCAAGGGCAAACCAGACAAAAAAAATAACTTGTCAGGTTGTTTAAATGTACGAGCTGGGGATAGCATCCACATCCTGCCATACATAAACATGGTAAATACCCCAAACTTAATTAAAAAAAGAGTATATTTAATAAAATAACATAAATAAAGTATTACTCTTTTCAAATGTTTTTCAACATAACATAAGATGTGGTATGATTGCCAATGATGCATGTCTCCACCAGAGACCAAATAACATAGAAGTTAACAACTATAGGTCACCACACAGCCTTCAACCGATCATTTACAAGGCTTGATAATATGTATTATCGTTTCGTGTGTATTTGAGTCCTGACGGCATTCAAATAAGTATCGAGTTGACCTCGGAAGACTGCTGATGGTCATATTTAGCGATTTAAACATCAGTCAGGGGTACTACTTGTACAAGTTATTTTTATTTACTTGAAGAAGTAATATAAATATACTTAAATAAGTAAATTTGTAGGATACTTATACAAGTGAATTTTATTTACTTGTATAGGTAAAAAAAAATATAGGCTGAGTTATGTCCCTTTGACATTCAGATTTTTTTTACTTGAAGAAGTAAAAAAGTCATCGTATCTTCTTTTATTGAATTCTTATGATTTCTTTGCTCTAACATGTCTAATAGAATTTTAAATTATCTGTCCTTTGCAGATGTCTTTACTAATCATTTAAGTGTAATTTCATGGACAATGAAAATCCCATTTGTCTGTTATCTTCAAAACACTGCTCATTTACAAGCCCCAAGGAGCAATTTTTGAAGGCCTTGCGCAAATACTCAAGATCTTTGCGTAATCAGTTTCTTCGTTGAATTAATGAGATGAAACATTGAACTCTAATAAAAAAAATTGAGCAAACCTGGGAAAAATTATTAAAGGCATGAATTTACATCTCAAAACTTGAGGACTTTTGTGGGATTGTAAGAAAAATTTACTTATACAAGTAAAGTTTTGAGAAAATTAAGGGGAGATTATTCAAACGTTATTTATTTACTTATATGTGTATATTTTTTTTTTACTTCTTCAAGTAAATAAAAAAAAACTTGTACAAGTAGTACCCCTGACTGAAATATAGATATAAATATATATATAGCGAATTCATGCCCACAACCATTTTCTATAAGTACGCTTTAAAATTTGCTTAAAAGAATGTTAAGTCCTGGACCATGTAGACCATTTGAAATTTCAAGTGAAAGGCCCTCCTCAAGAAATGTAATGGTCCTGAAAAAGCACTAACGTAAAGGATGGGTGGCCTTGGACCTTTGTTTTCCAATTTCATAGGTTTCCTCTCAGAAATTAAAGGACCCCGACCATTGGGCCCACACTAATACAAACCCCTGAAAAGTATTTAATGGTGTGTTGTTTTGCTTAGGCCTTCACTAAAAGCCCTTTTCAAAATATTGCACTAGCCTATGCTCTGAGACCCTAGCGTAACTTGGACCAAGACAAAAATACCTGCGTTGCTACATGTAAAAACTGTGAATTCAGAAATTTTTGAGGATATAATAGGTAAAATCTATAAAAAATGGTTATAAAAATAATAACTCCATTTAAGCCATCATGACTTATTGTAGATCATGTCTTGTTGATATTTTGGCCCTTTAAAGTTTCTATCTATCTATCACAGTTTTTAAGATATACAAGGCAAGAACGCAAAAAAAATTGTAAAACTGCAGTAAGGAGTCACTTGAAGTTTCAGACATGTTGGCTTATTTGTAGATCTTCTCTAGCTGATCACTTTTCCTAATTAAATATTCTTTCTATCTGATAATAGTTTTCAAATAATCAGCCAAAATGAAAAAAAAAGAGTAAAATTTTACATTTAAGAGCAATAACTTCCGTAACATTCAGAACATGTCAGCCACTGTCAAGAGTTTTTCTCTTCATAGCAGTTTTTAAGATACACAAATTTTGCATTTTACGCATGTTCTTTTTTTTAGCCAAGTCGGCCATGTTTGTTTGCAGACAGAACCATTGTTCACATTTGTTTAAATATATACCATAATAATGACTGTGGCCAAGTTTGGTTTAATTTTACCCAGTAGTTTTAAGAGGAGAAGATTATTAATCAAAGTGGCAAAACACAGGATAAAAGGTCATAAAAGGGCAATAACTCAAATAAGGAGTCGTCTGACGTTTTCAGTCATGTTTGATTTATAGTATGAAGATTTGTCAGTCTGAAAATTTTTGCTTTTAAAAGTTTCTCCCTATCTATTATAGTTTGGAAAATAATCGGCAGAAATGAAAAAAAAATCAGTAAGTGCAATGACTCTTTTTAGAAGTCCTGACAGTTTTGATGTAAATAAACGTTCTGACAATTTCTGTCCCTTTTCAGATTTTCTCTATTCAAAGCATTTTTTAGATAATAGACATAACTTATATTTTACACCAATGTTCTATGTTTAGCCATGTCCGCCATGTTGGTTCGCAGGCAGGGTCATCTGACACATTTTTAAAACTAGATACTCTAATGATGATTGTGGCCAAGTTTGGTTTAATTTGTCCTAGTAGTTTCATAGGATAGGATTTTTGTAAAATTTAACAACAACAACGAGAGACAACTGACGCTAAGTGATGAGAATGCCAGGTGAACTAAAACATATATGATACAATACATACTAATTTGATTAAAACTGAGTTCAGCTATATTTAACAGTAAGAAAGTGCCTTCATCTAAAGCATCTCTGAAAAATATAGATAAATCATGATCATATTTACTTGTTTAAGTCTGATATATGTAAAATATATGTATCACTTAATAATACTTTATCGGTACTTCTTCAGTAACTGCTGTGATATATATGAATGTTTCTTTATCTTATAAACATATCAATGTTTGTGTGTTATTTCCTGTTTCAACAAAATAACTATGAACAGTAAAGGTATATTTTTTAATTATTTCATTAACATGAATAAATCCTTACCTTATGGCCAGCTTCATGAAAATGTAGACCTTGTCATTTGAAGATATTTTTTTTTTCGTTACCTATATATTGACATCTACATATTTCCGTTCTTACTTTTTTGGGTTGCGTTCTCATTGACATATACTGTTGAAAATATTGCGGGAGTTATGATCTCTTTTACCTGTTTCATATAGGCTTGATTTCAGTGTGGGATGTAGCCTTAGCACTCCATTTAGATGAAGTAAACGTTTTACAGTATGGCTGTGTTCTGCTTTCTATATTACGTTTATAGTTGATTGAGCTCCAGCAGATACATGTTTGTGTACCTCACATTTTTTGTTTTCCTTTACCCCAAGTTCATACTTAAGTTCAACCAATCTATTTTTTAAGGAAAATAATTTTGCAATGATGTCATCATTTTCTCTGATTTTTGTCTTGTTTACTATGAAGTATTGGTTTTTAGTACATTGTATTTTGAATGTTAAAACTATTTATTGATTATCTCCCCTTTAAGAGCTTGAATATTCGACTGAACACTTACCTATAACATCATCTTGACAGGACAGGGATCAACTTGACTGGACAGGGATCACATCGACAGGACAGGGATCAAATTGACTGGACAAGGATCAAATAAATACAGATGACAGATGCTTAAAATGAGAATATAAATGTTTCTATTTCAGGTTGAAATAATAATTGCATGTAATAAAGATGCTTGTGTATTGTTTGACCTCTTTTATTGATTGGTTGCTGTCTCATCGATATAAGCCTCTAAACCTTCACTCATACAGGATACATTCTTTGTTTTAATATCTTGTTTACTGTATAAAAACACAGGTCTTGTGATATTTTAAAAGTAAAATATATATCGGTTAATTATCTCCCCCTGTCAGAGTTAAAATTCAACTCTTTTGAAATAAATTTCAATAATAAATGATTGTATATAGTTCACATACAATGTGCACTTAACTATAATAACAACTCAACTGGACAAGCATTAAATTGACTGGACAGTCAATGATCACAAGAACTGGACAATAATTACGAGGACTGGACAATGATCAAATAAAAATTAATAATAGACATTATAGATGTTGAAACTGAAAATATAAATCAAATAAAAACATGTTATAGACACTTGTCTATTGTTAAAAACCATTTTGACCTCTTTTATTGATTGGTTGCTGTCTCATTGACATAGACCTCCCATCTTACAATAATAAAAGACATTTTGAATCTTAGTTAACAACTCTATTTGTAATGCTTGCAATGTTTAATAAGTTTCAACTCCCAAATGCAATTAATTTTGGAATTATGTCATTTTATTTTTTGTCTCCCCTTGTACAGAAGCTGCAGAATGCAAAATGTTAATCTTTTTCAATAAGAATTAATAAAAACACTTGGTTAATGCTTTTTTAGAATGAATCCTATAGCTCTGGATTATCTCCCCTTTAAGAATTTTCACATTTAAAATTTCAATATATTTCCGAGTTTCAATCAATACAGTCTCCACGATAAAGTTTGAGTCCACAAGCCCTAAGCTCAATTTTTTAAAACTTTTAGTTGTCTTCTGTCGGCTTGTAGAGAAGAAATGTACAAGCCTCCAAGCAATTTTACAAGCCTGGGTCATCATGGTCATAGGACTTGTGGTTAAGCATGAAGACTGTTGATAAAATAAATCATTAAGCGTTGCAATACAATTTGATTTGTGCGTCTTGTTTACTCTAATGTATTGGTTTTGGGTATTTTGAATGTTCAAACTATTTCTTGATTATCTCCCCTTATAGAGTTTGAATATTTTACATTAGAATTAAATTTCAGTAGTAAATGATCCTATATAGTTATCATATGAAGTACTTACCTTTATAACAACAGTCTGACTGGACAGAGATCAAGTTGACTGGACAAGGATCAACTTGACTGGACAGGATCAAATCCACTGGACAAGGATCAAATCCACTGGACAAGGATCAACTTGACTGGACAGGGATCAACTTGACTGGACAAGGATCAACTTGACTGGACAAGGATCAACTTGACTGGACAAGGATCAAATCCACTGGACAAGGATCAACTTGACTGGACAAGGATCAACTTGACGTGGCTGGGATCAAATCGACAGCATGTGAATGAATACTGATGATAGATGTATAAAATGAGAATGTTTCTATTTTAGGTTGAAATCATTATTAACATGTTATAAAGATGCTTGTCTATCATGTCTATTGTTTGATTCCATTTTGACCTCTTTCATTGATTGGTTGCTGTCTCATTGGTATAGGTCTCTGAACCTTTACTTTTACAAGATGCATTCTTTGTTTTTAGTGTCTTGTTTACTATAAAAAGACAGGTGTTATGATATTTTGAATGTGAAATATATGATATCTGTTAATTATCTCCCCCTGTCAGAGTTAAAATTCTACATTCAATGATCCCAAGGACTGGACAATTATCAAATAAATATCGATAATAGACATTATAGATGACATTCAAACTGAAAATATAATTGAAATAAAAACAACACGTTACAGACACTAATCTATTTTCAAATAAAATGTTGACCTCTTTTGTTGATTGTTTGCTGTCTCATTGACAAAGACCTCCAATCTTACTATCATAAACAACAATTGATTTCTTAGTTTACATCTCTATTTGTATACTTGCAATGTTTAATTAAGCTTCGATCAACTCCCAAATGCAATTAATTTTGGAATTATGTCATTTTATTTTTTGTCTAGATCTCCCTTATACAACAGCTGCTGAATACAAGTTGTGTTATTCTTGTTCCAACAACATTAACCAGATGCTCCGCAGGGCGCAGCTTTATACGACAAGAGGTTGAACCCTTAACGGTTGGGGCAAGTATGGACACAACATTCAAGCTGAATTCAGCTCTAAATTTGGATTGTGATTAGGCCAACCTTAAAAATATGTTTGTTTGCAGTTTTCCGACTGTACCTTCAGACTGAAGGGTCGGTAGGTAGGAAAAATATTTTATTTTATCAGCCAAAATACAGTTTAAACAAGCAGTTACATTAAACCAAGTTTCTTGTGAAGAAAAAAAAACATTTTAAAACAACAAACACTGGACATGCTGAAAACCAACATCAAATGAACAGGTATTTTCAGATAAAAAACTTTTTAACCAAAACTGAAACTTTAACATAGTGTCATTATCCAATTTATGACATAAAATATGGTATAATTATTAAATACTGGAACACTTATAAACAAGGAATGTCATTATGACTAGAACTGTTTTAAAGAAATATATTCAGACATGTATGCTTCTTGACTAGAATGTTTTCATGAGTAGAGTATTTTAATCGGAAAAATGTAGATATTAAAGATTTATAAGACAATGTATTAAAGAGTGTATTTTTAATAAAAAAAAAAATAACCATTGAATCTTCCTCAATTGAAAAAAAGGCAACTTGAAAAAAAAGTATTAAGACATTCGACTGTTTTCATATTTCTAACAATATTTAATTATGTGATAAGGTTATATTTTTGCCAGGCTTTAATGAAAACCAAAGAAATCTAAAGTTTGGGGTGAAATCCATAGCACCCCATTAAAAGTAAATGGTCTGTACTGAAATGTTTTTAATGCATAAAAAAAATTGGCAGCATAGCTCCTAAGGACATGTTTTAATTGAATTCACACAGGCCACACAGTTTTGGTATATTTAATATTGTAAGAAAGAGAGTAATTAAAA
The DNA here is from genome assembly GCA_019925275.1 of Mytilus edulis. NCBI lineage: Eukaryota > Metazoa > Mollusca > Bivalvia > Mytilida > Mytilidae > Mytilus > Mytilus edulis. Next base: position 13,385,977 of record CM034362.1, read on the forward strand.
TGAGTGGGGCAGCCCCCCTTATCCTAAAGGAGCATACTCATTGCAATCGAAGATAGATTTAATATAGAGAGAGTATATTTATTTTTCAAGCTAACCATTCATTTTCTCTACATCTTTGTGTAGTTAGGGTTGCTTCTTATTGATTTGGCATGATCTATATCCATTAACATTTCAAATGAGCCCATTTCTCCGTACAGGCGTGTTTACAGATATCCATGAAGATTTAAGTCACGGAGGAGTGGTTTCATCTTTGTCGTCTTCACAACGATTTGTAGAAAATATGCCATACTTCAAGCTGCTGTCGAATTATTTAACCACTGAAATTGGTTCCATAAAGTCAGGCTCCACAGATTCTGTACCCGATTTGTTTGAGACAGAATGGTTATCGTGTCAGTTAATATCCGCTGCATCATCGTCAATGATATCATCACACATCATTACATGTGCCTGAATCTGTATAAACAGTTTACTAATAAACTTTTTTGTTTGTTATTTGTCTTAAAATTGACACGAGACGACAGCGTAAAGTACTCCTCCGTGACTTCATGGATACCTGTAAACAATTTCCATGTGCTTTATCATTAAATGGTCACATGAACGCTTGATGGGAAGCTAAGAAAAACCGAACTTGAAATGCGTAATTGACCCAGACTTTAAATCATTTCCGGAAAGGACCCAAAGTTCCGAATCGCGTCAATAGAAGTATTAAAAAAAATTTCTTCAAATTTAAAGCAATAAAATTTTCACAGTCAGGAGGATTTTCAAGGGTCGGTCGGTAAACTGCAAACAAACAATATTTTAATTTAAGCCTTAAATAGTTGACACAGCATAGGTTTCTGACACAGAATGAATGTGGTCTAATAAACTTCAAAAATTTGTTTTTTGCCTTTGAGCAATTCACTATGCTGTTGAATATTAATCCTCTCAAAAAAATGTTAAATGAGAAAAATTGAACCCCCCAGCCCTTATTTTTTGTTCACATCCCCCTTTCCCTTATTCCACAACTGATCTCAATTCAAATTACTAATGGAGTTTACAACAATAACTACTCATTTAAATACATCATAAAATATTAAAATGTAAAAAAGTGCTTGTTATCACTGAATGGTAAAGATTGTTTTAATTTATCAGTTGGTAGTAAAAGTGAATATACATTGTATATTGTATAAAACAATGATTTAAGTTGATACAACTACTATTCTGGACAAAGAAAGATAACTCCAATTGAAAATTTCTTGCTATTGCGCAATATTGTGCAATTAAATATTTCTTGCTATTGCGCAATACTGTGCAATTGAAAATTTATTGCTATTGCACAATACTATGCAATTGAAGATTTCTTGCTATTGCTGAATACTGTGCAAGTGAAAATTTCTTGCTATTTTTTTTATACTAAAGTTATTGTGTGAAAACCAAGAATAATGCTTATTTGGGCCCTTTTTTGGCCCCTTATTCCTAAACAGTTGGAACCAAAACTCCCAAAATCAATCCCAACCTTCCTTTAGGGGTCATAAACCTTGTGTCAAAATTTCATAGATTTGTATTTACTAAAACTAAAGTTATAGTGCGAAAACCAAGAAAATGCTTATTTGGGCCCTTTTTGCCCCTAATTCTTAAACTGTTTGGACCAAAACTTCAAAAGTCAATCCCAACCTTCCTTTTGTGGTCATAAACCTTGTGTTTAAATTTCATAGATTTCTATTTACTTAAACTAAAGTTATAGTGCGAAAACCAAAAGTATTTGGACGACGACGACGACGCTGATGCCAACGTGATACCAATATACGACCAAAAATTTATTTTTGCGGTCGTATAAAACACTGGTGTAATGCTACTTAGAAGGAATGCGCCAGCTCTGGATTATCTCCCTTTTAATACAAACACTGGTGTAATGCTACTTAGAATGAATGCACCAGGTCTGGATTATCTCCCCTTTAATACAAACACATGTGTAATGCTACTTAGAATTATTATCTCCTTTTTAAGAATTTTAACATTTAAAATTTACAATATATTTCTGAGTTTCAATTGATAAAATAAATCATTAAATGCCCAATATATATATAAATATAATGTTCACTCACCTATAGAATGTATAGTAATTAATTGTATGGACCATGAATCAAATAAATATCAATAGCAGATCTTCAAACTGAAAATATAAAATACATGTAACTTAATTATCATGATTATACATGTTATATAGCATCCCTAAAATTTCCTGAAATTGTATTTACTTGGCATGAATGAAAAAAGAAAGTATAACCTTCCATAGTACCATACAAAGCTCAGTGGAAGAGTTTTATGACAAATTCATCCACAGGGGCTTGTTACAATTGCCGGGTTTACTATCCATACGAACCCCTAAAAAAACACAAGGGAGGAAGCTCATTTGCGACAATGCTTCAAATTATTGCTGTAAAATTTTTCTAAGACTTTCACTTACTTTGTGACCCGAATAAATCTGTTCCCACTTGAATTATCTCTTCAATGACATATATTTATTACCTTTACAAACCTGCTCGTGCATTTTTCATTGTTATTCAACGCACATTTATTTTCTAAGATACCTGGGACGATCTTATTTCACAAAGGATTTCTATTGTCTACTTATTGTACCTCGAACTTATTTACCCGATGTAGGTCTTTAAGTTGAGGTTCAATTTAATTAAAGTTAATCGGGCATGACTAATTAGATATGCCCTCTTAAAATCAGGGGGTCCGAAATAGGATTGGGAAAAAACACTCAGCAAAATACCTTAATTTACAATTTCAAGAATATGTTTGATTCAAATTGCTTTTGTTTGCTTTAGCCTCGGTCACACCTTACCGGATAGCTCGAACGGACGACTAACGGATAACTTTTTCAATCCGTTCATGTCCGTTCTTATCCGTTAGACTTCCGTTCATATCCGTTGCATGTCTGTTAAGCGTACGTTTTATCCGTCGACGTCCGTTCTGTCCGGTGGAAAATTTTGAGCATGTTCAAAACTTTGAACAGACGTCAAACGGATAAACATTTTGAATATTTGCGCGATTTACATATATTGTTATTGTCGCTTTTGATTTTTCCGTATATCTTGTTCATCCGTGTTATACGGTACACTTCCATTAGGTGTCCGTTTTATGCGCTACTCGTCCGTTCGACATCCGTTCTGTCCGGTACGTGTCCGTTTCTCGTACGTTGCATATCCGATGTGTGTCCGTTATGTATCTGTTACACGTCCGTTTTATTCGGTCAGTACATCAACGGACTCCCAACGGATAACAATTTTGTCAACGGACAACTTTTATTTTCATCCGTTAGGCGTCCGTTCGTGTTATCCGGTAAGGTGTGACCGAGGCTTTAAATATCTTCGATCAATAATCAGGCGGTATTTTGTGGAAATAAATAACCTGTCCCGAACCAGGAGATGTTGGCTGCAATAGGAATTAATTTATAAAAAGTCCATATCTCATTTACTTATAGTGGCGGTTATTGATTGTAAATTCATGACGTTTTGCATATGGCATTCGTCTATCGTGGAGAAAAAAGAGGGAAGGAGGGCTTAACTTACGAGTTCGATCATTATGGTTCAAATATATTCTATTACGGCATGTATACGTTTTACCTCTAGCGAACGCTCTGCCTTATTGTAAAAAGTGCCATTCTAAATTTGAAAATATTTACTTCAAATTGATCCACTTTGAATCCAGACGTGAATATGCATGACATATTTGCCACTGGACACAATGGAACAATAAATTAATCAGCTTCATTTAGTGATTTATAATCATTTGTCCTCAGTTGATTATAGTTTCAAAGTTTTCCAATTTTTATATATTTCATTTTTATTTACATTTGAATTTTTATGCGTAAATCTTAGCATTTCTTCCATCATTTTTCTCTTTGCATTTAATCTTTTTTTTTAATATTAAAAAAAAACGTTGTCGTAGTACACATCAGGGGTTACATTGTATTATTTCCAGCAAAACTAATAGGGGAGGGACTAGAACAGAAAAACAATCTTCATTGAGTGGCAATAACTCATATATTGAAGCGTACAATGACGGCTCTCTTGTCTAGGTGACAACATTTGCTGTTTCAAGTTTATTTATTTATATCTCAGACTGGTATGATAGTTGTCATAAAAGCAACAACAAAAAAAGAATGATGAAAAAAGGTTGACAACAATTTATAAAAAAGATTCAACTTATTTTGAGTGTTTCATTTTTTTTTATATTGTCTTGCTGATCGGTTTTGTTATAATTTTTTTTCATCTACTATTGTTCTAGCAAAAGTCACAAAAAAATGTTGTGAAAATCAGCCATGCGACTTATTTGAAAAGATTAAGCTGACCTTTCTTATTGTTTACACATTTCAATTATTCAACTCGTGCGTAGATCGACTTTCCCTCTAATGTTTTTTTAAGGTAAAGATAGCGACGAATTCTCACTGCACCAGGCATCTGATATATATTCCTATTATATTTTGATCGGACAAAGCTGCGTATTTATATAACCAATAAGCCAAACGAACGCACCAATTTAGCAAGGGTATACTGTGGGACGGAGAGGTCTAGAGATGTCAATATTTCTATACCCAAGCGAATCTTGGTTTTGAATAAAAGGAGATAAAGGTATACATTAATGCGACAGCAACCCAAAGACACAGATAAATAAAAATATTTAGTCAACATTCGGTCTTTTTTTATAGAAATTCCGTATATAGAATAATAAGCTCAAACCCGACCCATGACTAAATAAAAGTTATACGGAGTTAATTCAATAACATGTTCCGTCAAATATTATATCCGAAAAGGCACATTTGATTTAATAATATTTACCGTCAAAGATAATACATGTAATCCCAACAATCACAAGTGTTTGCCATTTTTTAATTTTGATTGGTGAAAATTTAAGAAGTTTTAATATAGCGAGTAAAATAAAAACACTTCACTGTATAATAAAACGGTAAAATAAATAATGATAATGGATGACGACCAGCGGCGAATAAAATTAATATTCAGGACGATTACGTGTAAATATGATAAGAGTATTAACCCCGTTTTTTACTAGACTGACAAGCTGCGTCGGTTTTTTTTTTATCGTGTAAGTTCACAAGATATTAGTTCGCAGAAAGAAAAGTCACCCGACCCGGACACATTTCCGACTCTGAGCCGGCCAGTCTGTGCTCTTACTCTATGATGCCACGTGTTAAACGTCTTTTTTTTACCCGTTCAGGATTCGAACAAATTTAATGACCTCCCGCTCTCGAGGTGAACGCCCCTACACGAGACCAACCAGGAGAGCGGTATTGATCGGTAGTACAGAATATCATACCAAAAACTAAAGTACAATTATACACAATACAGTTTCAAAGAATTCTCACAGTTACTAAAGCGAGCTAAAAGTATCTAACCTACATTGGATGCGTGAAATGATATTGTAAACTACACGTAAACATGGACAGAGCTCCAGATAAGCTGCGTATTTGCGTGATCACGCAATACAAATAATAAAAAACCCAATGCAATTGCCCATTGCAGGGTTCAATAACCCAATTAATTCAAAGGAAAACCCAATTATATTCCAAAACCATGAGTTCTCAACCCTTTTATTGACTACCATTTGCGTTATTTACCCTTATCTGTTTACAGTCGTCACGTAAACTATTTTTATAATATTTATAATTGGAAATTTCCTTTCGTTCTAAAAATAGATCCCTGCATCAAGGAGCTGAAATGGGTCCCTGTTAGAGTTTTCCGTTGCTCAATAGGTACACGTGTTTTTTAAAACATTTCGATCTTCTCGGCGTTTATCTAATTAGCGTGTGTCATGAAGTCATATTTTTTTCGCATTGCGGATTTATCATAACATACATTGAATTAAAACAAAAGTGAATGTCCGGTAAAAATATTGAATAGAAGCATGTTTTCTGCTTCTTTTGAAAAGCTAAGGGAAAGTTATGATGATAACAAGACTCAGCCAGTGTTTTTAGGAAGCGTCCATCGAACAAACAGGCGTGTGTGCGTACCTTAACGAGATCATTGCTAATAGAGCAGGGTTTCCTCAAAAACGAAATCAGTTGGAAAAAGTGAAAGGCCAAATCAATTATGACATGATAAAGCATCAGAAACCAAAAGTTCTAATAAAAGACAACTAAACCAAGATTTATGAAAATTGGAATAAAACAAAAACATTCAAGTATAATTAGAGTTTATAAACTATTTTTTTCATTTTACGGTTAATTAATGAATACACATACAGGCGCTGGTCTCAGAATTTATTATATAAAGGTATAAGACGAGTGCCTGTGAATACACATATATATCCGTTTGTTACAGTTTATATGAGAAAATACAAAACTGGCAGAGGGTTTGAAACGGAACACAAATTAAACCTACAATTGCTTCTCAGTCAATAAACCAAATAAAACAGCTAGCAAATAACCCTAACCCTAACCCTAAACCAAATAAAACAGCTAAACAAAGAAAGAAACATATTTAAGATGGAAAAAAAATCTGGGGTTGATAATTGCCTAAATATTCAATATTGTGTTGATGAAAAAACCCAATACATTAAGGAGCTTGGTGGTGAAAAACCCAATTTGATATTAACATGAGGGGTGAATTGGAATTGATAATGCAATCAAAAAACTTTATCACCCAATTATATAAGAAAATGGTGGGTAAAAAACCCAATTTGTGAATTCTTATCTGGAGCTCTGCATGGATGATCGACTTCAGGGTAGATTTTATGGATCAAATTAAAAACTCTTGCACCTATTATTTGAGTGGTCCAAATATTGCCTGCTGTTTCAAGTCTTAATTTCTGTCCTTATTCAATATACCCTCATTTTCTAGTGGTATTTTAAAGTTTCACGTCCAACCTCACCGTCGACCTCCTTTTGTACGACCTACCTATTGTATCTAAAATTTATGTGTTGTAGTCATTAACAGGCATGAAATATTTGCTACTGGACGTAAAACAAACAACAATCAATCAATTTAATTAATTTCTCTGTTACAGTACTTAGCACACAAAGACTGATCTTGTAAAATACTATAATTACAATTTCCATTTAAATTTTTATGTTGTTTTCTTTTTTTTTGGGGGGGGGGGGGGGGGGGGGGTGTCTTCAGTTTATCACATAACTGACTGCTTATTCAAAAGTTTTAAATATTTTTTTTACTATTGTTCTTATCCAATGTTTAAATACGATTTATAACATATGATTTTTTTTTTTGTCAGGCAAGGATAACACTAAGAAAGATAAAAGTTTTTTTCAGGTGTTTTTTGCTTCATCAGTCAGGGGACTTACTGAAATAAGTGATTTTTAAATCACTTATTTGAGTAGCAAATTCATGGTTTTGTCACAAATTGGGATTTTGTAGTTTTTTCAAAATTTTAAACACATAGGTTTAAATAATATCTTTTAATTAAATTGAAATTTAAAAAAATGAACTTTTTGCTTCTTTTAAGTAGCAAGGTTTATGCCTTTGATGCTATCATTTAGTTGAAAATTCTATTTTAGTTGAAAAAATGCTATAATAATGGCTTTACATAATGAACTGATACTTTCTTAAAAGATTTTTCACAGCAGTGGGAGTATTTTTCCTGTGAAGTTCAAGGTTTCATCTTTCAGATTATGTAATAAAATTCTGCTGTTGCTATAAAAATTTCACTGTTCGGGGGTGTTGAAATTAGTGGGGGTTATTAAAAGAATGATACTTATAGAAGTGATTTTTGGGAAGGAAATTGAGGTCTGATACTTAAACAAGTGATTTTTATGTCATTATCCTAGATTCAGTACAAGGTCATCACCTGAAATGACCTGGTCATCCTAGACAACACAGATGTTGGTTCTGATAAGTTTAGAAACATAATTAGTCCATGGATCATTAGTATTCTATATTTAAAGCTACAATAAAATTAAATCACTTCTTCTAGTGATTAATTTGTACTACTTAAATAGGTGATTATTAAAGAAAGACAACTCTAACTTCCAACCTTTATTGAAATAATGTTACTTGAATCAGTGATTTAGAAAATCACTTATTTAAGTAAGTCCCCTGACTGTTCATTTAGACATGAAAAGGGAATAACGGACGACTAAATGAAAGTGTTTGTTTTCATATAATATATTGAACTTGCGAATATATCTCACCCAAAGCGTTTTGATCGGGACAGTGAAACCTAGTTTAATACGGTTTTATTCATTGAAGTTTGCATGAATAGTTCTTATTTAAAAAAAAAACACAAATAAAGCAAGATTTATTAATTAATTGGACTGAATAGAAAAAACTATTTATTTTGCATTGGCATGTATCTTAATGTAGGAAAATTACCAAATCAGAAACAAAAGGAACATTTACCGGACTGTCCGATTAGAAGTTCTTTAACAATCTGTTTAAAAAGCTAACTGTTGGAAGAGTTTACTTACTGTTTTCTAAGTTCTGATCTTTACGATTCTATTTCATGATTACTGACAGATCAGAAACATCAAGTATATAAAACATGAAGTTGTTGGGCATAATATTCATTGGTCAGTTATAAATGAGGTCTGTATGAGGGTTTTGATTGCCTGATTTATTAAATAAGAAATCGTTATTTTGAAAAGTTGGCTAAACAAATATAAATTTAACTCCTAATTTTGTAAAACTATCATTTGGTGTTATTTCGATGCTACTTTTTTTTTTTAGCATAAATAAATTATTGTATGATGTAATTCCATTAAATCGGTCCGTTTTCATGTCAATTTGGTAACTGTTAATTGTACATATCAGTTTCAGTTTAACATATTTAGTCTCGTCCAGTTCAGGGGAATTAGGTTTCTGCAAGTGCTTTTTATGTACTTTTCTTAAATTTTTGACGGTTTGTAAGTCAGTAAAAGTTCAATGATTAAGTTAATATTGACATTAAAAGACCTCCTCACAAAAAGGGCTCTTCAAATCCCCTCGCCCTTCGGGCTTGGGGATCTGAACACCCCTTTTTGTTCGGAGGTCTTTTAATATCAATATTAACTTATCATTGAACTTTTACTATTACTAAGTAACCTCTATAACTGTTGTAATCCTTAAAACAAACTTGACATTTCTGAAATAGAACGAATCGAAGCCCTACTTTTTAAAATGAAAGTACTAAAGCGACACCTACCGGAAAATATATTTTCGGCTCTCTCAGGAGTTTACCACAAAATGAGGATGAAAGACAGTGTGTACCTAATAATTCCCGCCAATTTTAACATTATTGAAATCTAAAATACAGTAGACTTCCGAAAAACATAACATTTATGGTAAACACCCGAGAGTGCCCAAAATATATTTCCCGGTAGGTGTCGCTTTAGTACTTTCATTTAAAAAGTAGGGCTTCGATTCGTTCTATTTCAGAAATGTTTTAAGGATTACAATAGTTATAGAGGTTACTTAAGGTAATAAATATATGTCATTGAAGAGATAATTCAAGTTGGAACAGATTTATTCAGGTCACAAAGTAAGTTAAAGTCTTAGAAAAATTTTACAGCAATAATTTGAAGCATTGTCGCAAATGAGCTTCCTCCCTTGTGTTTTTTTAGGGGTTCGTATGGATAGTAAACCCGGCAATTGTAACAAGCCCCTGTGATTCATCATAGCATGACGGCCTGTTGTTAGCCAGGTTGTCTCAAATGGGAGACATGGGGATTTTAAAAGGGGTAAACTAAAAGTTATCTCAGGGAGATTTTTAAAGTGGGTAATCAATCTCTTTCTATTAATTCCCAAACTTTTGTCTGGTAACTGGAAATTGAGTTTTATATATTAAAAAAAAAAAAAAAAAAAAAATCCCTACCTACATGACCTACCGTCCCTTCAAAATTTCAAGGGGGTGATCAGAAACACAACATTATTTTTTTTAGGCCTTAGATGAAAATATTTTTTTTTACCAAATTCAAGTGTACGCCCGGGGGTTTTGACGTAAACGTAGCTACGCGCATGGTTTATTTCTTTTCATAACCATAGTAAATAGGTCGTTATATACAGTGGAGTCCCTGGTGTCCGCGCGGCCGGTGATACCGCTCATTGGAGGAACTCTCAGAACAGGGGTTTCCCCACTTTTAGACACACATTACACAAAATCTTGAGGGTTAAACCCTACAAACTGATAATTTTATGAAATATAAGTATTTTATAAATGTATTCACACAATATTATCCAATTATTGGTTTTATCAGTTGAATGAAGTGAAGTCATAAGTCTAAGGTGCGCGGATACACCGGACTGCACCGTACTGGTAACGATAAATTTTGATAATTTCATATCTTTTTACATGTCGACTGTCGTTCTACATGTTCTAGAAAAACCAACTTTTTTTCGATTGAAGTCTGTGTTATATTCACTTACTTTTCTGTGTTCTTTGGTTATATCTTAGAGTATATTTTAACAAAATCGTCTGTTTTCCATTTCTTTCACAATTACAGGAAACAGACTTTTGACAGGGGGCGCGAAATCTAGGGCGCATATATTGTACAACTCGTTTCAGGACTTATTTCTCCGGAAAATCTCATGATAAATATATCAGACAAGGTTGCAGTCGCAGTGTCGGTTCCAGGCTGACGAAGAGGTCGTACACTCCCCCCTTTGAACAAAACAAAAAGTTCTCATGTTACCGTTACTCACGATTTATATGTTTTTTACAATAAAGTTGTCCAAAAAAAAATCGGCTCGCTCCTCTCGACGGTATATAAATTCCGTTTTTGGAAATACCCCCCCTCAGTTTCAAAAATCCTGGACCCACCCCTGAGTCTAGTATACTAACTGCTTCATAGTATTAAATATTGAGTTGTTGAGCAGCTCATCTTTAAAAAAAAAAAGCCCAAATAAAATGCACGATGATAGGAGGGCTGAGAAGTTGGATGAGCCGGTCCTTCATTTCTATAGTCTTAAATTTTTCTTACTTTTTGCCCATGTTTTGCTATTCTTTATATTTTAGCACCTCAATATTATATATTCTTTATTTTTCCCCCCATTTTTCTCTCTTCTTTATAGTTTGCCCATTAGTATTCTCTATTCTGTTAACCCCACCCACGTGACTCTCCTATAGATGGGCGTGGTTTTTTTGGTTCTTCGGTAGTGAGCCAGATGAGGTCAATATCTGTTTGTATTTCTTTGCATTGGAAATATCTTCTGTCTCTCTTCTACCTCTTCCTTTTACATATATAGTTTAGACGACACAATGCGTTTAGTCTACATAGCATTAATAAATTTATGAATGCAGATATAATAGAATGTGAGCTGTGTGATAAACATTTTCATGGTATGGCAGCCTTAGTAGAACATACCTGTAGGGACGATAATCTGGATGAATATAAAAACTACACGGACAATAGCAGTAAGAGGATGACTATTTGATATTCTGGGGAGGGGAGGGGCAGGAGGATTTGTTTTACTGATTCATCATTCATTTCAATCTGTCGCTAAGTTTGCCATTTTTTCAGCTCTTACCAGACCTTATTCATATTCAAAATCACCCTGTCCCCCACTCCACCCCTGAAAAAATAAAGATATTTTTTTTAACGCCCAGTGCTAAATATTCCATGAAGGTTCAGGAAAACACGAGTTCCAAAGTCAGGTATATAATATAGAAAAAAAGGGAGATCTGGTATGATTGCAATCCATGGAGCGTTGTCTCTGATGGACAGTTGTCTCTGATGGAGAGTTGCATGTCTCTGACGGAGAGCCGTCTCTGATGGAGAGTTTTCTCTGATGGAGAGTTGTCACTGATGGATAGTTGTCTCTGATGGAGAGTTGTCACTGATGGATAGTTGTCTCGGGTGGAGAGTTGTCTCTGACGGAGAGCCGTCTCTGATGGAGAGTTTTCTCTGATAGGGAGTTTTCTTTGTGGAATTTTGTCTCTGAGGGAGAGTTGTCTCTGATAGAGAGTTGTCTGTGATGGAGAGTTGTCTCTGATTGAGAGTTGTCTCTGATGGATAGTTGTCTCGGGTGGAGAGTTTTCACTGATGGAGAGTTGTCTCGGTCAGAGAGTTGTCACTGATGGAGAGTTGCCTCTGATGGGAGAGATGTCATTTTGGCAATCACACCACAAAAAGTACATTTTTGTATCGAAAAATGGTATGCATCATAAATAAGAATGTTTAGCTTTAGAAATCCGTTTTATGACCCTTCGTATGTTTTGTATATAGAAAAATGAAAAATTTTGCATAACCATTACCTAAATATTATTGGCCTCGCAGATTTGAAATCACATAGAAAAGTTTAAGAAAAGCCTAGATAATTGCATGCGATACTTATATAAGAACTGAGAAGATGCGGTATGATTTCCAAAGAGACAACTCTCCACAAAAGACCAAATGACGAAGGAGTTAGCAATTATAGGTCACTATAAGATCTTCAGCAATGAGCAAAACCCTTCCCCAAATATTAAGCTGTAAAGGGTCTTAAAGTTACAAATGTTTGAGACTGATCGTGATTAGTTCAGACTTTTAAGTATTGTCTAGATTGTGGTCGAGTACAAATCAGTACACACAAGCATGGTTAAGATTGGGGTCAAGTAAATTTCCAGTAAAATTTAGACTTATTCAGAATGATCGAGTAATAATATGTACAGACAGTAGAGTACAATTACTGCTAATTTTAGACTTTCTGGTTTGTAATGATGGGTAAAAGTGAGATTTACAGAAAGTAAAATAGAACATCTCTATATCATACTACTACTATATATACCTACTGAAAAATATGCACAGTGTCACAGACTTTCAGTACCTAAAGTAAAATATAAATCCCGTAAGTAGTCAGTACTTCAATAAGACAGCAACCAGACAACAACACAAGGCCAAAATAAAATTAAAAAGGAAAAGGAAAAGACATCTTATGATATGCATTTTTAGAGGGGGCAGGGGTCCTGATCCTGAATTCCCGGACTTTAAAACATGAAATCCCGAGGTCCAGAATTTATAGAAATTTAAATCCCGCAATCCCGAAATTCGAAAAAAGAATAGCCGGATCCAGAAAGGATCAATCCCGAAATCCCGTGTTTAAAAACACCCGATCCCGGAGTCCCGTTAAAGGTCCCCCTTTTTTGTGTAGATGGACTAAATAAAAGAAACACAATATTTCCAGTCATGTCTCAGCCTGTGTGCGATTGTTTTTTTTCTTGTTTTTTTTTTTTTTTTTTTTTTTTTGGGGGGGGGGGGGTATTTTTGTAGGCATATTAAACATAAATATGCACATCTGTTTTCATGTCATATCTCAACCTCCGTATGTTTGGTTTTTACACGATATATTTTCTGGAAAATACGCTGTACTACAAAGACCGTGCAATGTCTTGAGAGAAAGCGAAATTCAGAGAGCACATTAATTCATTGTCACATATAATTAGATCTCAAAGGGAGTTGCAGAATAACGGATACTGGCGAATGTCAAAATTGAACAAAAAAAGTTTGCAAAATTATAAAGAATAACAACGGAAAATAAAATAATTATTTAATACAATAGTGTAGACCATGTACTGAATTAAGAATTTAACAAAATAGTTAATTGAAGATTTTACAGAATAAGCGTTATATTCAAAGATAAAGAACATTTAGGTCCACACTTAATACGGACCCTTAAAAAATCGTTGGATTATCTCGGTGTTGCTGGTCAGTAATGAATAAAAAATCACTGGTCAATTTAAAGGTTGTTGTAAGTGATGCAATATATTCTTATTTTCCTGTCCCCCTTATGTAACTTCCAGTTTTATTGAAGTTTACATCCATACAAGCCTTAGTTTAATTTAGTTTCCTGTTATTACTACCCCCCCCCCCCTTTTATTTGTCGCATGTTATGTATCATGTACTGATTCTATATATACTTCGAGCACACATATGTACAATTATGGAACAATAACCATTTAGTAAACTTTTTAAAACGTTTTTGTAGACTTTTATACAATAAATTTTATACAGAACAAAAAAGATATTAACAAAGATGTCAGTTTTTCTGCGTATTTTACTGTGAAAACGTTCTAGGATTCAAACTGTAGATGTTTTACGGAATAACTACATGTATAAAGGGGGACGGACGGACGGAAGGACTGGCGGCCAGACGGAATGACGGGCGGACAGACGTACAAGGGTAGTTGAGGAAAGGGGGCATAAAAAATATAGCTTCAATCACATCTTTTATTGCGTCGACTTGTAGACAGTAACCCTGATGATTTCTATTTTTAAGTTTTTACCACTTTTGCGTTCATGTACTTACAATGTATTTTTGTCTGAATTAGTAATTGTTTTAGATATGTATATTGATAATGAACATTCATGTATCATATTTTTTACAAAGAATAATTTCATTTTAAAATGTTCCATAAAAGAGGGTCTGATTGGGGTTTACGGAATATAGAATAATGGGCAAAAAATTGCAGAATAAAATGCAAAAAAGAAAAAAAGTATAATGGGGTGCTAAAATATAAAGAATAAAGAATATTGGTAATACTAAATAAAAAAATAATATCAGATTATTACATGGCATTTTTCATATCGCATGTATTATCAGCCCTAGGTTCAATATCAGCCCAAGAGCCGCCATGGCTCGAGGGCTGATATTGACCGAGGGTTGATAATACATGCGATATGAAAAATGACATGTTATGGTCTTTTTATCATATGCTTCAACAATGTAGAAAAATAACAGATTCATGGATTGATCCTTTTACGTGGTTCCCAAACAGAAGTTCAAAGAGTGAAACGTTCACGGACGTCAGACCAAAAATTTTATACATTTCGATATGAAATCTTTCTATCATATGCCTCAATAGAGAAAAAAATAACATTCTAATATGGACGAATCGACAAAAAAATAATTCAACAATATACATAATGAACATTAATTGTTTGGAATTTTTATTTTAAAGAAACTTTCTAAATTATGTTTCAGTGAAACTTCGAAAAAAAATGCATTTATTTAATATTTTTTTTGTTTTTTTTTTTGTTTTTTTTTTAGTATTATTTTACACAATATACTTTCCAGTATTCAAATAATTGTAATGTACACTACTTTGTAATTTTTTTCACTGAAAACGTAGCATTGAGGTGTATTTTCCGGAATTTGCCGAGTATCACCGGAATGCCATGTGATAACGTTACGGAAAGGCATGTGATAACAATCGAAGCATGTGATAAACTTTTCATATCAGCCCGCTAAGCACCAATTTGAAAAATATGGAATATACGTTAATTTAATGCTATTATCATACGGTAAAAATCATATGTTATTGAGTCTAAGTATATGATAATGATAATTATCCAGACTCTTATGATAAAAAGAATCTATCAATACGAAACACATAATCATCGTGCATAATCAACGAAATTATTAGCATGAGAACTTGACGTTATACATGTAATAAACATTACGACGTCACGAATTTTGATGGTTTTTTTTGCCAAAATGTTGGATTTGCGTCGCTTCTACAGGGAAAACGAAGTCGGTAACCATATTTTTTGTTAATATCATCTAATTCGACAGACAAAGAGGAAGAAAATATTAATTTAAAACAAATTCTATTGAGCGGTTCACGCGAATTATACCGGAA
This sequence comes from Mytilus edulis, assembly GCA_019925275.1. Lineage (NCBI taxonomy): Eukaryota > Metazoa > Mollusca > Bivalvia > Mytilida > Mytilidae > Mytilus > Mytilus edulis. The sequence goes on from CM034362.1 coordinate 13,401,526, forward strand.
ACCGAAAATTGTAGAAGAAAAAAATAGATTTCCCCTATATATTCAATGTAATTTAGTACCCTCTCGGACCATCGGTGACATATACTTTTTGTACATTTTCTGATGTATATTTTCAATATCTAATTGAGTTCTATTTTTTTTTTTAAATCTATGGACTAGTTCATTTACTGATCCTTGACCTTAAGTGAAGTTTCATTTATTTGTCAGAGTAGGTTTTCTCGCTACATTGAAGACCCATTGGTGGCCTTCGGCTGTTGTCTGCTCTATGGTTGGGTTGTTGTCGCTTTGACACATTCCCCATTTCCTTTCTCAATTTTATTTACATGTTCTTAATGCTAATTGAATGAATTAGTGGTGTGACACCATACTGAGGAACCGTTTTACTCAAGTAAAAAATGGAGCACATGAGTTATCCTTTACGATATTATTTTCGTTGCAATTTAAGAAATGACTTTGAAAAAAAATATATAATACAATTCAATTACTAATACGTAACACTCTGTCAACATGCAGTTTTCATAAACAGTAAATTCAATTAAAGTCAAGTTAAAGTAAATGAGCTATATCACATATTTTGGTAACATTTTGCATGCAACTTGGGCTCGTTTAACTACAACTAAATATGAAAAAAAAAAGAAAAGCATTTATCTGTTTAATTTTCTGAAACATTACGAAAGTTATCCTATTAAAAAAGGTGCACTTTTGTATAGAAACCACATTAAATAGACGAAAACGTATTTAAATTTGTCTTAAAATAATTAAATCGTCAATCACCAATGCATAGATTTTTCTCAAAATTGATATAATGTTGATACATATATTTCCGTTTTAATGATGTTAAACAATAACACAGTTCAAAGTTTAAGTTTCAAATTTGAATTTCCGTCTTCCTACATGTTACTGTGTGTTTGATGAGAGGTTTCCGCTTCTCCGGGAATTACATCTTTTTCATATGTCATGAATTGAAGTAAAACAAATTTTGATAACTAAACTATTCTTTTGACAATCATGTAATTATTCAGTTTTGACAGGGTTTAGAAATTTATCAAAACTATAAGATTAAAGCTTGATTGCCGCCTTCTGCGATAGGAGAGACTTCAGCAAACTAAGTCATTCTTTTTCTGACATATTGTCGCCAATGGAATCTTCCGGTTTTCATTGTGATTTTGTGTTTTTCAAAAAACATTATAATATTGATTTCATTTATATATTTGCTTTAGACATCCGTTTTATGATCCTTCCTATGTTGAGTCCTTATTTAAAAACTTTTGATAATAGTAATTTTTTAAAGTTCTAATTTTCCCACGGTTGTAAAAGGCATTTAAGCATGATTCTTAAAAGTTGACTTTTTTTTTTAGCATTTTGAAGGAACATGATCATGCTTTCATACAACTTAATATCATATTTACCTTTCTGAGCAGCACGTTAGAAAAATCGCCTTGCTGCCTAAAAGGCCTCAGCTCGATGAGTAATGAACACAGGAAGAGAAAACATTTAGTGAAAACGAGACAATATAAAAGCACTGACGTACTCACTGTTAACCCGGAAGACCCCATAGATATGGTTTATTTCTTCATCTGTATACTTGCATACAATGTAGTGCTTGGAACTCCTCAACCACAAATACTTGAACTGTATATTAAATGGAAGAGGGGGGAGGGGTCGATACATTGTTTTGATTTATGTTTTTTTTTGTAATTTTGAGAAGAAATGTAGGGCTATTGAGATCATAACAAAATTAAAACTGGTTCTTTTTATTTGTTTCTTTGTCTAGTATAAACATTAAATGAGGTTCTTCGCGATACATGTAATATCAATTCTTCTTCGTTCAGGCCCGTACACTCCAAAGAGAGTCAAACTGTAAACAAGCATCATACGGTTTTTATATATCAAAATTATCGGACAAAAAACAAAAGCGGACAAAAAGCAAATTGCGGACAAAAAGCACCGTATCACTCGTTCTTTATGTCCGTGTGTGCAGTGATGTAGAGCTTGTACACAGGAAAAAAAGAGGTTAATTTTAATTGGTTAATTTCCATTGATGTTTTTTTTTTTATATGCAATGAAATGTTATGTGAACTTTTGTCTATAGTTCTGGAAAGGATAAAACTTTACTTATGCCAAGTATTTTTTTTCAATTTGAAACAAAGATAGATTCTGCACATACTTTCGACTGTAACTGAAAATCGAAAAAAAAATGCATGTATCTCTTTTATTTTCTGAAATAGTGAAGTACTTCTTTCAAAACAGATGCACATTTATATAGATATCACATAAAATCGGCGAAACACGTTCTTAAATATGTCAGCTTAGAATAATATAATCTCCAATCACCAATTTATATATTTTTCTTTAACATAAATATGTTGTTGTCAGATACATACATTTCTATTTTCAGATATGAAATAATATTACAGGTCAAAGATAAGTTTCAATTTCGATTTCCGCCTTTGTACATGTCCTAATGAGAAGATGGACCGTGTTTCTATGAATTATCTAATTCTTCCGCGATAGATGAGGCTTTTGAAAAAGAATTCACTCTTTTCCTGTATGTACAATAATTTGAATATATATACTTATAAGTAATAAACAGTTTTTTTTTTGTTTATAAATTACACATTCAATGGGGAAATTTATTTAAAAAAATCATATGATGATACATTGTTGTCAATCAAATCTCCCGGTCGACCTTTCATTGTGATTGTATATTTTACAAATGGTTATAATAATTATATTAATTTCATTGATATTAGCTTTAGAAATCCGTTTTATGGTCCTTCCTGTCTTTAGTCTTTCTATAATAACTTTTGGAAATATAACATTTTAAAAAATTTTCTTAAAAATTGGAAAAAAGATCTTGACATAGTGAGGATAAATTATCATGCTTTTTTATTACTAATCATATTCATCCTTCTGAGCAGTACTTAGAAAACGCCTTGTTGCCTTAAAAGACATCAGTTCAGTTAGTAATAGATACAGGAAGAGAAAATGTGTAGTGAAAACGAGACAATAATACAAGTACTGACGCACTGTTAACTCGGAAAACCCCAAAGATCTTGGTTGGTTGCTTGGTCTGTGAAAAACTTGGAGAACAAAGAGAAGCAACGTGAGCAAATGTGGTTATATCCCATTATATAAACTTATTTTTTCCGATTCGTTGGATAACCTTTTTATCCGCCTTCCAGTATTAACAAAGGTATAACAACGTTCCTTTCCTTTTTTATATGATAGATGCATCTATATGTGTCTTGAAATTTACAAAGAACAATACAATTATTGTTTATATAATAAAAAAAAGTCAAGTCTGATATGAAAAGTCTTAAACACGGCAATATATCATAAGGAGACCTGTCATTAGGTTTGGTTAGGAGCAGACCTGTCCTTAGGTCTTGGGCAGACCTGTCATCGAGACTGGTCAATAGTACACTTGTCCACAAGTTTGGTGCAGACTTGTCAATAGGTCTGCAGCATTCATTAAAAAAATGACTTTAGGTCTGCTCTACTTCCGATGAAAATTTCTTAAGTAAACTTGGAAAGCAGTCAACAGTTTTGTTAAACGTTAATGGGCAAATATTTCAGGCGCATTCAGGGTAAACAAAAAAATCAAATTAAACAAAAAACCTACCAGTAATATTTTGCAAATTTAGAAAATTTGAATGAAGTGCTAAATATTTGAGCTGCCACTATAGATGGTAGATGGTTTGGTAGAATAAGTAATGTTTTCCTACTTCTGTCCCTTCAAAACGTTGCTTCAAAGTTATCGTAAAAGGGGGCTAGTATGGCTTCATCAAACGATATCGATTTTAACACCACAATAACAACTTCGTACGGATCTTCGCTAATGATATAAACACAATAAGCTATGTACACATAGCGTATGCATTGCGGAACTTCAAACCAGAAATTATTGATTATTGTTTGCCAAAAAACCTTAAAAGACGTGGTGAAATAACCAAGGATAAACAGTTTACTAGAGTCAAAGTGAGACCTTTTTCGTTAATTGTTGTAATAGTTTGGGCCGTGTGTGTGCTCTTTTACATTGTTTCATTTACTGTCATCCCGGATCCTTTTATAGCCAGCTAAACGGTATGAGTTGAGTTAATTGTTTATTCGTTGGTCCCTGGTGGATAGTTGTGTTTATTGTTTATTCGTTGGTCCCTTGTGGATAGTTGTGTTCATTGTTTATTCGTTGGTCCCTGGTGGATAGTTGTTTTCATTGTTTATTCGTTGGTCTCTGGAGTAATGTTGTGTTCATTGTTTATTCGTTGGTCCCTAGTGGATAGTTGTTTTCATTGTTTATCCGTTGGTCCCTGATGGATAGTTGTTTTCATTGTTTATCTGTTGGTCCCTGGTGGGTAGTTGTCTCATTGTTTATTCGTTGGTCCCTGGTGGATAGTTGTTTTCATTGTTTATTCCTTGGTCCCTGGTGGATAGTTGTTTCATTGTTTTTTTCGCTGGTCCCTGTTTGATAGTTGAGTTCATTGTTTATTCATTGTTCCCTGGTGGATAGTTGTGTTCATTGTTTTTTCGTTGTTCCCTGGTGGATAGTTGTGTTCATTGTTTATTCGTTGGTCCCTGGTGGATAGTTGTCTCATTGTTTATTCGTTGGTCCCTGGTGGATAGTTGTGTTCATTGTTTATCCGTTGGTCCCTGGTGGATAGTTGTCTCATTGTTTATTCGTTGGTCCCTGGTGGATAGTTGTGTTCATTGTTTTTTCGTTGGTCCCAGGTGGATAGTTGTGTTCATTGTTTATTCGTTGGTCCCTGGTGGATAGTTGTGTTCATTGTTTATCCGTTGGTCCCTGGTTGATAGTTGTGTTCATTGTTTATTCGTTGGTCCCTGGTTGATAGTTGTGTTCATTGTTTATTCGTTGGTCCCTGGTGGATAGTTGTCTCATTCAATTTGGCAATCATAACACATATTCTAGTATTTACATCTTAATATCAACATAATTTACTCTTTTGTTTTTATTATATGGCTTTTCCAGCTACGGTATATGTAAAGATTTTGCATTCGTGATACTGAATTAGGGGTCTTGAATCTGTCTTATTCTGTTATGCATCTTATGTAAATGTATTGTAAGGTCTAAAATGTTTAATTATAAAGATTTTTTAGTTTTTGGACATGCTCATGCATAAATCTTACAACTGCTTTAGATTTACTGAACCACAACCGATATCTACAAGGGAACTATACAACATAACAGACTTGTTAGTCTGAGACTGATTCCTTGAATGATCAGCCAACAAATTATAATTTTTAAAGAATGTGGACTTTTTATACCAAAGGAACAGCAACCACACGACACAAATTACTAAGAGATTTACGGTGGAACATGTCTTCGACTATAGCCAGGTGTCTATGCAATATTTTAAGATCTATATAGCACCTTTTCAAACAATGTGAAATTGATAACAGGAAATTTCAACTGATGGGGAAATAATTGTTTACATTTATTTGCATACAATGAACTTTCACAATATCACAACAATTGTAGAAACTACTTGAACTTTGACAATTATTTGATTCAAATATGAATGAAGACCACGTGACAGAAAACACTTGAAATCACGAGATAGTACCACACGACGGAAATGTTATAAGTATATATATATATATAACTCGTCTAAACATCAACCCAGCAATGTTAGATCTGTAAATTTGCTTTCGCAAATTTTTTGTTTTTCCCTCGCCGGGATTCGAACCCATGCTACTGATATATCGTGACACCAAATCGCCTGTACTGTAGTCGTCCCGCTAGACCACACGACCACCTGGGCTTCAAAATAAAGCTTTTGGTGGCCGTGTGTTACCTTTCTTCGTCAGTTTTAATCTAGCGTCGTACTACAGTACATGATATATAAGGCATGGAGATGTATATATATATATATATATATTAATGGACGCTAAAATTAGATTCAATAATACTACATAATACTACATAAATGCCGAGTATCAAGAACAGATCATCACAGATGTATCAACCTTACTTTTATACAAAGCAGAAATAAAAGTTTATAAATTTGATTGTTTGCTATCTCAATTAATGAAGATCTTATTATTGTTGTATCATTCATTTAAATGCCCACATACGATGAAAAAAGGGGGTGCTTTATGTTTTCTGTTCTGTGTTTCAGTTTATTTGTCCGTCGGGTATCATGTTTAGTTTTAAGCAGCTAATCATGAAGGTGTGGTACGTCACATCCAAATGAAGTTAAGCACAGTTGCTTATTATAATGTAAACTTTCAGATGATATAGTAGATGACGATTACATGGTTCACTGAACAAAGAACTGTGATAGTTAGAAGTTAGGACACTCTCAGATTAAACGTGAACCATAGTACAGATGACAAATTGCAACTAAGAGCTGATTTCACGATTCACTGAGCACCTGAGTTCATATCTACAGCTGCCTGGGAGCATTAGTGGTGGTACCAAATATCCTCTATTGAAGCAGGATCTGCTAACCCTTAAGGAGCACCTGAGTTCATATCTACAGTTGGTGGGGCCAATAGTGTGGGTAACCAAATATTCTCTATTGGAACAGAAACTGCTAACCCTCACGGAGCACCTGAGTTCATATCTACAGCTGCCTGGGGGCATTAGTGGTGGTACCAACTATCCTCTAATGAAGCAGGATCTGCTAACCCTTAAGGAGCACCTGAGTTCATATCTACAGTTGGTGGGGACAATAGTGTGGGTAACCAAATATTCTCTATTGGAACAGAAACTGCTAACCCTCACGGAGCACCTGAGTTCATATCTACAGCTGCCTGGGGGCATTAGTGGTGGTACCAAATATCCTCTATTGCAGCAGGAACTGCTAACCCTTACGGAGCACCTGAGTTCATATATACAGCTGGTGGGGACAATAGTGTTGGTAACCAAATATTCTCTATTGGAACAGAAACTGTTTACCCTTACGGTTTACCTGAGTTCATATCTACAGCGGTGGGGCAATAGTGTGGGTAACCAAATATTCCCTGTTGGAACAGAAACTGTTTACCCTTACGGTGTACCTGAGTTCATATCTACAGCTGGTGGGGGCAATAGTGTGGGTAACCAAATATTCTCTATAAGAACAGAAACTGCTAACCCTTACGGAGAACCTGAGTTCATATCTACAGCTGGTGGGGGCATTAGTGTGGGTTACCAAATATTCCCTGTTGGAGCAGAAACTGCCAACCCTAACGACACACCCGAGTTCATATCTACAGCTTGTGGGGGCATTAGTGTGGGTTACCAAATATTATCTATTGGAACAGAAACTGATAACCCTTACGGAGAACCTGAGTTCGTATCTACAGCTGGTGGGGACAATAGTGTTGGTTACCAAATATTCCCTGTTGGAGCAGAAACTGCCAACCCTAACGACACACCCGAGTTCATATCTACAGCTGGTGGGGGCATTAGTGTGGGTTACCAAATATTGGAGAAGGAACTGCTAACCTTTAAGGAGCTCCTGAGTTCATATAAACTCAGTCTACTTATATCACTCTTTTAGGTATATCACTCTTTTAGGTATATCACTCTTTTAGGTATATCACTATTTTATGTATATCAGTCTTTTAGGTATATCACTCTTTTAGGTATATTATGAAGAAAGATTTTGTACCTATCCAGATAAACATTGCCAGAACGGCTTCGAGTGGGATTCCGTCTTAGGGAACGATTCACAATGTGGGGTACTAGCTCTTTATTCACACACAAGTCGGCAGTTCAATTATACAGTAAACATAAACAAATCGGTAAAGTCCAAATTCATTTAATAAAGTCCAAATATAAAGTATCAGTGTTACAACTTAGTTAATTTAAACCAAAAACAATGTATATGAATGCGATAGAAAATCCGAACGCAGTTAATGTGCTCGAGTTGGCAGTCCCTGAATATAAATTTATCTTTCTTTAAATACCAAATAAAGTTGCTATAACAATACAGTTTGTTAGGGTCATGTTGTAAACAGAAATTATATAAAAAAAGTGATTTAATTTATCAAAGAGAATTACGATAGGTGATCAATACATCAATCAATTGAATTATGTGCGTATTTGATATGACCGAATAAAAGGTTGCATAACAAACTTGTAAAATATTTACATTAGCTTAGAGTTTAAAAGGTTATTGACAAATAGAAATTTATAATCTTACATGTTTCAGATGTAAACAAATATTTCGGACATGTGAATTCATAGCGAATTTTGAGATCATTAATAGTATTGAATAAATTAAATATGCCTGCTGCATACGAAATATACACAAAAGAAGTCAATATAATTAGACAGTTTGAAATATAAAATTTAGTACCAAAGTAATGTGTGACAGCTGGTGGGGGCATTAGTGTGGGTTACCAAATATTGGAGAAGGCAGTGGCGTAGCTGAGTAATTTTTACGTGTACGCCCGAACCTTGGCGAGGGGTCTGAGGGGGTACAAACCGCTCAATGTCAAAGCACCTGATAGTAGTGGGTTCGAGGGGACGAAGTCTCCGAAAGCTATCGAGTTATCGAGAATGAGATCTACCATTCCAGTCAGTGAAAAATTCTTTAATAGCAACACATCTTTGAATCTAATTGTTTTTTATTTATGTTTAATTTTGAAATATGTTTTACTTATTCATTGTGTTAAACTGGAAGCTAGTGGTCATTGGTTTTAGTGAAAACGTCCATACCAATATTACTTTCAAACATGTCTAAAGGGAGCCGTGAGTGACATATCCAACAGTTGATTTCTGACGGTGAGAATTTTTTCCCCTGAAGATATTTCATTCTTCAGTTGACAGAGAATCGAATTTGGCCAAAAAAAATATATGTTGTCGATTTCGTTTTTGCAAAAATTACTGCTGAAAATTGAACATTTTTTGCAATTTTTGAGTAAAAAACGTTTTTTATTGAAAAAAATAAATATGATATTTTAATCAACATATACTTATATAATTGGGCTCAAATTGAAACAAAATAATTCAAGATGGTTAGAAAAATCTAACTTTACCATTTAAAGCATTAATTCTTACTCAAATAAAAGCCAAAAACGTTGTGGTGGACCCAAACAACGGCAAGAAATGAACATTTGAAATGCACATTTTCGATTTTTTGAAATATTTCTAACGGTGTCGATTTGGCCAAAGTGAGATATGTTATTCTTTTTAAAAAATGGAACTTCATAACGTTTTGAAAAATATTTGTCACCATGCTCGTTTTTGAGAAAAATTGAGTAATATAATACTGTTTACTCAATCCCTCCCGTAAGCCTCACAAATTGCGCCAAAAATTAAGACGTTTCGGAAAATAACGTTATATTTCCCCGCTAATTTTTCAAAGGCGGTGCGACGGTGTGGCAGACAAATGTATTTATACGATTTGACTTTGTTGTATAGTTGTCTCGATAACAATCGTATCGCATTTTCTTATTTATAATGAACCAGTATCTAGACGAGATAACAATTCAGATAGTTTTACTATTGTGTTTGTCAAAATTGGGAAACCTGATAGTGAAAAACTCAATGTCTCCGTATTAATTCATTTTTCAGTTTCGGGCTTTTTATTCTTTATAGGCTTCTAGCTATAACAAAAATCTGTATGTTGACTCTTAGTGTTTTGAATTATATGGGTCGTTGGGTTGCTGTCGTATTTATGTATACCTTTAAAATCTTTTTCAAAACAAAAGGATTGATTGGGTATAGAAATATTCACATCTCTGGACTTCTCCCATCCGACAGTATATCTTTGCTAAAATTTGGTGCGTCCGTTTAGCTGCTTAGATGTATAAATTTGCAGCCTCGTTTAGTCGAAATAAAAATGTATATCCGATGCATAGTGCAGTGAGTTTCGCGCTATCTATACGTTAAAAAAACATCTAAATAAATGGTTTAAGGGATATACGAACTTCGAATAAAATCTCTAAACAACAACAAAGATCACATGAATCTTCAAATAAGTCACATTGCTGATTTTAACACATCTGTTGTGCCTATAGCAGTTGAAGGTAAAAAAAAACAGCTTTATTTAAAAAAAAAACCAGATCAGTAAGACAAAAGCTTGAGAATAAACGAAAGGGCCGAAAAACGACCGTGACTGCCGTTGTTTTACTCTTCAATATATGAGTTACTGCATATACACAAAGGAGATTGTTTTCTGTTCTACTGCCCTACACCTAGTTTGACTGCATACAATGTAACCACTGATGTAGACTACTATATTATTTTTGATTATGCAAACAAATGAATTCAAAGAGAAAGATGCGGAAAGAAATTCTAAAATTTTCGTTTAAAAACAAAATGTAAATAAAAATAAAATACCAAAACTGGAACCCTGTTTCAGACAACTATCCGTTGAAAACTGATGATTATGCATCACTATATGAAACTGATAAATTGATTGCTCCCGTTCTTCCGTGGTAAATATATCACACATAATTAGGACGAGGCGAAAGTGGATCTGAAGTAAATCATTGATACATTATTAAGATAAAGAGTTTGCTAGCGGTAAAACGTATGCCGTACTAGAATAAAGTTGAATAAAATCAAAATCGTGAGTAAAGCTATTAGCCCCCCTTTTTTCCTCAATTTTAAATTATGGTATTTCGATGGCTGTTTTTTTTTCCTATCCTATTATGGACCCGCTGATTTTATAAGAGCGTGTCTTATTAGTCAAGACCCTACATCAAGACCTACACCGTTTTGTGTTTTTTTTTGCTAAATTATATTTGTTTTCTTATACATATTATTAAAGTAAACATCAAAATCGTCAGATCTTTTCTACGTGTATGTCAGTGTATATTTACATATTACAATGTTTTCCTATTTCAATTTTGTTTTTATTACAGTGTCATCTTTTGTTTTACATTGTTTACCAGTTAAAGGTCGTATTCATTTAAAGATCTACTATATGTATGTACTGTACATTAGGACTTCAAAGCAAAGCTAGATGCATGATAAATGTTAGTTTACGCTGTATCTTATTTTTCTCAAGAAACCAGTTTTTTTTCATCTTTCTTAAGTTAAACCAAACTTTGAGTTTTCTATCCTGAATGACAAAATCTTGGAAAAGTTTGGTAAAGAATTAATTACAATTTGCATTCTAATGCAATAATAAATCATTACGCTTTTGTTCTCGATGTTCTCTACTGTATTGAAGATAATTTCAATAAAACGGAAACTTAAGTGAATATGGTCTATAAGATAATGATCAAGATAATTGCGGTTCTTTTATAATAGACTAAAGAAAAAAGATTTGAGTTCTATTTCTGTTAATATTCTGTATGAGTTTTTTGCCGATTCCCGCCGTGCCCTTTCTTATGATGAAAGAACCCGCCCTTTCCAGACGGCCATAGAAATTCCGATGGTGATTCCGTTATGACGTCGTTGAAACAACGTTAATAAAATTAACGGTACCAATTTCCTTGCACCAGATGCGCATTTCGACAATACATGTCTCTTCAGTGATGCTCGTGGCCAAAATATTTGAAATCCAAAGCTTATATAAAAGATGAAGAGCTATAATCCAAAAGGTCCAAAAAGTATAGCCAAATCCGTGAAAGGAACCAGAGCTTTGCATGAGGGAGATACATTCCTTAATTTATAATAATTTCTATCATTTTGTAACAGTAAATTTTAATAACACAAACAATCCGTATTTTCATGCCAGTACCGAAGTACTGGCTACTGGGGTGGTGATACCCTCGGGGACTAATAGTCCACCAGCAGAGGCATCGACCCAGTGGTAGTAATAAAATTAACGGTACCAATTTCCTTGCACCAGATGCGCATTTCGACAATACATGTCTCTTCAGTGATGCTCGTGGCCAAAATATTTGAAATCCAAAGCTTATATAAAAGATGAAGAGCTATAATCCAAAAGGTCCAAAAAGTATAGCCAAATCCGTGAAAGGAACCAGAGCTTTGCATGAGGGAGATACATTCCTTAATTTATAATAATTTCTATCATTTTGTAACAGTAAATTTTAATAACACAAACAATCCGTATTTTCATGCCAGTTAAATTACGGGAAACAATAGACGACGTTTACGTCTGTTATTACCTCCCCTGAAACTGTTGGATATGCCCTTCTTGATCTAGAATATTAAAGTGTGCCAATATTTCATGACAATCTATGAAGTCTTATAAATTGATCATTAAAAAACAATTAATTGCGTTAAGAAAGTCCGGCTATGAGTAAAGATCAGAAAAATGAACGAAAACAAAATTAATGATTTCAAAATTTTGCCTCAGACATTAATCATAAAAAACCTCTTTCAAACTTTCATAAAATTCGATAAAGGTTTGACAAAGTAGTTAATGTAATTGAGAATTAACAAACTTTAAGCCCAAACTGTGACCAATCGACTTATTAATTGCAGAAAGAATGCCCTTTATCCATTAAATGCGGGAAAATTATTATATGCTCTGGATACTCTTTTGATCATTAACATTTTTTTTCCCAACTTTCGTAAAATTTCACGGAGAGCATTTCAAAACACTTTATCCATTCGGAACCTTGATATTGACGCCGTCTTCGACGCTTTTACTCGTTTTTGAGACATAAATCACAGGCTCGACAAACAAAATACAAACCGCATATCGAATCTCAGCAGATTGCACCCCACTTAAATATAAGAAAAGTACGCAAAATTCAAAGTAGATTCAAACTTTTACAAATAATTGGAAGAAATCTATGATAGGATCTAGTTGATTAAAGTAAATTCAGTCCCTTTTTATTCACAATAACAATCCCCTGCAGAAAGAATCACGCGGCTGATGTGCTTTTAACCAGATTTTTTTTTTTTTTTTTTTTTTCATTTTCAAAATTCAAGTGTACGCCCGGGCGTTTTGACGTAAACGTAGCTACGCGCATGGCAAGGAACTGCTAACCTTTAAGAATCTCCTGAGCTCATATCAACTCTGTATACTTAGGTATATCACTCTTTTAGGTATATCAGTCTTTTATGTATATCAGTCTTTTATGTATATCATCTTTTATGTATATCAGTCTTTTATGTATATCAGTCTTTTAGGTATATCTCTCTTTTAGGTATATAACTCTTTTGGGTTTTTCACTCTATTAGGTATATCATTTTTGTTTTAGGTATATCACTCTTTTATCTTCTTTTTGTTGACAATTTGGTACATATTATCTTCTCTTTATTGACAAATTGGTTCATATTATACTTCTTTTTTATTGACAACTTGGTACATATTATTTTCTTTTTATTGACAACTTGGTACATATTATCTTCTTTTTATTGACAACTTGGTACATATTATCTTCTTTTTATTGACAACTTGGTACATATTATATTCTTTTTATTGACAACTTGGTGCATATTATCTTCTTTCTTTTATTTACAGTAATAGTCTTAGAATGCATGCATTAAATTCTTGTTTTACAAAGTTTGAATTAAATATTTGCTTTTCAAACACTGAACTGTTGAATAAATGTTATAACAACTTAAAACTGCTATTAGAAATTATTGTTTATATTTTTTTCATACAATGTACTTTCACAATTTCACAACTGTTACAATGCACATATATATATATCTTACAATTGCCTTAAATGCACAGAACAACAACCGATATTTACAAGGGAATTAACTCTATTCAATATAGCAGACTTGTTAGTCTGAGACTGATTACTTGAATGATGAACTAATAAATGATAAGGTTTAAAGAATGTGGGCTTAAAGCCTTTTACCAACGCGACAGCAACCAAACGACACAAATAAATAAAAGACAAATAGAGTGCAACATCCAGTCTTCGACAATAGCCAGATGTCTATGTAGTATGTAATCTTTACACAGTACCGAGTCAAACAACTTCCAGTCTTCGACAATAGCCAGATGTCTATTCAGTATGTAATCTGTACACAGTACCGAGTCAAACAATGTGAAACTGATACGAAAATAATTGTTTACATTTTTATCAAATAACGTACTTTCACAAGTTCACAACAATTGTAGAAAATGCTTGAACTTTGACAATTGTTTGATTTAAATATGAATGAAAACCACATGACAGAAAACAATTGAAATCACGAGATAGTACTTATAGATGAGGGTCTGATGGGGTTAACAGAATAAAGAATGATGGGGCAAATCTACAGAAAAATAAAGAATAGAGAAAAATAAGGCAAAAATAAAAATAAATAATGAACATAAAAAATGTAGATAAATTTGCGGCTATAACATAAAGAATAGAGAAAAATGACATAAAAAAATAAAGATTACAGAACTGAAGGACACTGGAGCAAGACCCTCAGAGACGGAAATTATAAGTATTCATCTATAATGAATGACAAAAATAGAATTCAATAAATGGTACATAAAAGTCAAGTATCGAGTACAGATGAATTAACTTAAACTTAATTTTAACAAAACAGAAACCAATTGAAAGCTTATGTTTGCTACAATGTATCTGAAATAATGAAGAGCTTATTACTGTTGTAACATTCATTTAAATTCCAACCTACGAAAAAAGGGGGGAGGTGGTCTTTGTTTTTTGTTCTGTGTGTCAGCTTGTTAGGCAGAAACCATTTGATTTTCTGGAGGCGGGGCTATGGATTTTCTTTCAATTTTAGCATTACATATATTGTCAGCTAAGGGTGAAACAAACAATTTGTTTTCTCAGGGTCAAAAACAAATTTGTTTTTCTCCAAAAACTGGAAACAAACTGTTTTTCCAACAAAAAATCCATAGCCCCCCTCCCCCCCTCGGAAAATCAAATGGTTGCTGCAGACCTTAGCCCTTTCGGTATCAAGTTTAGGTTTAAAAAGTTTATCATGAAGGTGTGGTACATCCACTTGAAAATTTAGAACAATTGGAACTTTTCAGATGATATAGCAGATGAAGATGATTTTTATCCCGATTACATGGTTCACTGAACTAAGAACTGTGATAGTTTCAGATTAGTAAACTCTCAGGTTTAACTTGAAACTTAGTACAAAATCACAATTTAGAGCTGATTGCACGGATCACCGAACATGGACACAAGACAGAGTTATGGGGCATATGAAGACATATTCTTGTAAATTTATAGCAATGTCAATAGACCGTATTGCTATCTAGTCCAATGCATAGACAACTTCCTGTTGGGGTCAAGTGTTACAAAAACAAAGGTCATCAGAAATGAGCTGATTGCGGAAAATGTTAAGAAAGAGAACATTTTGAAATTTTGATAGTTTTTGAACCAATTGTTGTTATAAAGACAGATTCAAGTCCTAAAAAAGCACCTCCCGTCAGTGTTTTTGTTTTATGTTTTTCTGCTTTGTATCGATCTGAAGAGTAAAGCCTTTTTCCACTGATTTTTATAGTTTGTTCTTATGTTGTGTTGTTATACCACTGTCCCAGGTTAAGGGAGGATTGAGCGCTCACAAAAATGTCTAACCCCGTCACATTCTATATATGCCTGTCCCAAGTCAGGGGCCAGTAGTTCACTGGTTGTATTGGTTCGTTTCAGTCATATTTGTTTTTCGTAAAGTGTTTTGTTATAAATAAGGCCGTTGGTTTTCTCAACTGAATTGGTTGATATTTTTCATGTCGAGGCCTTTTATAACCGACTATACGGTACGGGATTGTCTCATTGTTGAAGGCCATATGGTTGCCCATAATTGCTTACATCCACTTCATTTGAACTTTCATTGGTTGATAGTTGTCTTGTTGGCAAGCATACCACGTCTACTTATTTTCATATTGTTTAAAGTATTTACGATGGTTTAAATATTTCTCATTTTTTAATTTTATGCACATTACAAAGAGAAAATTTGTGTATTTTTTTCTTTCTTGCAATCAGTTATGTTTGCTTCGGGTTTACATCAGAGCCTTTACATTTTTGCTTTGGGTGTGGATTTTGCTCATTATTTAAGGATGCGCTGTGTCCTATAATTGCATGTAACCACTTCATTTAAACTCCTCTGGTGGATACCTCTCATAAGCAATCATACCACATCTCCTTATTTTTATATGGTTACATACAAGTATCACATTGTTTCCCCCCAACGTCAATTGGTCTCTGGTGGATAGTTGTCGCATCGGCAATCATACCAAATCTCCTTATTTTGATATGGTTACATTGTAGTATCAGATTGTTTCCCCCCTACGTCAATTGGTCTCTGGTGGAAAGTTGTCGCATTAGCAATCATACCACATCTCCTTATTTTTATATGGTTACATACTAGTATCAGATTGTTTTCCCCCTACGTCAATTGGGCTCTGGTGGAAAGTTGTCGCATTAGGAATCATACCACATCTCCTTATTTTTATAGGTTACATACTAGTGTCAGATTGTTTTCCCCTACGTCAATTGGTCTCTTGTTGAAAGTTGTCGAATTAGCAATCATACCACATCTCCTTATTTTTATATGGTTACATACAAGTATCACATTGTTTCCCCCCTACGTCAATTGGTCTCTGGTGGATAGTTGTCGCATCGGCAATCATACCAAATCTCCTTATTTTGATATGGTTACATTGTAGTATCAGATTGTTTTCCCCCTTACGTCAATTGGTCTCTGGGGAAAGTTGTCGCATTAGCAATCATACCTCATCTCCTTATTTTTATATGGTTACATACTAGTATCAGATTTTTACCCCTACGTCAATTGGTCTCTTGTGTAAAGTTGTCGCATTAGCAATTATACCACATCTCCTTATTTTTATATAGTTACATTTTAGAATCATATTGTTTCCCCCCTACGTCAATTGGTCTCTGGTGGATAGTTGTCGCATCGGCAATCATACCAAATCTCCTTATTTTGATATGGTTACATTGTAGTATCAGATTGTTTCCCCCCTACGTCAATTGGTCTCTGGTGGAAAGTTGTCGCATTAGCAATCAAACCACATTTCCTTATTTTTATATGGTTGCATACTAGTATCAGATTTTTCCCCCTTACGTCAATTGGTCTCTGGTGGAAAGTTGTCGCATTAGGAATCATACCACATCTCCTTATTTTTATAGGTTACATACTAGTGTCAGATTGTTTCCCCCCTACGTCAATTGGTCTCTTGTTGAAAGTTGTCGAATTAGCAATCATACCACATCTTCTTAGTTTTATATAGATATATACTAGAATCAGATTGCTTTGCCCCTATGTCAATTGGTCTCTTGTGTAAAGTTGTCGCATTAGCAATCATAACACATCTCCTTATTTTTATATGGTTACATACTAATATCACATTGTTTTCCCCTATGTCAATTGGTTTCTGGTGGATAGTTGTTGCATCGGTTATCATGCCACATCTTCTTATTTTTATATGGTTACATTATAGAATCAGATTGTTTTCCCCCTTACGTTAATTGGTCTCTGGTGAAAAGTTATTTCATTCGAAATCATACCACATCTCCTTATTTTTTTAATGTTACATACTAGTAGCAGATTGTTTTCTCTCTACACTCATTGGTCTCTTATGGAAAGTTATTTCATTCGGAATCTCACCACATCTCTTTATTTTTATATGAATATATATACTAGCATCAGATTGTTATCCCCCTACGTCAATTGGTCTCTGGTGGAAAGTTGTCGCATTAGCAATCATACCACATCTCCTTATTTTTATATTGTTACATACTAGTATCAGATTGTTTTCTCCCTACGTCAATTGGTCTCTGGTGGAAATTTGTCGCATACGCAATCATACCACATCTCCTTATTTTTATATGGTTGCATTGTAGTATCAGATTGTTTTCCCCCTTACGTCAATTGGTCTCTTGTGGAAAGTTGTCGCATTAGCAATCCTACCACATCTCCTTTTTTTTATATGGTTACATTGTAGCATCAGATTGTTATCCCCCTATACGTCAATTGGTCTCTGGTGGTGGAAAGTTGTTGCATTAGCAATCATACCACATCTCCTTATTTTTACATGGTTACATAAAAGTATCAGATTGTTTTCCCCCTACGTCAATATGTCTCTGGTGGATAGTTGTCGCATCGGCAATCATACCAAATCTCCTTATTTTGATATGGTTACATTGTATTATCCTGATTTAGAGTAATTTCTCGCAATTTGATTGGCTGATATTGTCCTATTAAATTTCAGTACAATTTTTTATCACGTGACCGCCCAAAATTGATGACATAAGTTGAATGATTTTCTTCTATAGTGCCTAACAAGATTTTGTGAGGTAGACGAAATTGACTTTAAAACGATCGTATTGACTTTTGATGTGCAGAAATAGGCAGATCGGACATATTTTGACTTTAGTTACTTATTTCTTAAGTTTGGGATTAATTGTAATCAACATATTCCAAATGAGACTGAAAAATGCTTATTTTTATTATGATAAATAATAATTTTACCTGCCGTAGTCGTGCGTAAAATATATTTCGGTATTTCTCTCACGAAAATGACTTGTTTAATGGAACAAAACGTATTATTTGTAAACTTTCTCTTTACTCTTCACAATAGGCTTTTAAAAAATAACCTTTCAACTGTATATTCCGAAAATTTTGTGAAAATCGAATAAGTGGCAATTCTTACCTTTCATACCTTAACTTTCATTGATAATATAGGGTTATTGCATGAATATTGGGGAATATTGTCCGAGTAGAATCTTATATTGCACGAGCTTGCGAGTGCAATATATGTTCTACGAGGGACAATATTCCCCAATATTCATGCAATAACCCTTTTATTGTCTAGCAATATAATATTTAAAAGTAAAAATTGGTTTAAACTAGATTTTGACGTTGATGACATCATGGATTTTTGAAGATTTATTGCACTAGTGCAATATTGGAATTTATTGCACGCTAACTTTTGGTTACTTTCTGTGGGAAATATTATATTGCTATACAATAAAACATAATATTGACTCGTCCAGTGTCCAGTTTGAAGGTCATTTTAGTTACCGTACACATTCATGCACGTTCTAATTAATCAATAGTCATGTATGAAAAGCATAAACAAGTTTGAAGGTAAACTAATAACAACTTAATCCAATCAAATTGCCTACGATTCAATAACAATGACCAGTCCACATCATAAAAATGTATAGGGGTAAACTGGGTAGGGAGAAAATGTCAGATATATTAAGTTCATTATTTTGCAATAACGAGTAAAAATTTGTTAACCAATAGATTTGTTATAATTTCATAAACATGTCGTTATGTATTGGTATAGTTTTTGGATCTTTCATTAGCGTATTTAAGGCTGTAGAAAGTTTGGCCTTCAAAAGTCAACATAATCATTGACTTTATAAAGAAAATTCGCCTTTTTAAAACATTGAATGTTTCACAAATAATACGCGACAACAAAGCAAAATCATTTTTAAAAACACTGCAAAAAAATTAATTCTGATTGATGCAGCGGTATTGTCATAAATTGCACTGGAGTGAACAGTGGTACATCAAACGTCGAATTCCCTCACACAATGTTATCACACACTAGTGCCTAACAAGATTTTGTGAGGTAGACGAAATTGACTTTAAAACGATCGTATTGACTTTTGATGTGCAGAAATAGGCAGATCGGACATATTTTGACTTTAGTTACTTACTTCTTAAGTTTGGGATTAATTGTAATCAACATATTCCAATGAGACTGAAAAATGCTTTTTTTTTATTATGATAAATAATAATTTTACCTGCCGTAGTCGTGCGTAAAATATATTTCGGTATTTCTCTTACGAAAATGACTTGTTTAATGGAACAAAACGTATTATTTGTAAACTTTCTCTTTACTCTTCACAATAGGCTTTTAAAAAATAACCTTTCCAACTGTATATTCCGAAAATTTTGTGAAAATCGAATAAGTGGCAATTCTTACCTTTCATACCTTAACTTTCATTGATAAAACATAATATTGACTCGTCCAGTGTCCAGTTTGAAGGTCATTTTAGTTACCGGTCACATTCATGCACGTTCTAATTAATCAATAGTCATGTATGAAAAGCATAAACAAGTTTGAAGGTAAACTAATAACAACTTAATCCAATCAAATTGCCTACGATTCAATAACAATGACCAGTCCACATCATAAAAATGTATAGGGGTAAACTGGGTAGGGAGAAAATGTCAGATATATTAAGTTCATTATTTTGCAATAACGAGTAAAAATTTGTTAACCAATAGATTTGTTATAATTTCATAATCATGTCGTTATGTATTGGTATAGTTTTTGGATCTTTCATTAGCGTATTTAAGGCTGTAGAAAGTTTGGCCTTCAAAAGTCAACATAATCATTGACTTTATAAAGAAAATTCGCCTTTTTAAAACATTGAATGTTTCACAAATAATACGCGACAACAAAGCAAAATCATTTCTTAAAACACTGCAAAAAAAATAATTCTGATTGATGCAGTGGTATTGTCATAAATTGCACTGGAGTGAACAGTGGTACATCAAACGTCGAATTCCCTCACACAATGTTATCACACACTATAATTGAAAGCTAAAGTGCCCATGAACTCACTGATCATGCACGAGTGATTCTATTCATAAAAAAAGTGTCCGTGTAACAACTAATAAGAGTCCGTGTATTATCAAAAAACCCGTTAATGTACTGTTTTTCTATAGCTCTGCGGGGGGCAAAGTCGTACAAAATTTTTGCATCCTATATTTGTCTATTATTCATATTCAAGCCCTCATATTTCTGTTTTCTTAATATTTTGCCTGGCTTATTTCTGTATTCTTTATATTTTAACTCCCTACAATTCTGTATTCTTTATATTGTTTACCTCCTATATTTCTTTAGAATTTATTGGCCCTGTAATGGATGCGCCCATGATATTTTTATAAGAGTTAGTTTTCGAGGCATTTATACTGTTGAGAGGGGCAGAGACACATATGTATGTGTTAGATATGTTTATGTGCAGTTAATGCAGTGCGTGTAAAAACAATACAGTACAAAAAACGATATAATTTACGATTTTCAATGATATTCCCAATCGCTATGATGCCAATGTTACATGTACACTATCGTGACTATTGAAAGTGTTTTTGTAATTTACGCTTGACTTTTTGACTACTTGATATGAATTATAGAATTCACATAACTTTGAGAAACGAACCATATATATCTAGACTAAACTCCGGTGTCGTACATAGATGAACAATACTGTATACATGTAGTAGCAACTGTTTACATGTAGTTTCAAGTGTGTGAAAATATTTGAAAGTAAGCAACCTAATATAGCATCTTTTCATACAATTTAAAGAATATCCAAACTACATATTAATATTAATATGGCATCAGCTGACTTTAAAGAGCTCAAAAGCCTCATAATGGGAGTTGATAAAAAAGTAAGTGACTTTTCACAGCAACTTAAAAAAGTTGAACATAATTTAACAGGCATGATCAATGAAGTGAAAACTGACGTTAATGTACTGAAAACAAAATACGATGAATCTCAGGTAGAAATAACCACTTTGAGACGAGACTTCACAGAGTTGGAACAGGGTGTTGCAGGTATGGATCTGCAAATACAAGCAATTGAAGGTGAAAAATTACAAAAACAAAAATATGAGCTTCAAACCCAGATGAATGAGTTAAAGGATCAGGTTACATTGCTTGAAAAGCACGAAAGAAAATATAATGTTATGATTTATGGTATTGATGACAGTAATGCAGACGAGAATATCTATTCTGTTACTCGTCAGTTGTTTAGCGAAAATTTAAAAATTGAACAGAGAAAAGCAAATGCCATTCCAATTGCTAATGCTCACCGCGTACCAACAAGGGGTAGTGGACCCAAACCAATTATTGTTCGATTAATCCACTATGGAGATAAACAACTCATTATGTCCAGTGCCCACAATTTAAAAGGTAGTCAAATTCGTATTCTAGATGATCTACCCGTATCCATGAAAGAGGAAAGATTCCTTCTGTCTCACGTAGCCTACAAAATACGCAAAAAAGAAAAATTGCAAACACGTATTCGAGATGTCGGGGCACATATGACACTTGAAACCCGTAAAAATAGAGGGGAACCATGGAGCACAAGAGAATGATCAGCGATACACAACAATATATACCTTTTTCTAATAATTTACATGTCTTTATACAAAATTTTACTTGTAAAACAATAAGCCATTGCCATAGTTATTTCTTTAAATACATACATGTACATGTATAACCTTTTTCTTCATCATATTTTCACAGATACCATTAATAAATTGATACCAAATTGTAAGTATAGAACAGGGAATTTCATTCCAGCTTTATAATCTATTTATGCAAATACTTAATTTTTGGTTTGTGTTTTTTTTTAATTTTTTTATTTTTTTTTATTTGTTATTTGCTTTTTATTACTTTAGTTTTGCTTGTTTTCTATGCTTTCTTGCATGATTATCTGCAATATATTGGCAGACACATATCAATGTAAATGCTAATTCTGAGTTATATATATACATATACTCATTTTCCAATTTGCTGAGTTAAAATTTTTGCCTTTATTATTTATTTATATGTTTATTCTCTGCTGCTTATACATGCATAGTTATTTATAATTTTGCTATTGCTAGTTATTTACTTTTATTCTGAACTGCTATAATGTGCTTAATGCTGTGGTTGCTATATGCTTTACTTTATTTTATCAAATACAGACTGACACAAATGAGTTGAAGTTAGAATATGTAAAGGACAGACCACTTTTAAAGTGATGTTTATTTCAAATTTAAGAATGAGACGCTTGTTTAAAATTATCTTTCCTTGGTTGTGTTTATGGTACATGTACATTATAATGAAATGACTTTACTGTAGTAAGTTTTACACAATCTTTGCTGAAACTTACTCATTAATAAGATATGCATACACATACTCAGAATGTGCAGTCTGTGTTTGACTGTTAGATAGTTTTGTTAGTTTTCAAGATATTGATCATGCGTTAATTTGATTTACACTGTGATACAAAAGTTTTGCTACATATATATAGTGACACTACATTTGAAGTCAGTCAGAGTTTTTAATTTTTTGAAATCATCTCTCAACTACGCACTGTTCTTTTAAGCAAGAAATATTAATATTTAGATAAATCTTATATATTTACAACTGCACCTCATAATATCATAAAGAATATTGATCTTTAATGGTACAAATGTATCAGAGATATATTGAGTATAAAACATCTCTGCCTTCTTAAATAGACATAGGATTATATAAATCTGTGTATTTGACTTGGAGTTTTAATACATAAATACAAAGGACAAACATAGAAATTCCAATATCTACATGTAGTCAATTGAACAACTCTGACAGTCTTGAAATATTGTACATAATAAGCTTATTTAGAATGCATCTAATAGTTCATTTAACTAAAACTGTTTTTCAAAATGAATGAACGCGTTATAAAGACAACATCTTATGATAAAAATATTGACAAATCTGACTGGATCAGATTTGAAGGCAGAACAATGGACATTTGTATACTTGTGCTTCTTGTGTGATCTTTTCTTTTTTGCCATAACCACATATAATGGAAAAGTATCTGTGTGTGTTCGAAAGAATGACAGTAAGAAAATTAAATGTAATATGAAATTATAGGAATGAAATAATCTTTCAAAATATGTACATAACATGAACTATACAGATATTCACTGTTGGGTGCTCAAATTAAATTTCCATCTGAATCCAATGTATTTATTGAAATTTCTTCTGAGTTATCTCCCATAGACCATTTAGAGTGACTATCCTATACAACAACAGTGAATGTCTCAGAGTGCAAATTTAGTATTTGATTTTAATGTTGGACTTTGTCTTGCTATTGTATTTTATGTTTTCTTATATATGTATTTATTGTAAATTACAAATATGTCTTAAGGTTTCACAGATCTGGAAAAACTATACAGTTTTAAAGGAAAAGAACTTTAAAAGTCCCTTGATTTCACAAATTTCATGGTATATTTATGTATACTCACTAATCATTAGAGTTATAAATATTGATAAAGCTAAACGCATGCATGAAGGGTGATATTCTTAAAATAATTTCTTATAATTGTCAAGGTCTGTATACAAAGGAGAAACGGAGAGATGTTTTGAACTATTTAAAGTCGAAGAATTTTAATGTATATTGTCTTCAGGACACACATTTTACAGAACAAGATGAATTAAATATTAAAAATCAGTGGAAGGGAGAATGCCTTTTCAATTCATTTACATCCAATCAGAGAGGGGTGGCCATCTTTTTTAATGAAAACTTTGATCTTCAAATTCACAAAGTTAAAAAAGATGAGGGTGGAAATCTTCTTGGATTGGACATTACAATTGAAGAACAAAGAATTACTTTAGTAAATATTTATGGGCCAAATGTAGACACTCCTTGCTTTTATCAAAAGGTGGCTGACATTATTGAGGCATTTGATAACCAATCTTGTATTCTTTGTGGAGATTTTAACCTCATTCAAAGTTTTAATCTTGATACCCATAATTATGTTAATATCAACAACCCAAAGTCTAGAGAAAAAGTATTACAGCTAATGGAAGACTTTAATCTAGTTGATCCATTTAGAGAATTATACCCCAATCTGAAAAGATTTACTTGGAGGAAAAAAAAACCCTTTAAACCATCTCGTTTAGATTTTTTTCTGATTTCTGATAATATTTTTCACTTTGTTAATGATGTTAAAATTGATAATAGTTACAGGTCTGATCATTCACCTGTGGTCTTTTCTTTCAAGATTAATGAATTTATAAAAGGCAGAGGCCTTTGGAAGTTTAATAATTCTCTTCTTCATGATACTGACTATGTTAAAGAGATAAAAAAACCTCATAAATATAGTAAAAGAACAATATGCCGTCAAGATATATAGAGATGAAAATTTACAAAATATTGACAACTCTGAAATTGAATTTACTGTTGATGACCAGTTATTTTTAGAAACTCTACTCACAGAAATACGTGGCAAAACTATTTCATATGCCTCTTATAAAAAAAAGGCGGGTATAAAAATTGAAAATGAAATTATTTCAAAATTAAAACAATTAGAAGAAAATGCTCTAACAGTAGAAAATCTGGAAGAGATTGATCAGAAAAAAGCAGAACTTAAAATGTATAGACAAAAGAAGGTTCAGGGACAATATGTTAGGTCAAGAAGTCAGTGGATTGAAGAAGGAGAAAAACCTACTAATTTTTTTTTAAATCTAGAGACTAGAAATTATATTAATAAGACTATTCAAAAACTTACTTTAGAAAATGGTGTTATAGTGGAGGAACAAAAAGAAATCTTAAATCAGACAAAGGTGTTTTATGAAAAACTTTATAGAAAACAAGATTGTTTAAAAAAGGTTGATTTAACACGGGAATGTTGTTATGACGAGATACCAAAGCTTAGCGAGGATGAAAAGCAATTATTGGAGGGAAATATTAATTTTTCTGAATTAACTGCAGCATTAAAGAGGATGAAAAATAACAAAAGTCCTGGATCTGATGGTTACACTGCAGAATTTTTTAAAATTTTTTGGATTGATATTGGTAAATTTGTCCTTAGATCTATAAATTTTGGGTATGGGAAGGGCCAAATGTCTGTCACCCAGAGGCAGGGAGTGATTACATGTATTCCAAAAGATGGTAAACCAAAACAATTTCTTAAAAATTGGAGACCTATTACTTTACTTAATTCTACATATAAATTGGCATCAAGCTGTATAGCAGAGAGAATAAAATCTGTTTTGTCAAAATTAATAAGCTCGGATCAAACTGGTTTTGTTCCAGGTAGATATATAGGCGAAAATTGTCGATTGATATATGATATTCTACATTTTACTGAAGAAAATAATATTCCAGGAATTCTCCTGCTGATTGATTTTGAGAAGGCATTTGATTCCATATCTTGGTCATTTCTTTATGATACATTAAGATATTTTAATTTTGGTGAATCTGTTATATCCTGGGTTAAAAGCTTCTATAACAATATAACAGCTGCGGTGACACAAAACTGCTGTCTGTCAGAATTCTTCACTATAGAGAGAGGCTGTAGACAGGGAGATCCTTTATCCCCTTATATTTTCTTGCTATGTGCAGAAATATTAGGCATTTTGGTAAGAAATAGTAGGGAGATAAAGGGTATTACTATAGATGATACAGAGTTTGTACTTTCTCAATATGCAGATGATACATCCTTGATATTAGATGGCTCGCCAGAATCGCTCGATGCATCTCTTCGTGTTCTCCAATTGTATGCTGAAATCTCAGGACTTAAGATAAATATAGAAAAAACAAGTGTTATTTGGATAGGTAGCAAAAAACATAGTCAGGATCAAATTTGTGTAAAGTGGGGATTGAAATGGGGCTCCAGTACATTTAAACTACTTGGAATTACTTTTTCAGTCGACCTAGATAGAATGATTAATTTAAATTATAGGCCAGTTTTAGATAATATAGACAACACTTTGAAAAAATGGTCAAAACAGTATCTCACCCCCTTTGGAAAGATTACCATTTTAAAAACTTTGGTCATAGCTAAATTAAATCATCTGTTTCTATCTATCCCTAGTCCAGATGAGAATATGTTACTTAATTTAACAAATAAAATGTATGCTTTTATCTGGGATAATAAACCAGATAAGGTCAAGCGAGATCTTTTATGTCAAGATTATTATAAGGGTGGTTTAAAAATGCTAAATTTAAAAGCATTTATACAGGGACTAAAACTTACATGGGTGAGACGTTTGTATAATTCGAATTCAAAGTGGGTGAGATTAGTCTCTATTGTGGAGCAAATAAATTTTATTGAAATAAGTTATATTGGGCCTATTAAAAGGTCATCAAATAAATTTTGGCAAGAAGTTTTTGATGCTTGGAAAACCCTTAATCAAATTAGAAAACCAAGATGTATTGATGAAATTCTATCTTATTCTTTATGGGAGGTAGAAAACTTTAAAATTGGTGGTTCAAAAGTCTACTATAAAAACTGGGCAAATGCGGGAATTTGGACAGTGCAATATTTGTTAGATGACCAGGGCAAAGTTATGTCATTTCAAAATTTCCAACAATTATATCAATTTAGGCCAAATATTTTATTTTACATTATTATGGAATAGCACACTTGCTTATTGAGTGGTTAAACACGATAAATATTGAAGTAAACGAGAGAAGAATTCATGCAATAATACCTTTTAACATAAGTATCTTCTTTGAATCAAAAAAAGGTTCAAAAGACATGTACAACATATTGAATGAAAAATATATTACATTTGCTGCAAAGGAAAAATGGGAGAACCATCTTAATATGACTGGTATTAACTGGAAAAAAATACACACTTCGTGTACAAAATATAGTAAAAGCACTAAGCTTAGCTGGTTCCAATATAGAATTATCCATAGAATTTTGGGAACTAATTCACTACTTTACAAGATGAAAATAAATAGTAACAACATGTGTACATTTTGTAAAGAAGGACCAGAGACCATAGAACATTTATTTTGGAGCTGTCCGATGGTCGCCAGTCTCTGGCATGCACTAAACATTTGGATTTTTGAAATGACAAATATTGAACTGCCTTTGAATATTATGATTATTTTATTTGGTATTTTAGAAAATGTTAAATTGAATTTTGTTAAAAATAAGATTATTCTTTTTTCAAAATACTACATCTACCGAACAAAACTACAAGAAGTTTTGCCAAATTTAAATGCTTTAAAAAACTATTTAAAGGAACACTTGAATTTAGAAAAATACATTTCATTTAAAAACCTCTCTGTAGAGGAATATAACAAATACTGGAGTCCCTGGGCCCCTATCATAGAATAAATAATAAATGTTAAAATTTGATTGAAACACCACTTATGCATATCGCAAGAACAAGTAAGACTTCAATGTTATAAGATATTTATTTATTTTCAAGCTACTATTGCACCACCATATATATTCAATTGTTGTTTTATTATATAATACTTCTTTTGTGTTAAAATGCCATTCTGTACACCTTTGTTCATACATGTTGTGCTAGTCTATTTGTTACAATAAAGAAAATTCATTATATAAAAAAAAAAAAAAACCCGTTAATGTACTGTTTTTCTATAGCTCTGCGGGGGGCAAAGTCGTACAAAATTTTTGCATCCTATATTTATCTATTATTCATATTCAAGCCCTCATATTTCTGTTTTCTTAATATTTTGCCTGGCTTATTTCTGTATTCTTTATATTTTAACTCCCTACAATTCTGTATTCTTTATATTGTTTACCTCCTATATTTCTTTAGAATTTATTGGCCCTGTAATGGATGCGCCCATGATATTTTTATAAGAGTTAGTTTTCGAGGCATTTATACTGTTGAGAGGGGCAGAGACACATATGTATGTGTTAGATATGTTTATGTGCAGTTAATGCAGTGCGTGTAAAAACAATACAGTACAAAAAACGATATAATTTACGATTTTCAATGATATTCCCAATCGCTATGATGCCAATGTTACATGTACACTATCGTGACTATTGAAAGTGTTTTTGTAATTTACGCTTGACTTTTTGACTACTTGATATGAATTATAGAATTCACATAACTTTGAGAAACGAACCATATATATCTAGACTAAACTCCGGTGTCGTACATAGATGAACAATACTGTATACATGTAGTAGCAACTGTTTACATGTAGTTTCAAGTGTGTGAAAATATTTGAAAGTAAGCAACCTAATATAGCATCTTTTCATACAATTTAAAGAATATCCAAACTACATATTAATATTAATATGGCATCAGCTGACTTTAAAGAGCTCAAAAGCCTCATAATGGGAGTTGATAAAAAAGTAAGTGACTTTTCACAGCAACTTAAAAAAGTTGAACATAATTTAACAGGCATGATCAATGAAGTGAAAACTGACGTTAATGTACTGAAAACAAAATACGATGAATCTCAGGTAGAAATAACCACTTTGAGACGAGACTTCACAGAGTTGGAACAGGGTGTTGCAGGTATGGATCTGCAAATACAAGCAATTGAAGGTGAAAAATTACAAAAACAAAAATATGAGCTTCAAACCCAGATGAATGAGTTAAAGGATCAGGTTACATTGCTTGAAAAGCACGAAAGAAAATATAATGTTATGATTTATGGTATTGATGACAGTAATGCAGACGAGAATATCTATTCTGTTACTCGTCAGTTGTTTAGCGAAAATTTAAAAATTGAACAGAGAAAAGCAAATGCCATTCCAATTGCTAATGCTCACCGCGTACCAACAAGGGGTAGTGGACCCAAACCAATTATTGTTCGATTAATCCACTATGGAGATAAACAACTCATTATGTCCAGTGCCCACAATTTAAAAGGTAGTCAAATTCGTATTCTAGATGATCTACCCGTATCCATGAAAGAGGAAAGATTCCTTCTGTCTCACGTAGCCTACAAAATACGCAAAAAAGAAAAATTGCAAACACGTATTCGAGATGTCGGGGCACATATGACACTTGAAACCCGTAAAAATAGAGGGGAACCATGGAGCACAAGAGAATGATCAGCGATACACAACAATATATACCTTTTTCTAATAATTTACATGTCTTTATACAAAATTTTACTTGTAAAACAATAAGCCATTGCCATAGTTATTTCTTTAAATACATACATGTACATGTATAACCTTTTTCTTCATCATATTTTCACAGATACCATTAATAAATTGATACCAAATTGTAAGTATAGAACAGGGAATTTCATTCCAGCTTTATAATCTATTTATGCAAATACTTAATTTTTGGTTTGTGTTTTTTTTTATTTTTTTATTTTTTTTTATTTGTTATTTGCTTTTTATTACTTTAGTTTTGCTTGTTCTCTATGCTTTCTTGCATGATTATCTGCAATATATTGGCAGACACATATCAATGTAAATGCTAATTCTGAGTTATATATATACATATACTCATTTTCCAATTTGCTGAGTTAAAATTTTTGCCTTTATTATTTATTTATATGTTTATTCTCTGCTGCTTATACATGCATAGTTATTTATAATTTTGCTATTGCTAGTTATTTACTTTTATTCTGAACTGCTATAATGTGCTTAATGCTGTGGTTGCTATATGCTTTACTTTATTTTATCAAATACAGACTGACACAAATGAGTTGAAGTTAGAATATGTAAAGGACAGACCACTTTTAAAGTGATGTTTATTTCAAATTTAAGAATGAGACGCTTGTTTAAAATTATCTTTCCTTGGTTGTGTTTATGGTACATGTACATTATAATGAAATGACTTTACTGTAGTAAGTTTTACACAATCTTTGCTGAAACTTACTCATTAATAAGATATGCATACACATACTCAGAATGTGCAGTCTGTGTTTGACTGTTAGATAGTTTTGTTAGTTTTCAAGATATTGATCATGCGTTAATTTGATTTACACTGTGATACAAAAGTTTTGCTACATATATATAGTGACACTACATTTGAAGTCAGTCAGAGTTTTTAATTTTTTGAAATCATCTCTCAACTACGCACTGTTCTTTTAAGCAAGAAATATTAATATTTAGATAAATCTTATATATTTACAACTGCACCTCATAATATCATAAAGAATATTGATCTTTAATGGTACAAATGTATCAGAGATATATTGAGTATAAAACATCTCTGCCTTCTTAAATAGACATAGGATTATATAAATCTGTGTATTTGACTTGGGAGTTTTAATACATAAATACAAAGGACAAACATAGAAATTCCAATATCTACATGTAGTCAATTGAACAACTCTGACAGTCTTGAAATATTGTACATAATAAGCTTATTTAGAATGCATCTAATAGTTCATTTAACTAAAACTGTTTTTCAAAATGAATGAACGCGTTATAAAGACAACATCTTATGATAAAAATATTGACAAATCTGACTGGATCAGATTTGAAGGCAGAACAATGGACATTTGTATACTTGTGCTTCTTGTGTGATCTTTTCTTTTTTGCCATAACCACATATAATGGAAAAGTATCTGTGTGTGTTCGAAAGAATGACAGTAAGAAAATTAAATGTAATATGAAATTATAGGAATGAAATAATCTTTCAAAATATGTACATAACATGAACTATACAGATATTCACTGTTGGGTGCTCAAATTAAATTTCCATCTGAATCCAATGTATTTATTGAAATTTCTTCTGAGTTATCTCCCATAGACCATTTAGAGTGACTATCCTATACAACAACAGTGAATGTCTCAGAGTGCAAATTTAGTATTTGATTTTAATGTTGGACTTTGTCTTGCTATTGTATTTTATGTTTTCTTATATATGTATTTATTGTAAATTACAAATATGTCTTAAGGTTTCACAGATCTGGAAAAACTATACAGTTTTAAAGGAAAAGAACTTTAAAAGTCCCTTGATTTCACAAATTTCATGGTATATTTATGTATACTCACTAATCATTAGAGTTATAAATATTGATAAAGCTAAACGCATGCATGAAGGGTGATATTCTTAAAATAATTTCTTATAATTGTCAAGGTCTGTATACAAAGGAGAAACGGAGAGATGTTTTGAACTATTTAAAGTCGAAGAATTTTAATGTATATTGTCTTCAGGACACACATTTTACAGAACAAGATGAATTAAATATTAAAAATCAGTGGAAGGGAGAATGCCTTTTCAATTCATTTACATCCAATCAGAGAGGGGTGGCCATCTTTTTTAATGAAAACTTTGATCTTCAAATTCACAAAGTTAAAAAAGATGAGGGTGGAAATCTTCTTGGATTGGACATTACAATTGAAGAACAAAGAATTACTTTAGTAAATATTTATGGCCAAATGTAGACACTCCTTGCTTTTATCAAAAGGTGGCTGACATTATTGAGGCATTTGATAACCAATCTTGTATTCTTTGTGGAGATTTTAACCTCATTCAAAGTTTTAATCTTGATACCCATAATTATGTTAATATCAACAACCCAAAGTCTAGAGAAAAAGTATTACAGCTAATGGAAGACTTTAATCTAGTTGATCCATTTAGAGAATTATACCCCAATCTGAAAAGATTTACTTGGAGGAAAAAAAAAACCTTTAAACCATCTCGTTTAGATTTTTTTCTGATTTCTGATAATATTTTTCACTTTGTTAATGATGTTAAAATTGATAATAGTTACAGGTCTGATCATTCACCTGTGGTCTTTTCTTTCAAGATTAATGAATTTATAAAAGGCAGAGGCCTTTGGAAGTTTAATAATTCTCTTCTTCATGATACTGACTATGTTAAAGAGATAAAAAACCTCATAAATATAGTAAAAGAACAATATGCCGTCAAGATATATAGAGATGAAGATTTACAAAATATTGACAACTCTGAAATTGAATTTACTGTTGATGACCAGTTATTTTTAGAAACTCTACTCACAGAAATACGTGGCAAAACTATTTCATATGCCTCTTATAAAAAAAAGGCGGGTATAAAAATTGAAAATGAAATTATTTCAAAATTAAAACAATTAGAAGAAAATGCTCTAACAGTAGAAAATCTGGAAGAGATTGATCAGAAAAAAGCAGAACTTAAAATGTATAGACAAAAGAAGGTTCAGGGACAATATGTTAGGTCAAGAAGTCAGTGGATTGAAGAAGGAGAAAAACCTACTAATTTTTTTTTTAAATCTAGAGACTAGAAATTATATTAATAAGACTATTCAAAAACTTACTTTAGAAAATGGTGTTATAGTGGAGGAACAAAAAGAAATCTTAAATCAGACAAAGGTGTTTTATGAAAAACTTTATAGAAAACAAGATTGTTTAAAAAAGGTTGATTTAACACGGGAATGTTGTTATGACGAGATACCAAAGCTTAGCGAGGATGAAAAGCAATTATTGGAGGGAAATATTAATTTTTCTGAATTAACTGCAGCATTAAAGAGGATGAAAAATAACAAAAGTCCTGGATCTGATGGTTACACTGCAGAATTTTTTAAAATTTTTTGGATTGATATTGGTAAATTTGTCCTTAGATCTATAAATTTTGGGTATGGGAAGGGCCAAATGTCTGTCACCCAGAGGCAGGGAGTGATTACATGTATTCCAAAAGATGGTAAACCAAAACAATTTCTTAAAAATTGGAGACCTATTACTTTACTTAATTCTACATATAAATTGGCATCAAGCTGTATAGCAGAGAGAATAAAATCTGTTTTGTCAAAATTAATAAGCTCGGATCAAACTGGTTTTGTTCCAGGTAGATATATAGGCGAAAATTGTCGATTGATATATGATATTCTACATTTTACTGAAGAAAATAATATTCCAGGAATTCTCCTGCTGATTGATTTTGAGAAGGCATTTGATTCCATATCTTGGTCATTTCTTTATGATACATTAAGATATTTTAATTTTGGTGAATCTGTTATATCCTGGGTTAAAACCTTCTATAACAATATAACAGCTGCGGTGACACAAAACTGCTGTCTGTCAGAATTCTTCACTATAGAGAGAGGCTGTAGACAGGGAGATCCTTTATCCCCTTATATTTTCTTGCTATGTGCAGAAATATTAGGCATTTTGGTAAGAAATAGTAGGGAGATAAAGGGTATTACTATAGATGATACAGAGTTTGTACTTTCTCAATATGCAGATGATACATCCTTGATATTAGATGGCTCGCCAGAATCGCTCGATGCATCTCTTCGTGTTCTCCAATTGTATGCTGAAATCTCAGGACTTAAGATAAATATAGAAAAAACAAGTGTTATTTGGATAGGTAGCAAAAAACATAGTCAGGATCAAATTTGTGTAAAGTGGGGATTGAAATGGGGCTCCAGTACATTTAAACTACTTGGAATTACTTTTTCAGTCGACCTAGATAGAATGATTAATTTAAATTATAGGCCAGTTTTAGATAATATAGACAACACTTTGAAAAAATGGTCAAAACAGTATCTCACCCCCTTTGGAAAGATTACCATTTTAAAAACTTTGGTCATAGCTAAATTAAATCATCTGTTTCTATCTATCCCTAGTCCAGATGAGAATATGTTACTTAATTTAACAAATAAAATGTATGCTTTTATCTGGGATAATAAACCAGATAAGGTCAAGCGAGATCTTTTATGTCAAGATTATTATAAGGGTGGTTTAAAAATGCTAAATTTAAAAGCATTTATACAGGGACTAAAACTTACATGGGTGAGACGTTTGTATAATTCGAATTCAAAGTGGGTGAGATTAGTCTCTATTGTGGAGCAAATAAATTTTATTGAAATAAGTTATATTGGGCCTATTAAAAGGTCATCAAATAAATTTTGGCAAGAAGTTTTTGATGCTTGGAAAACCCTTAATCAAATTAGAAAACCAAGATGTATTGATGAAATTCTATCTTATTCTTTATGGGAGGTAGAAAACTTTAAAATTGGTGGTTCAAAAGTCTACTATAAAAACTGGGCAAATGCGGGAATTTGGACAGTGCAAGATTTGTTAGATGACCAGGGCAAAGTTATGTCATTTCAAAATTTCCAACAATTATATCAATTTAGGCCAAATATTTTATTTTACATTATTATGGAATAGCACACTTGCTTATTGAGTGGTTAAACACGATAAATATTGAAGTAAACGAGAGAAGAATTCATGCAATAATACCTTTTAACATAAGTATCTTCTTTGAATCAAAAAAAGGTTCAAAAGACATGTACAACATATTGAATGAAAAATATATTACATTTGCTGCAAAGGAAAAATGGGAGAACCATCTTAATATGACTGGTATTAACTGGAAAAAAATACACACTTCGTGTACAAAATATAGTAAAAGCACTAAGCTTAGCTGGTTCCAATATAGAATTATCCATAGAATTTTGGGAACTAATTCACTACTTTACAAGATGAAAATAAATAGTAACAACATGTGTACATTTTGTAAAGAAGGACCAGAGACCATAGAACATTTATTTTGGAGCTGTCCGATGGTCGCCAGTCTCTGGCATGCACTAAACATTTGGATTTTTGAAATGACAAATATTGAACTGCCTTTGAATATTATGATTATTTTATTTGGTATTTTAGAAAATGTTAAATTGAATTTTGTTAAAAATAAGATTATTCTTTTTTCAAAATACTACATCTACCGAACAAAACTACAAGAAGTTTTGCCAAATTTAAATGCTTTAAAAAACTATTTAAAGGAACACTTGAATTTAGAAAAATACATTTCATTTAAAAACCTCTCTGTAGAGGAATATAACAAATACTGGAGTCCCTGGGCCCCTATCATAGAATAAATAATAAATGTTAAAATTTGATTGAAACACCACTTATGCATATCGCAAGAACAAGTAAGACTTCAATGTTATAAGATATTTATTTATTTTCAAGCTACTATTGCACCACCATATATATTCAATTGTTGTTTTATTATATAATACTTCTTTTGTGTTAAAATGCCATTCTGTACACCTTTGTTCATACATGTTGTGCTAGTCTATTTGTTACAATAAAGAAAATTCATTATAAAAAAAAAAAAAAACCGTTAATGTACTGTTTTTCTATAGCTCTGCGGGGGGCAAAGTCGTACAAAATTTTTGCATCCTATATTTATCTATTATTCATATTCAAGCCCTCATATTTCTGTTTTCTTAATATTTTGCCTGGCTTATTTCTGTATTCTTTATATTTTAACTCCCTACAATTCTGTATTCTTTATATTGTTTACCTCCTATATTTCTTTAGTCTTTATCTTTTTTTCACCTCATATTTTGTCTATTATCTATATTAAAGCCCCCATATTACCCTTTTCTTAATATTTCACCACTCATAATTATATCTCTTGTCTTTATATTTTAGCATCTGTATTTCTCTGATCTATATGTTTTACCCCCCCCCCCCTTTTTTCTATTTCTTTTCCAAGTGAAATTGGTAGGTTACAAGAGCGCAATTATTTGTTTACATTTAACCGGCAAGATGGTACTCAGAATAGAATCCTATACGGCTTCTGTTTGGTTGATACAGGATTGGAATTACATTTAATCGAAAGCTTATCCAATTAGGTTTAAAAATTGCCGAAAATCATATTCCCATTTTACGAAGTATAGAAAACATCTTCAATTTCTGCACGTCGGAGCCATTCAAAATATGCCTTTTTCATTAAGCGAAAAAAGTAGACTATTTTTTTCAACTGCATTTTATGGCAATTTGAGCCGCATGACCCTATATTTTTTTTTTTGGCTGTAATGCAACACTGGCATTTCTAGTAACAGGAACTGCCACCCGTTTTTCGCTAGTTTGTGTAGTCTTCGAGAAAAAAAAATACGGAACACTAGTGGTACCCTATGGAAAATGCATTACGAATAATTGCGCTTTTGTAACCGGTAGAGGATAGGACTGTTAAAACGTGGTACAATGGAAAATAACTCTAGCTGTTCATCTAATCATTTGATACTTAAAAGTAAATCTAGATTTATCCCCCTTGGTATGGAAAATGTTACCATCGAGTGATTTTATTCATTAATGTTCTGTATATCACTACATGACAAGTAATAGCTTTTCTAAAAAACTTGCCGTATTTTAGCTGATTATATTGAGATCAGTGGTTTGTGAGTATGTTATTTTTATTTGAATATTGCACTCCACGCAATATGAATGCATAGCGCTTTTTTTCTACTTATTTGTGATTTTAATTGTATTATTGGTGCACCAGGATTATATTGATGGAAGGAGACTTAATAAAATGGGGAATGATATTTATAATAAAATAGTATATAACCTACATGCACTTTTGAGGATTACTACTTGACATAATGGACTACTACAGCATTTGTACAGAAGGCCTTTCAAATTTGAGAAAGTTACATTTTATACTTACATGTATAGAAATGATTGATATCTTTAATATCTGACTTTTGTCTTAGAAGATGCAATTAGTTTTGATGGTACAATTTAAGTGTTGTTATTACTAATTTCCAGATCTAGTAATACTTGAAAAAGATGGTTTTATGGTAATGGGATTTGGAATGAAATATTAATTGCAAATAATTTTCTTCAACATGTTGTTAACTGTTTTCTTATATTTTTTAATATATCACGTTGTGGTTTGTAATCTTGACAAATTTTTTTTGAAGTTCCAGTAGCAGATTCAGGGGGGGGAGGGTTTTGGCTGATCAATGCATTTGAATGGGGACATATAGTTGGACCCCCCTTTGTTCTGGGTTGGAACTCTCTCCTTTTGAAAATGGCTGGATCCGGCCATGATTTCTGTAGATGAGAGCTTCATATTAGTATTAGCCTTTTATAGTGCTTTATATTTGGTTGCACGTGTAATCAAGCTTGTGTTACTTTGAAAATCTATATTTTCATTTCTGATGGCAACCATTTCATGTAATACATATAGTCAGGATTATTAGTTAGTTTTACTTGTTAATGTTTATTGTCATGATCAGTGACGGATCTAGAAATTTTCATAAGTAGGGACTGGCCGGCTGCCTAAGAGGAGCCCGCTCCCGTCACGCTTAAGTGATTCCCTTAAAAAAGGGGGGTCCTTGGCCCCCTCAATCTACTTCTGGTGATTGATATGGAATAAATAGAATTGCTGTTTGATGTGAACCAGGCTTTGCGTCGAAGACCATACTACAACCTATAATGGTTTACTTTTATAAATTGTGACTTGGAATGACAGTTGTCTTTGGTACTTTAATATGAGATCCAGTTATATATATATATATATATATATATCTACAAGATTGAGAACATTTTTTTGTAATAAATTTAAAACATATTTAATTCTGTAATACCTGATAATATTTATCAGTTACTTGTTCATTTGATGTTTACTCTCTGATAATGTCAGTTTAATTTGATTGGTTGTGTTAAAAAAAATTGGGTCAGTTTGCAATTGTCATGTAAGGGTACAATACATGTGGATCTTCTTTCCCCTTTCATTCATAAAATTGCGCATGAATATCACAAAAAATGCACCAGTAATTTGCATTTTGTTGAATGAAACACTTGTCATATTGTTTTAACGTCAGAGGCTGAATTAGAGGGTTTTTCAACTTTTGAACAGAAAATGAATGAAAAACCTAATATTTTTTTTAAAATACACTATTATTAAAAGCTTTCCTTGCTTATTCACAAGGACGTAACATACATGTATCCTCCATGCTATTCTGATCTGAGTTTTTATTCATACATAGTCTGGTGCTGTTCCAAGTAGTCTTCATTTTTCTGTTTCTTGAGAAGTATTTGGTTTACCTGTTCAGTCACTAGTGTTACAATTCATATTTAAACGCAACACATAAATAGTGACCAAAAAGGTAACGCTATCACACGAGAGAAGCTAGGAAGCATGAAATGTAGTACATATATAGATAGATATTCAAAGACCATAGTACAAATAAGAAAACAAATTCAAAGGAAATGTACATGTAAGATGAATAATAAAAAAAAAAGAGCCATGGCCAGGGGCCCAAACTTGACAGCATCTGGTGTTGTACAGGTTAAATGTCTGCATTGACAATAAATATAGCCTTTGTTAGAGGTGAGCCAGGCCACCTTTCCCTTAATCAGCCATATTAAAGGTAACCACATATTTCTGGGCTGGGTTGAAAAATAAATGAACTTTACTTTTAAAAAAGCTAAAATTTTAAGATAAAACAAATATACCAAATTGGGCCGACATCTATTAAAAGGTTGGAATATGAAGTTGACAAGAACTAAGCTTTTCAGATAATATACAGACTTTTACAGTTAGCCTAAAGACTCGTTGCCTACTGAAATGTTTGCTTACACAGTGCTTTCCTAAAATGATTTAAAATTAGTGTGATAGTTTTCATGAAGAATGCTGAGTGTACAGGTATTATGACAAAATAAATGTTATGTTACATGTATCTACCCAAATAAGTAAAATATAAAAATTCCTTACTTCTAAAACAATGATTAATATCCTGATTTATATCTTATCACTCTATGCCGATGCTGTGTGAAAAATAAAGAAATTTGACTTATTTAACCCCGCCGCATTTTTGCGCCTGTCCCAAGTCAGGAGCCTCTGGCCTTTGTTAGTCTTGTATTATTTTAATTTTAGTTTCTTGTGTACAATTTAGAAATTAGTATGGCGTTCATTATCACTGAACTAGTATATATTTGTTTAGGGGCCAGTTGAAGGACGCCTCCGGGTGCGGGAATTTCTCGCTACATTGAAGACCTGTTGGTGACCTTCTGCTGTTGTTTTTTTCTATGGTCGGGTTGTTGTTTCTTTGGCACATTCCCCATTTCCATTCTCAATTTTATTTGAGAGTAAATTTTGGGGGAACTTTGCGACCTAATTTATTGTAGGAAGGCGTCCCAGAAAAAAATAATTATAGTCTTGCCAGTCGTCATAATTATTAGGACTAAAATGTTCCACGTAAAATTTTGATGTTATAATAATAAATATCTGATGCCACAATGGAAAAGGAATTGTTGTATGACGTCAATGGTTGGAGAGGGACAGATTCTCTGGTCAGCTGGGACAATTAAGGGGGAGACTTCTCCCGTCATGCTTCAGTGATTCCCTACATAATTAACCAAATAGTAATTATATCATCACGAAAATATGTACTAATTGTAAAACCTGATGATGTGAATAAATTGAAATCAGACATATCAAATGCAGTTCTCAGTGCTGTTGATATATCAATGGACAATAACTGCTTTTACTATAATAGTCCCAGGTCCAACAACCAAATTTTCCCAGAAAAGGGGGGCCTCCTTGACCGCCCTCTAAATCTGCTTCTGACAACTCAAAAGAATCATCATGTACGAGTATACATCCACTGTCTACCCCACATGCATCAGCGAACATCTTTTGGGAGCTCACTGTGTTGCAAGTATTTTGAATATGTTTACCTCAATACAAGCATCTTCAGGTTTATTTGATTTTATAGCTTTTTTGACTTGCTTCATTATAGGTGGAAATGACAGTGCCTTGCTGATCTGCATATATAAAACACAAGAATTAATTTAAGAGGAAAAAAAAAAAAAAAAAAAACAAATACATTGGATCAATTAAGTAATTGAAACTACAAAATGATTGAGAGAAGAAAACGAATATTACCCATTGTGGTATGATGTATTTCCCGTTATCCTTGATTTTAATATATCCATTCATGTTTATAAGATCTGGTTTATAAAAGTTTTATAACTTATGCCACAGATGATTCTTCTAGAGCTATTGTTTTTGAGATGAAACATTGAGACTTTCTATAAGTTAGTTTCTTAAATTTTCTCCGCCCCTTCAATTATTTTTAAACACTGTTATGTTCGTAAATTATGAACAGATAAAATTGTGTATAACTGGTATATATGTTATTGAAAGAAAGTGTGTACAGCTGTCTTATTTTAAATCACCAGATATGTTTTATCCTTTTAAGCAAATTATCTAGGTTGTCGTTTTAATGATCACCGTATATAATTCATTAAAAGTTTCGCAGAAGCTAATAGGAAAATAAAGAAAATGAAAATGATATCTTTCACGAATTGATAAAGAGTTAAATGTCTGTCTCTTCTCAATTATGATTTAATGAACTGATGTTTATTTATCAGCATAATTAACACTGGACGTATTGCATATCCCTATTGACCATTATTTGGTAAGTTTTAGGTAGAATTCATGGTTCTTAACATAAAATCAGATTAGAAAAATTAAGACAGGCTGTCATTTACTAAAAGTTATCAGTGGGATAACTATAGAAGTCCGCATATATTTCTTACTATTAATGGTTTTGAAACTAAACATGCTAAAGAGATGCTCATTTTCAAAATGCAGTTGGCTATTGAAAGGGAACACAATTTTACAAGACACGTGGAAGTTTGGGGAGATATTTTCCCAAACAAGTCCACATTTTGGAGTGAAGAAGATATGGATACCTGTTTAGAGTTAATAACTGATCAAGTAAAGTTATCGGAATCGGAACCGGGAATGGATGTAGTTTGGATATTCCATCATGCCTGCTCCAAATCAGTTGGTAAGTTATCGGAATCGGAACCGGGAATGGATGTAGTTTGGATACTCCATCATGCCTGCTCCAAATCAGTTGGTAAGTTATCGGAATCGGAACCGGGAATGGATGTAGTTTGGATACTCCATCATGCCTGCTCCAAATCAGTTGGTAAGTTATCGGAATCGGAACCGGGAATGGATGTAGTTTGGATACTCCATCATGCCTGCTCCAAATCAGTTGGTAAGTTATCGGAATCGGAACCGGGAATAGATGTAGTTTGGATACTCCATCATGCCTGCTCCAAATCAGTTGGTGTCACATTAAAGAAGGGTAGCTGGGTTTCCACTAACGACGTGACCAGTGTTGTAGAGGTCGGGGGTCACCACATTAGAATACTGACGATAAAAAGAATCTGAATTGTTGTGTATTGTTATCTATTCCTTTTATGAGGTAGAACATTTTAATGGTGCAGAAGGTTCAGAAGGGGGGGGGGGGGGGGGGGTATTAAATTAAAAAAAAATTAAAATTAAAATTAAAAAAAAATATAAATAAATAAAAAAAAAGGGGGGATCTTAAACCACCTACATGGATATGTAGCAGGTCTCTAGTCCTGAACCAGATCTGGTATCTGGAAGTGTGAGAGAGATTTACCCGAACACCACTTTCTAGGGTGTGACGTAACGTCCACCTTGGAGGGTAGCTTAGTCCAATATTTAGGTAGATAGCGTCCGCACCTAAGCCCAACTAAAGGCTCTGCAGCCAAATATGGTGTTCGTGTGAATCATATCTTTAGGTATGCATCCCCATGTCAAGTCCAACTCTGATGTCCGTGCTGAGGCCCAAATATAGCGTCAGTGTATGTGCGCAGGTCTAACTATAACGTCTCGCGTCCCGATTTCAGGTCCAAATATGGAGGGTCATACAACGCATACAATACTACTATTATATGCTTTTTCCAGCTACGCTGTATGTAAATATTTTGCATTTTTGATACTGACTAAGTAGTCTTGTATCAGTCATATTTTATTATACATCTTTTGTAGATGCATAGTAAGGTCTACACTGTTTTAGTTTTATTTCGCATGATATATTTCTTGCTTAATTTTTTAACATGTTCATGCATAAATCTTACAATTGCCTTAAATGTACTAAACAACAACCGATATTACAAGGTAACTCTATACAACATACCAGACTTTTAAGTCTGAGACTGATTACTTGAATGATAAACTAACAAATGATAATGTTTAAAGAATGTGGGCCTTTTACCAACGGGACAGTAACCAAACGACACAAATAAGTAAAAGACATATATAGTGCCACATACGTACAGTACAGCCTTCGACAATAAGTGAAAGACATATAGAGTGCATTATACATCCTTCGACAACAACTTAAAGACATATATAGTGCAACCTACAGCCTTCGACAAAAGCCAGATGTCTATGTAATATGTTAAGATTTACTATTATATCGCACCTTGTCAAATAAGATCTACTATTATGTCACACCTTGTCAAATAAGATCTACTATTATATCGCATCTTGTCAAATAAGATCTACTATTATATAGCCACTTGTTAAATAATAGATCTTATTTGACAAGGTGTGATATAATAGTGCAAACAAAATAAAGAATAGAGAAAAATAGTGTGAACAAAATAAAGAATAGAGAAAAATAGTGTAAACAAAATAAAGAATAGAGAAAAATAGTGTGAACAAAATAAAGAATAGAGAAAAATAGTGTGAACAAAATAAAGAATAGAGAAAAATAGTGCAAACAAAATAAAGAATAGAGAAAAATAGTGCAAACAAAATAAAGAATAGAGAAAAATAGTGTGAACAAAATAAAGAATAGAGAAAAATAGTGCAAACAAAATAAAGAATAGAGAAAAATAGTGCAAACAAAATAAAGAATAGAGAAAAATAGTGTAAACAAAATAAAGAATAGAAAAAAATAGTGCAAACAAAATAAAGAATAGAGAAAAATAGTGTAAACAAAATAAAGAATAGAGAAAAAATAGTGTGAACAAAATAAAGAATAGAAAAAAATAGTGTAAACAAAATAAAGAATAGAGAAAAATAGTGTAAACAAAATAAAGAATAGAAAAAAATAGTGCAAACAAAATAAAGAATAGAGAAAAATAGTGTGAACAAAATAAAGAATAGAGAAAAATAGTTTGAACAAAATAAAGAATAGAAAAAAATAGTGCAAACAAAATAAAGAATAGAGAAAAATAGTGTGAACAAAATAAAGAATAGAGAAAATGGGCGGTTAGAACATTAAAAATATAGGAAAGTGGGAAGTTAGAACACAACGAATAGAGAAAAATGACCTTCAAAATGAAAGAATACAGAACTGAATGACACACTCAGCTCATAGACGGAAATGTTACAAGTATATACATTTAACCTCAAGAATGACAAAAATAGAATTCAATAAATCATACATAAAAGTCAAGTATCGAATACATAATTATGTATTAACTAAAACTAAATTTTTACAAAACAGATATAAAAACCAATTGAAAGCTTGTGTCTGTTCTCTGAACTAATGAAGTTATTATTATTGTTGTAACATTCATTTCAATGCCAAACTGTGGGGGGGGGGGGTATGTTTTCTCTTCTGTTAATCAGTTTGTTAGTCCTATCTGTAGCAGGTTTAAATAGTTTATCATGAAGGTGTGATCACATTCACTTGAAGGTTACTAGATCAATTATTCATTATAATGTGAACTTTTCAGATGATATAGCAGATGACGGTTTATAATGTGAACTTTTCAAATGATAAAGCAGATGACGGTTTTGATGCCGATTACATGATTCACGGAACTAAGAAATGTGATAGTTTGAAATTAGTACTCTTAGATTAAACTTGAAACTAAGTACGGATGACAAATTGCAATTTAGAGCTGATTTCATGGTTCACTGACCATGGACATAGGCTAGAGTTATGGGAACATTTTGTCCTATGCAGACATTCTTGTAGTTTTATAAAAAAAAATCAATAGACCGTATTGCTATTTAGTCCAATACATAGACAACTTCCTGTTGGGGTCAAGTGTTACAAAAACAAAGGTCACCAGTTTTGCGCTGATTGCGGAAAATGTTTAGAAAAAGAACATTTTGACATTTTGATACTAGAAGTTTATGAACCATTTTTTTTAAAGTCAGATTCAAGTCCTAAAAAGCACTCTGGTCTGTGTTTTTGTTTGATGTTTTTTCTGCTTTGTATCGATCTGATAAGTTAAGCCTTTTCAACTGATTTTTATAGTTTGTTCTTATGTTGCGTTGTTATACCACTGTCCCAGGTTAGGGCAGGGTTGAGCGCTCACAAAAATGTCTAACCCGTCACATTCTATATATGCCTGTCCCAAGTCAGGGGCCAGTAGTTCAGTGGTTGTCTTTGGTTCGTTTCAGTCATATTGTTTTTTCGTAAAGTCAGGGCCTTTTACAGCTTAGTTTCCGGTATAGGTTTTGTTGAAGGCTGTGCTGTGTTCTATAGTTTCATATATCTATTTCATTTGAACTCTGGTGGATAGGTCTCATTGGTAACCATACAACATATAATTTTTATATGGTTACATTCTAGTATCAGATTGTTTTCCCCCTACGTCACTTGTTCTCAAGTGGTGGAAAGTTGTCGCATTAGCAATCATACCACATCTCCTTAGTTTTATATGGTTACATTCTAGTATCAGATTGTTTTCCCCCTACGTCAATTGTTCTCAAGTGGTGGAAAGTTGTCGCATTAGACAATCATACCATATCTCCTTATCTTTATATGGTTACATTCTAGAATCAGAATGTTTTTCCCTACGTCAATTGGTCTCTTGTGGTGGAAAGTTGTCGCATAAGCAATCATACCACATCTCCTTATTTTTATATGGTTGCATTCTAGTTTATAGTCTAGTATCAGATTGTTTTCCACCTACGTCAATAGGTCTCTGATGGACAGTTTTCGCATAAGCAATCATACCACTTCTCCTTACTTTTATATGGTAACATTCAAGTATCAGATTGTTTTTTTCCCAACGTCAATTGGTCTCTTGTGGTGGGAAGTT
The DNA here is from genome assembly GCA_019925275.1 of Mytilus edulis. Taxonomy (NCBI): domain Eukaryota; kingdom Metazoa; phylum Mollusca; class Bivalvia; order Mytilida; family Mytilidae; genus Mytilus; species Mytilus edulis. Next base: position 13,446,404 of record CM034362.1, read on the forward strand.
GTCGCATAAGCATTCATACCACATCTCCTTATCTTTATATAGTTTCATACTTGTATCATATTGTGTTCCCCCTACGTCAATTGGTCTCTCGTGGATGAAAGTTGTATCATAACTAATTCATATCCCATCTCCTTATTTTTAATTGGTTACATCCTAGTATCAGATTGTTTTTCCCCTATGTCAATGCGTCTATGTTGGTGGACAGTTGTCGCATTATCGTTCATACCACATCTCCTTATTTTTATATGGTTACATTCTAGTATCAGATTTATTCCCCCCTACGTCAATAGGTCTCTGCTGGAAAGTTGTCGCATTAGACAATCATACCACATCTCCTTATCTTTATATGGTTACATTCTAGTATCAGATTGTTTTCCCCCCATGTCAATGCGTCTATGTTGGTGGACAGTTGTCGCATTATCGTTCATACCACATCAACTTATTTTTATATGGTTACATTCTAGTATCAGATTTATTTCCCCTGCGTCAATTGGTCTCTGGTGGAAAGTTGTCGCATAAACAATCATACCACATCTCCTTATTTTTATATGGTTACATTCTAGTATCAGATTGTTTTCCCCTTACGTCAATTGGTCTCTGTTGGTGGAAAGTTGTCGCATGAGCAATCATACCACATCTCCTTATTTTTAAATGGTTCCATTCTATTTAACATACTAGTATCAGATTGTTTCCCACCTACGTCAATTGGTCTCTTGTGGAATGTTTTCGCATAAGCAATCATACCACATCTCCTTATTTCTATATGGTTACATTCTAGTATCAGATTGTTTTCTCCCTACGTCAATTGGTATCTGGTGGTGGAACGTTGTCGCATTAGCAATCAAACCACATCTCCTTATCTTTATATGGTTACATTCTAGTATCAGATTGATTTCCCCCTACGTCACTTGTTCTCAAGTGGTGGAAAGTTGTCGCATTAGCAGTCATACCACATCTCCTTATTTTTATATGGTTACATGCTAGTATCATAATGTTTTCCCCCTACATCAATTGGTCTCTGGTGGTGGAAAGTTGTTGCATAAGCAATCATACCACATCTCCTTATTTTTATATGGTTACATTCTAGTACCAGATTGTTTTCCCCTACATCAATAGGTCTCTGGTGGAAAGTTGTCGCATAAGCAATCATACCACATCTCCTTATTTTTATATGGTTACATTCTAGTATAAGATTGTTTTCCCCTACATCAATAGGTCTCTGGTGAAAAGTTGTCGCATAAACAATCATACGACATCTCCTTATTTTTATATGGGTACATTATAGTATCAGATTGTTTCCCCCTACGTCAATTGGTCTCTGGTGGAAAGTTGTCGCATAAACAATCATACCACATCTCCTTATTTTTATATGGTTACATTCTAGTATCACATTGTTTTTCCCTTACGTCAATTGGTCTCTGTTGATGGAAAGTTGTCGCATGAGCAATCATACCACATCTCCTTATTTTTAAATGGTTCCATTCTATTTAACATACTTGTATCAGATTGTTTCCCACCTACGTCAATTAGTCTCTCGTGGAATGTTTTCGCATAAGCAATCATACCACATCTCCTTATTTCTATATGGTTACATTCTAGTATCAGATTGTTTTCCCCCTACGTCAATAGGTCTCTGGTGGTGGAACGTTGTCGCATAAGTAATCATACCACATCTCCTTATTTTATATGGTTACATTCTAGTATAAGATTGTTTTCTCCCTACGTCAATTGGTATCTGGTGGAGGAACGTTGTCGCATTAGCAATCAAAACACATCTCCTTATCTTTATATGGTTACATTCTAGTATCAGATTGATTTCCCCCTACATCAATAGGTCTCTGGTGGAAAGTTGTTGCATTAGCAGTCATACCACATCTCCTTATTTTTATATGGTTTCATGCTAGTATCATAATGTTTTTCCCCTACGTCAATTGGTCTCTGGTGGTGGAAAGTTGTCATATAACTAATCATACCACATCTCCTTATTTTTATATGGTTACATTCTAGTATCAGATTGTTTTCCCCTTACGTCAATTGGTCTCTGTTGGTGGAAAGTTGTCGCATTAGCAATCATACTACATCTCCTTATTTTTATATGGTTACATTCTAGTATCAGATTGTTTTCCCCCTACGTCAATAGGTCTCTGGTGGTGGAACGTTGTCGCATAAGTAATCATACCACATCTCCTTATTTTATATGGTTACATTCTAGTATAAGATTGTTTTCTCCCTACGTCAATTGGTATCTGGTGGTGGAACGTTGTCGCATTAGCAATCAAACCACATCTCCTTATCTTTATATGGTTACATTCTAGTATCAAATTGATTTCCCCCTACATCAATAGGTCTCTGGAGGAAAGTTGTTGCATTAGCAGTCATACCACATCTCCTTATTTTTATATGGTTACATGCTAGTATCATAATGTTTTCCACTACGTCAATTGGTCTCTGGTGGTGGAATGTTGTCGCATAAGCAATCATACCACATCTCCTTATCTTTATATGGTTACATTCTAGTGTAAGATTGATTTCCCCCTACGTCAATAGGTGGTAGGCACTTAAAGTTAACCATCGAGAGACGTTAACCACCGAGAGTCGGTTTTTAGACCCGCCCAGAGCACCTAAGCACGCCTACTTTTGGAGCTCTTTAGTATGAAGATAAGAAAAATATACGAAATTACGGAACTGTGTACCTTGTTTTATCCTTGTTGTTGGTGTTTATTGCGCATGCGCACAAAGCACGGTGATAGTTACGGTTACTGGCTCAGGAACCTTGTATATTATATAGCGGAAAAAAAAATTTGTCCAGAAAAAAAACCCATAGCCCCCAACCCAGAAAATCAAATGGTTGCTGCCTTAACAAAGTAACAATAAGAAATAATTATTGTTAGTTTCAAGAATAATTAATCGTCAAAACTTATCCCCTCCCCGACATCAAAGGAAGTTAAATGTATTATCCCAAAATTAGACCAAATTATTAAGATATAAGGACGTCTTGACAGGCTATTATTTTATTTTGTTTTGTTGGTTTTTTTTTTTGCTTTGACGTCTTCCTCCTGTATGAAAAAAACATAATAGACCCCCACCCCCCTCTTTTTCCCCATAATATAGTTTTTTAAGAAGTCATAATTATTTGGACTACCCCTGAATATATTTTAGACAGACTCTTCTCTAAAAAAATGTAAACATGATTTGAGAGAAATCTTTGGAATAGTTTTTTAAATGATTTAATTATTGTCATGTATATAATTAACATTAACATAGTTATAAACTGAGACTACTAGTATAACACATAGTGTTATAGTAATCTCAGCTATAAACCTTCCATTGTATTGACCAATATGACTAACTGATATGCTCTTTCCCATAAATGTCACAATATCAATATATTACAGTAAAACTGATAGTTTGATGACAATGTTTAAGACTATTGACCTCAGGTCAGCCTAAACTGAGTTTAAAACTGTAATTTATTCATTAAAACAGTTCAAGACATGTACAATGTACCTTCTGAAATGTGATTGCATCAAAATTAAACCTAAGGCATAACATACTTAGTGTGCAGGAAGTGCCACCAAATAAATACTGATTTGTAAAATTAGATGATGATATTTGTGAAGTCAGAGATATTATACATGTAGCTAGTTATAACTGGTTTTAGATATAAATCTGAGTAAAAGGTTGATTTATATGTGCTCTTTCATGTTTAGATTATAATTTAAATTTAATCTTTTGAAGTTTTTTTCATAATATTAAGACATTAAAATCACAATTATTTATTTATACACAAAAAAATAATTTTTGTCCTTTTTTAGTTGAATGACTGTACACAAACATTATACACACATAATTTTGTTATTCTGTAATGTTTTTTTTTCTATAGCCCCAGAATGTGACAAAAGACTTATTAATCCAGATTTACAAAAAATAGAAATAGTTCAGCTACCATAAGACTGCTATGACAAAAATTCTGCAGTTTCCAGAATTTGAGGTAGAGTATAGTTAGGAATACTTTGATTATGCAGATGCTTAGTTTGCCATAAACAATTATGCCCTTGATACAAAAGCAGAGGAAACAAAAAAGTGTGAAAATAGTTGAAAAAAGTAATCATTATTACCTAGTCATATACTGTAAATAGAAAAAGAGAAAAGCACTGGTTATGATTTGGTATTTTTAATAGCATTATCATTTGTCCATAACTTGGAATATATACTGGATTGAGCTTGACATTTATTTAATATCATTGACACATGGTTGCAAGAAATGAAAGATGGTAATTTAAACCTAGCAATTTTATTAAGATTTAAAAAAAAAGCTTTTGATTTGGTAGAATATGACTTTCTTTGTTTAAAGCTCGACATGTATGGATTTAGTGAGACTACTGTTAGTTTTTTTAAGTCGTACCTGAATAACAAAAGGTATACATTTGTAATGTTAACTCTGAACAACAACATGTAAAATTTGGTGTTCCCCAATGTTCTATACCTTGTCCTCTATTGTTTGTGCTATTTATAAATGACCTTCCCTTATGCATTAGAAATTGTGAAACAGACCTATATCGTTGTATATGCTGATGACACCACTATTCATAAATCAGGGGGAAACATCTAGAAAATATAAATGATGATGTTCAAGAAAATTTATACAGGGTTGAAGAGTGGTGTAAAATGAATAACATGTTCATAGATGCAAATGAAACAAAATGTTTGATTACTGGAACAAAGCAGAAACTATTTAGACTTTTCAACCAAACTTGATAATAAATTAAAGTATTACAAAATTCTTCATGTGAAAAAATATTTGTTTCAAAATTGACAGCCCACTAAGTAACTGGAGAAATCAAATTGACCAAGGTTGTGCTAATATATCATCCAGAATATACCATCTTTCTTAAATACATTTTTTTTTATATAACTGCAAGAAAACATAATACAATGGGTGTTCTGCCCCTTATTGACTACTGTTGTATTATTTGGGATGAATGTAAAAATTGAGGGATAACAAGAATTTTAAAAATCCAAAAAAAGGGCAGCATGATAAATTCTAGATGCAGATCCGTTATCCCTCTTGGTATATAGGAGCCCTATATTCTATGTTAACCTCCGACAGTAGGTATAAACAAATACTGTTGATAGACGGTATATAGGAGCACTATATTCCATGTTAACCACCGACGGTAGGTATAGACAAATATTGGTGATAGACAGTATATAGGAGCACTATATTCTATGTTAACCACTGACAGTAGGTATAGCCAAATACTGTTGATAGACGGTATATAGGACCACTATATCTTATGTTAACCACCGACGGTAGGTATAGACAAATACTGGTGATAGACGGTATATAGGAGCACTATATTGTATGTTAACCACCGACGGTAGGTATAAACAAATACTGTTGATAGACGGTATATAGGAGCACTATATTGTATGTTAACCACCGACGGTAGGTATAGGCAAATACTGTTGATAGACGGTATATAGGAGCACTATATTGTATGTTAACTACCGACAGTAGGCATAGACAAATACTGTTGATAGACGGTATATAGGAGCACTATATTGTATGTTAACTACCGACAGTAGGTATAGACAGATACTGTTGATAGACGGTATATAGGAGCACTATATTGTATGTTAACCACCGACGGTAGGTATAGACAAATACTGTTGATAGATGGTATATAGGAGCACTATATTGTATGTTAACTACCGACGGTAGGTATAGACAAATACTGTTGATAGATGGTATATAGGAGCACTATATTGTATGTTAACTACCGACAGTAGGTATAGACAAATACTGTTGATAAACGGTATATGGGAGCACTATATTGTATGTTAACCACCGACGGTAGGTAAAGACAAATACTGGTGATAGGCGGTATATAGGAGCACTATATTGTATGTTAACCACTGACGGTAGGTATAGCCAAATACTTTTTATAGACGGTATATAGGGGCACTATATCTTATGTTAACCACCGACGGTAGGTATAGACAAATACTGGTGATAGACGGTATATAGGAGCAACTACCGACAGTAGGTATAGACAGATACTGTTGATAGACGGTATCAAAGAGCACTATATTGTATGTTAACCACCGACGGTAGGTATAGACATATACTGTTGATAGATGGTATATAGGAATACTATATTGTATGTTAACTACCAACAGTAGGTATAGACAAATACTGTTGATAGACGGTATATGGGAGCACTATATTGTATGTTAACCACCGACAGTAGGTATAGACAAATACTGTTGATAGACGGTATATAGGAGCACTATATTGTATGTTAACCACCGACGGTAGGTATAGACAAATACTGTTGATAGACGGTATATAGAAGCACTATATTGTATGTTAACTACCGACAGTAGGTATAGACAAATACTGTTGATAGACGGTTTAAGGGTGCACTAATATTGTATGTTAACCACCGACGGTAGGTATAGACATATACTGTTGATAGACGGTATATAGGAGCACTATATTGCATGTTAACCACTGACGATAGGTATAGACAAATACTGTTGATAGACGGTATATAGGAGCACTATATTGTATGTTAACTACCGACGGTAGGTATAGACAAATACTGTTGATAGACGCTATTTAGGAGCACTATATTGTATGCTAACTACCGACAGTAGGTTTAGACAAATACTGTTGATAGACGGTATATGGGAGCACTATATTGTATGTTAACCACCGACGGTAGGTATAGACAAATACTGTTGATAGACGGTATATACATTGTAGGAGCACTATATTGTATGTTAACCACCGATGGTAGGTATAGACAAATACTATTGATAGACGGTATATAGAAGCACTATATTGTATGTTAACTACCGACAGTAGGTATAGACAAATACTGTTGATAGACGGTATATTGGAGCATTATATTGTATGTTAACTACCGACAGTAGGTATAGACAAATACTTGTGATAGACGGTATATAGGAGCACTATATTGTATGTTAACCACTGACGGTAGGTATAGAAAAATACTGTTGATAGACGGTATATAGGAGCACTATATCTTATGTTAACCACCGACGGTAGGTATAGACACATACTGGTGATAGACGGTATATAGGAGCAACTACCGACAGTAGGTATAGACAGAAACTGTTGATAGACGGTATCAAAGAGCACGACATTGTATGTTAACCAGCGACGGTAGGTATAGAAAAATACTGTTGATAAACGGTATATAGAAGCACTATATTGTATGTTAACTACCGACAGTAGGTATAGACAAATACTGTTGATAGACGGTACAATGTATATAGGAGCACTATATTGTATGTTAACCACCGACGGTAGGTATAGACAAATACTGTTGATAGATGGTATATAGGAGCACTATATTGTATGTAAACTACCGACGGTAGGTATAGACAAATACTGTTGATAGATGGTATATAGGAGCACTATATTGTATGTTAACCACCGACGGTAGGTATAGACAAATACTGTTGATAGACGGTATATGGGAGCACTATATTGTATGTTAACCACCGACGGTAGGTATAGACATATACTGTTGATAGATGTTATATAGGAGCACTATATTGTATGTTAACTACCGACAGTAGGTATAGACAAATACTGTTGATAGACATCAACGGTATATGGGAGCACTATATTGTATGTTAACCACCGATGGTAGGTATAGACAAATACTGTTGATATACGGTATATAGGAGTATTGTATTTTATGTCAAACATCGACGATAGGTATGGACAAAATCCGACAAATACTGTATACAGACAGTGTATAGAAGTACTGTATTGTATGGTAAACACTGACGGTTGGTATGGACAATTTCTGTATCATGCATCAATTGTAAATAAAAGTATCATGTGAGTGACACAGGCTCATTGAAGCCTCTAGTTTTGATATAATTATTAATGTGGAGATCTGGTCTAATTTATCATTTTCTCTATTACATGCATGATAACTGCAACAATTGAAATGAAATAAAAGTGATAATATTTCTGTTGTAGGTTATCAAGATTTAGTGTTTCCATACAAGTGATAAAGATTGAACAACAAAAACATCTCAAACTTTACAGGACAGAGTAGACTTTTTTCACTGTGCTTAGTTTTGTCTGTATGTCTAAATTATGATACCTTTAAAAAAAAACAATAAATATGGAATAACATCTATTTCTATCTTATAAAGTGGAGTGAGAAATAAGGGGTCATTGAAAACATAAGAATATATTGCTATCATATACTGCAATATTGCAGATCAGCAGCCCATACATTTGCTATAGCACATAAATATGGGACCAATAATTTCAAGTTGCCTTTTAAAAAAGACCTTATTAATGTTATGCGAGATACCACCAAAGACCACTAGGTGTTGATCAAATGATATTGTAAATAAGAGGGTTGTCCAAAATATTTCCAACAGCTGTTTGATATACACTACCTTAATCAAACCACAATGGTAAAAAAACAGTTTTGGTCAGTCTTAAAAGAAGCAAATATAATTTAGAAAAAGTGCAAGCTGTTGATAAAAACTACAAATAACTGCCAGTCCTAAATGTGGGTGGAGATTACCATTTAGCACAAATGAGTTTCTGGACTAAAGAAAGTAATTTCGGCACAAACCGATTATACCCTTTCAAAAACTATGTGTAGTCCCTTTTATAAAAGTGGCAGATTATCTTTCTATCTAGAGTATCTATGACAACTAACTGCTGCTCATAGTGACGTTAGTCTTTGGTTTTTGAAAAGATTGGATATATTGTCACAATTCTTTTCTAAGGTACCGGTCTGATAAACAGGAAGTAGCCAGATTAGCTACTAAATATATGCACACTGAAATATAGTCCCTTAAAATTCCCATGGCTGTGTACATGTTCAGATACGAACTATGAAAATTTTGTTTATATCTTTAGAGAAGTAAAATCAAGTATGTATGTATTTAGTTTTGTCAAATTGCTGTCTTGTTTTGTCCTGTTATTAGGTAACAGTACTGATACAATACTGTAAAAATACGGAGATGTGGTATGATTGCCAATGAGACGCCTACATGTATCCACTGAAGTTCAAATAAAGTGGATGTAAGCAGTTATATGCAACCATACAGCCTTCAACAATGAGAAAAATCATATCAAATAGACCCTTGTAAATAGGTGTTGATCAAATGATATTGTAAATAAGAGGGTTTTATATTTCATGACGGTATAATACTAAACCCCTAACAGGAGGGATTGTGCCTGATATTCATATGATGAAGACATAATCTTTCAATCAGTTTAATTAAGGTCTGGTTCTGGCATGTCAATAACTGCTAGTAGTCTGTTGTTATTTATGTATTATTGTCATTTTGTTTATTTTCTTTTGTTTCATATTCTGACATCGGACTCGGACTTCTCTTAAACTGAGTTTTACTGTGCGTAGTGTTTCGCGTTTGTTTTTTCTACATTGGCTACAGGTATAGGGGAGGGTTGAGATCTCAAAAAACATGTTTAATCCCGCCGCAATTTTGCGCCTGTCCCAAGTTAGGAGCCTCTGACCTTTGTTAGTCTTGTATGATTTATAATTTTAGTTTCTTGTGTATAATTCGGAGCTTAGTATGACGTCCATTATCACTGAACTAGTATACATATTTGTTTAGGGGCCAGCTGACGGACACCTCCGTGTGCGGGAGTTTCTCGCTACATTGAAGATCTATCGGTGGCCTTCGGCTGTTGTCTGCTCTATGGTCGGGTTGTTGTCTCCTTGACACATTCCCCATTTCCATACTCAATTTTATAGTATGATTTACATCTGCAATAATCACGAAACAATCAGAGACAAGTTTGGGTCTAAATCTGTATGTCCCACATAATCAAATTGACCGAAGAGAGAGGCGAAAGATACTAAAGGCTTATTCAAACACATAAGTCAATAATAAACTGACAAAACCACGGCAAAAAAAAGAGAAAGATTAAAAAACCAACAACAGAATGCAAAACACAACAAAGAACATCACAGACTGAACAAAACGAACCTCGCCAAAAAACTGGTGTGACCAAATGACTAATTTATCTCAGCCTTACATTATTTAGCAGACCCTTTATTATACCAAACCAAGCAAAGTTCTTTATGGTACAATGTTTTTGATCCATCGGTCTGTCAGTCCTGTTCTCGTTATTGCAACTCCTCTGAAACCACATAACAGAGTTTTATAAATTTTTGTAGATAATGAGGAAATTATGAAATTATCAATTCATTGATTTTCTATATACTCCTACAACAGTTTGTCATAAAATCTGTCTAAAGACCACAACAGAGTTTCATGAATTTTTTAGATAGTTAGGACATGCTATGTAAATGTGCATATTGGCAGAAAATCATGATTAATTTTTTTATGCCCCACCTACGATAGTAAATGGGCATTTATAGTTTTCCGGTCTATGCGTCTGCTCCTTCGTCCGTTTTCTCGCTTCAGGTTAAATGTTTTGGTCAAGGTAGTTTTTGTTGAAGGTCAGGTCCAATAAACTTGAAACTTAGTACATATGTTTCCAATAATATGTTTTTTTCTAAGCTTAAGGCCAAAGAAGGTTTTTTTCCCCTATTTCACGGTCCACTGAACAAAGAAAATGATAGGGCTAGTGGGGAACGGTGTACGATGGACACATTCTTGTTTTTGTCGAGCTTGCGACTTTTGTCGCAGAAAGCTCGACATAGGAATGGTGATCCGACGGCGGCGGCGGCGACAGCGTTAGTTCACTTCTTAAAAGCTTTATATTTTAGACGGCGAACGACCTGGATGCTCCATACTTTAAATACAGATGCCTTAAGTTTGGAAGTTTCCGTCTGTCACATGTCCATTGTCCTTGAACTCATCTTCATGGTTCAGTGACTACTTGAAAAAAAGTTAAGAGTTTTTGTAATTTCTCTCATATTATGGGTAACTATGTTTAGTATTTGCGTACCTTGGTCAGCATGCCCATCAGACAGTTTTCACTTGACATCGCCATCATTTCATGGATCAGTGAAAAGGGTTAAGTTTTTGGTGGTCAAGTCTATATCTCAGATACTATATGAAATATGTCTTGTATATTTGGTGTATGGAAGGATTGTAAGGTGGACATGTCCAACTGGCAGGTGTCATCTGATCTTGACCTCATTTCCTTGGTTCAATGGTCAAAGTTAAGCTTTTGAGTTTTGTTCGTTTTTTCTAATACTATATGCAATAGGTCAACTTTATTTGGTGTCTGGAAATATCTTATGATGTCAGTCTCGCAAGTCTCATTTGACCTTGACCTCATTTTCGAGGTTCATTGTTCAGTGTTTAGTTTTTGTGCCAAGTGTCATCTGACCTTGACCTGATTTATATTGAATGATTGTAAGGTGTAAATGTATTCCTCATTTTGGTCATATGACCTTGATCTCATTTTCTTTGGTCATGTTATTAATAAGTTTATGTGATAATTGTAGTAAAACTTTATATTTAGGTCTATCAACATAAATAAGGCGAGAAATTTCAACGTGTGTACTCTTGTTAGGAATTAGGAACTATGCCTTCTGAACTTAGAATTTCGGCCTAAATATACTTCTGCATATCTTTTGAAATTACACAATAGAATTTCATGCGTGTTTGAACTAAATAATCTGTTGAAGTTTTGTTTGCTTAGTGACAATGTCGGACTGTGAAGTATGTGAGCGTGCTCACAAAGGTTCTTTGATTACACACAGTCAATGCATTGTCTGTGCTTCCCAGATACAGTCTGTATGCATTTTCTTTGTTGTAAATTAAATTAAGTTTATGTATTGTACGTCGTTCTTAGTCTTTATACATTATTTATATGCTTTGACTATGAGTCTAAGATACTTCTATTGTCGGTATATCTTAGATTTAGTCGGTAAACACTGTCTATGGATCAGAGACACAGTATGTATGCATTGTAAGTTGTTCCAAGTTGAAATAAAAGTCTGTATGTTTTGCCTGTTACTGCAAGATAAAGTGTGTGCACTGCCTGTGCAAACTGTATCTCTGACCCATATACAGTGTCCAAAAAAACTCTGTTTTAAGATCTCTAACCCATATACAGTGTGAAAATGATCTTTGGTTCTAAGATGCATTTTGTTTGATTGGCTGAATGCTTAGTATATATTGGTTTCGATATATGGTCTGTATGTATTGTATGGATCTTATATATTTGTATTTTTTTCCATCTGATGAGTAAGCCTTTTTCAACTGATTTTTATAGTTCGTTCTTATGTTGTACTGTTACACCAAAGTCCCAGGTTATTGGAGGTTTGGGATCCCGCTAACATGTTTAACCCCGCCACATTCTCTATGTATGTGCCTGTCCCAAGTTAGGAGACTGTTATTCAGTGGTTGTCGTTTGTTTATATGTTACATATTTGTTTTTCGTTCATTTTTTGTATATAAATTAGGTCGTTAGTTTTTTCGTTTAAATTGTTTCACATTGTCATTTCGGGACTTTTTATAGGTGACTATGCGGTATGGGCTGTGCTCATTGTTGAAGGCCGTACGGTGACCTATAGTTGTTAATTTCTGTGCCATTTTGGTCTCTTGTGGAGAGTTGTCAGTAGTGTTTGTGGGACAGAATGAACCCATAAAGGTGGACGTCGGACGCTGACGCTATATTTGGACCTGGGTGTGAATGCCGACGCCATATTTTGGCCTTAACGCGGACGCCATGGTCGACCATGAAATCGGGACGCGAATTTGAGGTTAGACCGTATGATTCGGACATCGAGACACCGACGCCATATTTGGGCTTGGACGCTATACCTTAATGTTATACCAGTAACGAATTATAAAATTCGTAATAACGATTTAAATTCGTGATTTCGAATTCAAATTATATTTGTGGGAGGTCCTATGGGCGTCCGTAGCTTTCCGACTTATTTGAACCACTTAATTAATATCCTATGGTCCTGTTTAACATGACATCTCAAATAATTAGATTAAGAGATAAAGCACATCTGGTGATTAAAAATAAGTATCTTTATACACTTTCTTTCAATAACATGTTTACAGGTGTACACTTTTTTATTTGGTTCTAATTAACGGACACCAATTATAAAAATATAGTCTGTGACATTAAATAATTATCTGTATCTTTTAGATAAGCATGACAACCGTAAACATTGAGTAGTATTGCATTCCAACTCATTTCAACCACATATCATTACTATCATATGATTAGGATTTCAATCCAAATGATTAACTAAAACCACGTCTGGTCATTTAAAATTGTTTCTCATTTAACATAATCTTAACTATATATTTGAAAATTCCACGGTCGTAGTTGGTTTTTATCTTCAAAAATTACACGGATAATATATTTAATCAATCAATATTTATATACAAGGAGTTTGGATTGGGTTTACAGAATAGAGAATAATGGACGAAAAAATAAATAAAGAATGATATGGGCGAGAAAAATAAAGAATAAAGAAATATGACAAAAATAAATATAAAGAATAGTGAAATAGGGACTGGTAAAATATATCGAATAGAGAAATATACGGCTGCTTAAAAATATTAAGAGTTATGGGATGTTAAACTATAAAAAAAATTATAAAGGAATACAAACAAATACGACTGTTGCAGTATATAATTGCAGTAGCATTTTTTGTTTGTTTGTGCACGTGCAAGAATTATGTCCGTGCAGAGAAACAAGAACCGGTTTGAACCGGTATAAATGAGACGATTCTGGCTCTGTAGGTGGCCGGCTCTTAGCATACGGTCCAATCAAACAAGTTTTATGTCTATATAGTCCTTAACATAAAATTATGATGAAGATTACTAAATGCTTAAGGAAGAAAGATGATCAGGAGGATTCATTAATTATACAGAAACACAAAAAATTGTATTGACTATAATAATTATTTCAACCGTATAGAAGATAAATTAGTCTACTGTACTTATATAGTTATACACAACACATTTTAGCCTATTGCAAAGCAAAATTTATGTTCCTATCCAATATACTCTTTATCCCGCGGGGTGGCCTCTTTTACAAGACCTATACCTATTGTATTTATGGTAACGTGTTCTAAACATTCATGAATTATTTGCCACTGGGCGTTAAGCAATCAATTACTATTTCCGTTTATTTCCTTAAAAACGGCTGTGAGTATAACAAAGCTGTAAGAGAGATACTAAAGGTTTCACTGGAATTAACACTATGGACGAGTTTTGTTTATTTATAAATAGCGAAAACTCGCTTTCATCCATCGTTTGAAAATAACGTACGTGGCAATTTCAAAGTGCGCCTTGCAAAACGCTATACGTTGGATGGATCGTGGGAATGTTCATTGAAGGTGTCGTTCATACCGGAATTAGAAGCCTAAACGAGACGTATGTACTTCTGTTCCGATTTCGTGCACCAGTCGTACGTTAGGGAAAATCTCTCCATATTCTCCAGTCGATACGATTAAATGAAGATATTACGGACGTGACGTTTGGGAAACCAGTCTATTTCACGGTAACCAGGAATGAATTGTATCACATCGAATTTGTTTTGAGATACGATCATCTTCAAATATGTCGTCTATAAGATGACCATGTATTTCTCTTGCTATATTTTCGAAGGAAGTGAAGTAAATCTATAACAGGAAACTACTCACTGTCATTTAGGAAATTACGAGTATGTTTAATTGCAATATTTGCTGCTAAGTGTATGTGTGGCCGCACGATCTTCAAAGACATATAAGAAGTAAGCATTCTTCCGATGAGCCACTATACCACCCAGGTGTTACCCAGCAGCAGCAAAAGCAGCAACAGCAGCAGCAGAAAAAGAAGCAGCAGCAGCAAAAGCAGCAGCAGAAGGCTTTCGTGTTTAGACACCCTTCTACCATGATTGTGTCCGGTCCAACGTCCTGCGATAAAACTTATTTTATGTTATTTGTTTCAACTAGGGATGGCAACGAGTACTCGAGTACTCGGGTACTCGCTCGGAAGGCCGAGTACTCGAGTACAGTTTTAGTACTCGGATACTCGTTTGCCTGTTATACATCTTGAGATATTACTCTTCATATTTTCACTCACTTTAGTTCCGTTGAAATGTCCCCTTAGTAATACTAAATACAATCAATTTACAACATAAATATGTTTGTCCTGAGGATACTATTTGTTATAGTAATACCAGCAACGTCCTTTCCTCCCGAGGCAATGTGTTCATGGTCACTACTTGTATCAAAAAATAGAAAGCCAAACAGTACTAGTCTTTCGTCTGAAATTGTTGACCAGATCATATTTCTTAACAAGAACAAAATCAAAGTGACCTGACTGTGGTGAACGCTACGCTACTGATAAGAGACATTTTACCGGTATTTTTACCGGTTTTTGTACACGGATCAACACTTTCATGGATTATTAATTAACTCATCACAAGCCGTAAAACTTACCTTTTTTTGTTAATCAAGACTTCTAGGTAAACGTGATTGGTATGAGATGTACATTTAAATTAATTTAATTACTCTTTATTTATATAAAAAAAAAACAGAGGATCAAGCTATGTTCTTAGTACGTTTGTCTTTCGTAAATATGTGTTTGATAGTAATAACAAAAACACTGCATCCCACCTAAAATCTAAATGTTTCAATAGACGTTTAAGATTCACCCGAGTACTCGCGAGTACTCGAGTATCATGAACGAGTATCCGAGTATTAAATTTCAAATCTTTTGACATCCCTAGTTTCAACACATAAAAAAACTGTGAAGTCCTAGTCCAGACAGGATCGTTTGGTTGTATAAAAGGTGGCAACCTCTTTACGAGGAAATACAACGAACATGCAGTGCTTCCGCGCGTTGAATTCATTCGTGGAATTCCTTTTGATCTCGAAAGGGACGATTTTTTCGATCCCAACATTCGAAACATGATCCTATTATATGACCTCATGTCGACATCGGACAAAGACTCCAGAATAAATGATTTGTTTACGGAAGGGTGTCACCATAGGAATTTATCGGTCGTCGTTTTTAACCAGAATGTATACTTTGTCAAAGACCCCACCCAGAGACGAAACTGTCATTATCTCATTCTCTTTAATAACCCCACTGATCGACAGCCCATCGTTACTCTTGGCCGACAGATGTATCCTTCTCGAGGGGACTTCTTTCTCCGGAAATTTGAAGAGGCAAAGAGGACACCTTTCGTGTACTTTCTTGTTGACCTAAAAGCTAGAACCCCCGAAGCCTCCAGATTGCACACAGAGGTCTTGCAGGTCGGTCAAGGGGATGACGACCGTATCTCGAATACTTTTGAAGACGATAGTTCGGTCTCATCAGACGAAGATATTGCCGACGAGACAACACATAGTTCGTCAGAGGATGCTGAAACACGGAAAGATCTCATCGCCTGTCAGGATTGTGGAGTACTTAGTGTTTGCTCACCTACGTGGATTAGAAGCCCAACGTCAGCAAGGTTGTGGGAATAAAAACGGCATTGCCCTTAACGATGACCGGGAAAGATGTAGAGGATGCTTTGAGTGGATTGCCCGTGACCGTTTGCTGTGCAGAAGACTTGCCTAGATATGTGAGCGACAGGCGTAGAAGGTTTGTGGTCAATACGGACAACTGTGATCAAAAGGGGAGTCATTGGGTTGCATTTCATTTCCCGGCATCGGGTCCATCAGAATTTTTCGACTCCTTAGAACGATTACCGGAAAAGTACCAACGCTATTTCAGAAATGTACTCATCGTCAATGGACCTAAATACTGTGTGGTTTGCAATCAAACAACCCAATGATTCAGATACATGTGGCCTGTATTGCATTTATTACGTCAAATTGAGATGTCGGGACTCGAGATGAAGGACATTATCAACAACTTTTCATCCACTGACACGATTCAGAATGACAGTAAACTCGTAGGTCTATTTGGTTAAATGAAAAATAATGATACAAAAAAAAAAATAATGAAAAAAGAAAGAAAAAAAAACAGAAGAAAAGAAAAAAAAATCTTAAAACACCTACATGGATGTATAGCAGGTCTCAAGTCTTGAAAAACTCTTTCTAGGGTCACTAAAAGTATCCACCCTGGAGGGTAGCCTGGTCAAAAATTAAGATATAGCGTCCAGGATTTAAGCCCAAATATGGCGTCGGCGTCTCGATGTCCGAGTAACATGGTCCAACCCGAAGTTTGCGTCTTGATTTCAGGGTCGACTATGGCGTCCGCTTTAAGGCCCAAATATGGCGTCGGCGTCTGCGCCAACTTTCGAATATGGCATCAGCGTCCGACGTCCACCTTAATGGGGGTCATTCTGTCCCACAAACACTACTGTTGTCTCATTGGCAATCATACAACATCTACTTTTTTATATTATATATATATTATCTATACGTATATATTTTCTATATACGAATTTTACATGTTTAGATGATGCAATGAAAATTCAGAAGATATGTGGTAATATTGCCAATGGGAAACTTATCCACCAAAGACAAACGAATGTGAATCAGCCATGAGTTACACATATGTATTCATGTAAAATGCTATTCAAACCCATTCCTGACTAGATGTGACGAAAAGAAACTAACAAGGGGCCCGATTAATGCGAAACGTTAAACGAAATCCATATCAAAGACAGCAAACCAATTAAACAATACAGTGCCCTTAATGTGTACCAACAGTATTTATGCTATACCTCCCGTCGGTGGTTAACAGCAATACAGTAATCCATGTACCTTATATCAAAAGTATTTTGGTTATCCTACCGTGCGTGTGTAACATTACAATATAGTGGCTCTATAGACCGTTATAACGTATTTGTCTATACGTACTGTGGGTAGTAACATACAGTATTGTGCTCTATACACCGTATATCAACAGTATTTTGTCTGTTACTAACGTCGGAAAGTTAACCATACCATATAGTGTACTCTATAACGTATCACCAGTATTTGTCGTATACCATACCGCATGATTAAACATACGATATTATTGCTTAATTATATATACGTCTATCAAGAGTTTTAGCCCTATACCTACTGTTAGTAAGTTAAATACAATATAGGTCTACTTGTATACCGATATCAACATATTGTATACCTAAAAATGTATAAAGCAGAATATAACGCTATATAGATAATTATCAAGTATTTTCTAAAACACCTACTGGTAGTTAACAGGTCGTATAGTGCTCCTATATAAGATTACCACCAGGAGTTTATAATGAAAAAAACAGTGTGGCGTGCCATTGATTGAACCATTAAATTCATCCATTGACTGGGACAATAAGGTTATCGTTGTTGTATCTACAGGCTCACTATGTACTTTTAAAGACACTAAACTATGGGGTCACCAAAGTTCTCAACAAGCTATCACTAATTAATTTCAAAAAACTAATCATGAAATAAACACGATTTTTGATTTATATCATATTATATAAATCAATACATAATGTTTATTCTGATAATTATTTTGAATATTGAATGGAAACTTATCCACCAAAGACAAACGAATGTGAATCAGCCATGAGTTACACATATGTATTCATGTAAAATGCTATTCAAACCCATTCCTGACTAGATGTGACGAAAAACGAAAACTAACAGCCCGATTAATGCTGAAACGATAAACGTAAAATCAATATCAAAGACAGCAACCATTAACAATACAGTGCTCCTATATATCGTCTACCAACAGTATTTATCTATACCTACCGTCGGTGGTTAACATGCAATACAGTACTCCAATGTACCGTATATCAACAGTATTTGTCTATACCTACCGTCGGTGGTTAACATACAATATAGTGCTCCTATATACCGTCTATCAACAGTATTTGTCTATACCTACTGTCGGTAGTTAACATACAGTATAGTGCTCCTATACACCGTATATCAACAGTATTTGTCTGTACCTACCGTCGGTGGTTAACATACAATATAGTGCTCCTATATTACCGTCTATCAACCAGTATTTGTCTATACCTACCGTCGGTGATTAACATACGATATAGTTGCCTTATA
Source organism: Mytilus edulis (assembly GCA_019925275.1). NCBI lineage: Eukaryota > Metazoa > Mollusca > Bivalvia > Mytilida > Mytilidae > Mytilus > Mytilus edulis. The sequence continues at coordinate 13,465,378 of CM034362.1, forward strand.
TATACCGTACTATCAAGAGTTTTAGTCTATACCTACTGTTAGTAGTTAACATACAATATAGTGCTCCTATATATACCGTCTATCAACATTATTTGTCTTTACCTACTATCGGTAGTTAACATGCAATATATTGCTCCTATATACCGTCTATTATCAGTATTTTTCTAAACCTACCGTCGGTAGTTAACATGCGAATATAGTGCTCCTATATACCGTCTACCAACAGTATTTATAATGAAATTCAAAACAGTGTGGCTGTGGCCATTGATTGACACATTAAATTCATCCATTGACTGGGACAATTAAGGTGAACGTTTGTATGTAACTACCACTGCTCACTATGTACTTTTTAAAGACACTTAAACTATGGGGTCACCAAAGGTTCTCAACAACTTAATAATTAATTCGAAAAAACTAATCAGAAATAACACGATGTTTTGATTTATATCAATTATATAAATCAAAACATAAAGGTTATTCCTGATTAATTTTTTTGAATTATTTTATAATTAAAGGCGTTAAGAAACCTTTGGTTACCCCACAGTTTAAATGTCTATCGTAGGTACGTCGTGAACAGTGGTAGTTACAGACAAACGTTCATGTAAATTGTCCCAGTCAATGGATGAATTTAATGTGTCAATCAATGGCCACAGCCACACTGTTTTGAATTTCATTTTATCTATACCTACCGTCGGTGGTTAACATGCAATACAGTACTCCTATTCACCGTATATCAACAGTATTTGTCTATAACTACCGTCAGTGGTTAACATACGAATTAGTACTCCTTCACACCGTCTATCAATAGTATTTGTCTATACCTACCGTTGGTGGTTAACATGCAATATAATGCTCCTATATACCGTCTATTATCAGTATTTTTCTATACCTACCGTCGGTAGTTAACATGCGATATAGTGCTCCTATATACCGTCTACCAACAGTATTTATCTATACCTACCGTCGGTGGTTAACATGCAATACAGTACTCCTATTTACCGTATATCAACAGTATTTGGCTATACCTACCGTCGGTGGTTAACATACAATATAGTGCTCCTATATACCGTCTATCAACAGTATTTGTCTATACCTACTGTCGGTAGTTAACATACAATATAGTGCTCCTATATACCGTCTATCAACAGTATGTGTCTATACCTACCGTCGGTAGTTAACATACAATATAGAGCTCCTATATACCGTCTATCAACAGTATTTATAATGAAATTCAAAACAGTGTGGCTGTGGCCATTGATTGACACATTAAATTCATCCATTGACTGGGACAATTAAGGTGAACGTTTGTATGTAACTACCACTGCTCACTATGTACTTTTTAAAGACACTTAAACTATGGGGTCACCAAAGGTTCTCAACAACTTAATAAAGTAATTCGAAAAACTAATCAGAAATAACACGATGTTTTGATTTATATCAATTATATAAATCAAAACATAAAGGTTATTCCTGATTAATTTTTTTGAATTATTCTATAATTAAAGGCGTTAAGAAACCTTTGGTCACAGTTTAAATGTCTATCGTAGGTGCGTCGTGAACAGTGGTAGTTACAGACAAACGTTCATGTAAATTGTCCCAGTCAATGGATGAATTTAATGTGTCAATCAATGGCCACAGCCACACTGTTTGGAATTTCATTCTATCTATACCTACCGTCGGTGGTTAACATGCAATACAGTACTCCTATTCACCGTATATCAACATTATTTGTCTATACCTACCGTCAGTGGTTAACATACGAATTAGTACTCCTTCACACCGTCTATCAATAGTATTTGTCTATACCTACCGTTGGTGGTTAACATGCAATATAATGCTCCTATATACCGTCTATTATCAGTATTTTTCTATACCTACCGTCGGTAGTTAACATGCGATATAGTGCTCCTATATACCGTCTACCAACAGTATTTATCTATACCTACCGTCGGTGGTTAACATGCAATACAGTACTCCTATTTACCGTATATCAACAGTATTTGGCTATACCTACCGTCGGTGGTTAACATACAATATAGTGCTCCTATATACCGTCTATCAACAGTATTTGTCTATACCTACTGTCGGTAGTTAACATACAATATAGTGCTCCTATATACCGTCTATCAACAGTATTTGTCTAATACCTACTGTCGGTAGTTAACATACAATATAGTGCTCCTATATACCGTCTATCAACAGTATGTGTCTATACCTACCGTCGGTAGTTAACATACAATATAGAGCGTCTATATACCGTCTATCAACAGTATTTATAATGAAATTCAAAACAGTGTGGCTGTGGCCATTGATTGACACATTAAATTCATCCATTGACTGGGACAATTAAGGTGAACGTTTGTATGTAACTACCACTGCTCACTATGTACTTTTTAAAGACACTTAAACTATGGGGTCACCAAAGGTTCTGAACAACTTAATAAAGTAATTCGAAAAACTAATCAGAAATAACACGATGTTTTGATTTATATCAATTATATAAATCAAAACATAAAGGTTATTCCTGATTAATTTTTTTGAATTATTTTATAATTAAAGGCGTTAAGAAACCTTTGGTCACAGTTTAAATATCTATCGTAGGTGCGTCGTGAACAGTGGTAGTTACAGACAAACGTTCATGTAAATTGTCCCAGTCAATGGATAAATTTAATGTGTCAATCAATGGCCACAGCCACACTGTTTTGAATTTCATTCTATCTATACCTACCGTCGGTGGTTTACATGCAATACAGTACTCCTATTCACCGTATATCAACAGTATTTGTCTATACCTACCGTCAGTGGTTAACATACGAATTAGTACTCCTTCACACCGTCTATCAATAGTATTTGTCTATACCTACCGTTGGTGGTTAACATGCAATATAATGCTCCTATATACCGTATATTATCAGTATTTTTCTATACCTACCGTCGGTAGTTAACATGCGATATAGTGCTCCTATATACCGTCTACCAACAGTATTTATCTATACCTACCGTCGGTGGTTAACATGCAATACAGTACTCCTATTTACCGTATATCAACAGTATTTGGCTATACCTACCGTCGGTGGTTAACATACAATATAGTGCTCCTATATAACGTCTATCAACAGTATTTGTCTAATACCTACCGGCGGTAGTTAACATACAATATAGTGCTCCTATATACCGTCTATCAACAGTATGTGTCTATACCTACCGTCGGAAGTTAACATACAATAATAGAGCTCCTATATACCGTCTATCAACAGTATTTGTCTATACCTACTGTCGGTAGTTAACATAAAGGAAAGTGCTCCTATACATCGTATATCAACAGTATTTGTCTGTACCTACCGTCGGTGGTAAACATACAATACAGTGCTCCATTACACAGTCTATTGACAGCTGTCTATACCTACCGTTGGTGATTAATATGCATATAGTGTTCCTATATACCGCCTATCAACATAATTTATCTATACCTACCGTCGGTGATTAACATGCAATAAAATGCTCCTATATACCGTCTATTATTTTATTTTTTTCTAAACCTACCGTCGGTAGTCAACATGCTATATATGCTCTATATACCGTCTATCACCAGTATTTTATCTATCGTAGTCTCTAACATGTCGGTAGTTAACAACAACTTCATAGTTAACATACCATATGGTAATACCGTCTATCAACAGTATGTTGTCTATACCTAACCGTCGGTGTTAACATACAATATAGTGCTCCTATATACCGTCTATCAACAGTATTTGTCTATACCTACCGTCGGTGGTTAACATACAATTATATGCTCCTATAACCGTCTATTAACAGTATTTGTCTATACCTACCGTCGGTGTTAACATACAATATAGTGCTCTACTATATACCGTCTATCAACAGTATTTGTCTATACCTACCGTCGGTGGTTAACATACAATATAGTGCTCCTATATACCGTCTACAACAGTATTTAGTCTATACCTACGTCGGTGGTTAACATACAATATAGTGCTCCTATATACCGTCTATCAAAGTATTTGTCTGTACCTACAGTTGGTGGTTAACATGCCATACAGTACTCCTATATACCGTAAATCAACAGTACCTGTCTATACCTACCATCGGTGGTTAACAAGCATTACAGTACTCCTATATACCGTCTATCAATACTATTTTTCTCTACCTACCGTCGGTGGTTAACATATAATACAGTGCACCTATATACCGTCTATTATCAGTATTTTTCTAAACCTACCATCGGTGGTTAACATGCAATATAGTGCTCCTATATACCGTTTATCAACACTATGTTTTTAACCTGTTTCTATACCCACCGTCGGTGGTTAACATGCAATACAGTGCACCTATATACTGTCTATCAACAGTATTTAGTCTATACCTACCGTCGGTGGTTAACATGACATATAGTACTCCTATATACCGTATATCAACAGTACCTGTCTATACCTATTGTCGGTGGTTAACATGCAATATAGTCCTCCTATATACTGTCTATCAACAGTATTTAGTATATACCTACCGTCGGTGGTTAACATGACATATAGTACTCCTATATACCGTATATCAACAGTACCTGTTTATACCTACCATCGGTGGTTAACAAGCAATACAGTACTCCTATATACCGTATATCAAAAGTATTTGTCTATACCTACCGTCGGTGGTTAACGTAAAATATAGTGCACTCTATTAAAATCATGTGTCTATACATACTGTCGGTGGTAAACATACAATAAAGTGCTCCTATAAACCGTCTATCAACAGTTTTCATTTATACCTACCGTCGATGGTCAATATTACGTATTATATGGTCCGTATATAGTGCTCATATATACCGTCTGTCAAAAGTATCTGAATTTACCTACCGTCGGTGGTTAACATACAATATAGCGCTCCCATATAAGGCCTAAATTAAAATATTATTTGTTTGCCCTTTTCCGACCCTATGTTTTGAAACAGGGTAGGTAGGTAGGTAAAATATTTTATTTTTTCCCAAAAAAAATAACTTGGCTCGGTATATTATTTTTCATGGGTAGGCAGGTAGGTTTAATATTTTATTTTATATATACAAAATCAGCATAATGTCATTTTTTAGATATAGAAATATCATTTTTGTCTGTTTTGTTTTTGCAAATAAGTTTTCTTGGACTATTAGTTTTGAAGAGAAAAAATATCACGTAGAATGTGAAGCACATATTCATATGCACTACTATTTCGTTTTCAAATATCAAAATATAGAGCTGTGCCTCATATCTTCAACTTTTACATGCCTGGAACTTTGAACTTGCACTTATATTCTGTACTACGTACCTTGTACGCTTACCTAAAGGTTTTCTGTAAGAGATAACTTTGTACTGGTAAGATATGTCCGGACAGACATACATTACTAGTAGAAAAAGTCCCTAGAGTGTTAAAAATTTCGTGTGTGCCTTTGTTTCCAATAAAAATGCTACAAGAATTAAAACATAATTGTCACGTAGTTTTAAACATCGCATTTATAAATGATTTGTATGGAAAACTTGGCGATTTTACTGCCAGATATTCTCTTCTTTACAGGGTTTTGTCACTTTTGGTTCATGTCAGATATAAATAATATAGCGGCATCGTTAACATAATCATCCTGATCTGCGCATCACAAAAGGCCATTCCTAGGCTGCATAGAACATGTAGAATACAACGTCCGTTTACAAATTAGTTTGTACACGTGTTGATAATTTTGTATCAAACGAACTTTTTTGTAAATGAACCCTGCTCTTTAAGTAATAAAGCCTTAATATACAGAGTAACGTACGTTATATCATTATTTCCTCGATTTCAAACAAATGCTTTGAAACTTCAAATGCAATTGTTCATGTCAAACGCTCAGGTGATACCAAACGGACTGGACCTTATACATTAAAGATAAAACCCGAGGATTCCGGTAAAAAAGTTTTGAGCGGGAAATACAAATATAAGATTTTTGGTAGGAACGAAAAAATAAAATAAAATAAAATCTTGCTGGTAAATACAAATAAAAGAATTTCAGGCGGAACGAATTTATAGGGTCGGTCGGTAAAGGGCAAACAAACAATATTTTAATTTAAGCCTAACGTCTATCAACAGTATTTGTCTATACCTACTGTCGATAGTTAACATACAATATAGTGCTTCTATATACCATCTATCAACAGTATTTGTCTATACCTACCGTCGGTGGTTTACATACAATATAGTGCTCCTACAATGTATATGCCGTCTATTAACAGTATTTGTCTATACCTACCGTCGGTGGTTAACATACAATATAGTGCTCCTATATACCGTCTATCAAGAGTTTTAGTCTATACCTACAGTCGGTAGTTAACATACAATATAGTGCTCCTATATACCGTCTATCACAAGTATTTGTCTATACCTACTGTCGGTAGTTAACATACAATATAGTGTTCCTATATACCGTCTATCAACAGTATTTGTCTATACCTACTGTCGGAAGGTAACATACAATATAGTGCACCTATATACCGTCTATCAACAGTATTTGTCTATACCTACCGTCGGTGGTTAACATACAATATAGTGCTCCTATATACCGTCTATCAGCAGTATTTGTCTATACCTACCGTCGGTGGTTAACATACAATATAGTGCTCCTATATACCGTCTATCACCAGTATTTGTCTATACCTACTGTCGGTAGTTAACATACAATATAGTGCTCCTATATACCGTCTATCACCAGTATTTTTCTATACCTACCGTCGGTGATTAACATACGATATAGTGCTATTACATATACCGTCTATCAAGAGTTTTAGTCTTTACCTACTGTTGGTAGTTAACATACAATACAGTGCTCCTATATACCGTCTATCAACAGTATTTGTCTATACCTACTTTCGGTAGTTAACATACAATATAGTGCTCCTACATGTGTATATACCGTCTATCAACAGTATTTGTCTATACCTACCGTCGGTGGTTAACATACAATATAGTGCGACTATAACCCGTCTATCAAGAGTTTTAGTATATACCTACTGTTGGTAGTTAACATACAATATAGTGCTCCTATATACCGTCTATCAAGAGTTTTAGTTTATACCTACTGTTGGTAGTTAACATACCATATAGTGCTCCTATATACCGTCTATCAACAGTATTTGTCTATACCTACCGTCGGTGGTTAACATGCAATATAGTCCTCCTATATACTGTCTATCAACAGTATTTGTCTATACCTACCGTTGGTGGTTAACATGCCATACAGTACTCCTATATATCGTCTATCAACAGTATTTGTCTGTACCTACCGTCGGTGGTTAACATGCCATACAGTACTCCTATATACCGTATATCAATACTATTTTTCTCTACCTATCGTCGGTGGTTAACATATAATACAGTGCACCTATATACCGTCTATTATCAGTATTTTTCTAAACCTACCATCGGTGGTTAACATGCAATATAGTGCTCCTATATACTGTCTATCAACACTATGTTTCTAACCTGTTTCTATACCCACCGTCGGTGGTTAACATGCAATACAGTGACAACAGTATTTGTCTATACCTATCGTCGGTGGTTAACATTTAATATAGTCCTCCAATATACTGTCTATCAACAGTATTTAGTCTATACCTACCGTCGGTGGTTAACATGACATATAGTACTCCTATATACCGTATATCAACAGTACCTGTTTATACCTACCATCGGTGGTTAACAAGCAATACAGTACTCCTATATACCGTATATCAAAAGTATTGGTCTATACCTACCGTCGGTGGTTTACGTAAAATATAGTGCTGTCTATTAAAATCATGTGTCCATACATACTGTCGGTGGTTAACATACAATAAAGTGCTCCTATAAACCGTCTATCAACAGTTTTCATTTATACCTACCGTCGATGGTCAATATAACGTATTATATGGTCCGTATATAGTGCTCATATATACCGTCTGTCAAAAGTATCTGAATTTACCTACCGTCGGTGGTTAACATACAATATAGTGCTCCTATATACCGTCTATTAACAGTATTTCTTTATACCTACCGTCGGTGGTTAAATATATTTATTAATAGTATCGGAAGCACATGACTTGTTTGTGTTTGTTTATGTTCAACACGTGTTGATGAGCACATGGTTGCATACCTGGTTTGTTATTGTATGATTTGATTGGCTATTGTATGTCGCAATGCAGGTATTCTACCCGTTTGTACGAGGGTAGGATCGTGATTCTCGTGCAGAATCTCATTATAAATATAAGATATTTTTATAACCAGTTATTCGAAGTTCTGCCTTTACAGAGTAGCATACCTTCCGTTTCGTTATACACATAATGACCGAAAACCACTCAGACGACGAGGACACTTTGCTTTTGCACGAGCCACCAGTACATTCAGGTGCCAAGTCTAGTTCTGTACCACAGATACGTGATCAAACTTTTGAACTTTTTACATCTTATTTTGATAGTAAGATTTCTTCTCTGAAGAACGAGTTAGTCTCCGGGAACGACTCCCTAGCTAAGAAGCTCAAGAAAGAGGTGTCTGTTAAGCTTAAGGGGGAAGGGAATCAGATTCAATACTCCTTCAACTCAGATATAGTTTCCGAATTGCAGAAACTTCAGAAGCGTACATCCGCGGAAGATTCCGTTAGCACCAATTTGATATCGGGCCTTATTCTTAAAATCAACAGGAGGAATAAATTAATTCGAATTGCCGACAAGTCGCCAGCAGGCTGGTCCACAGTCAGAGAATACGAAAGTGATGACCTGGCATCAGATTCAGAAGATGAAAAACGCTTACGGCAAGCAGAAAGCAGGGCCCTCAAGACAATCAAAGAAAAGAAAACCCGTGGAAAACCTTACTCAAAACCGTCCGCCACCGTTTCTAGACCTGCCAACCCTACTGATACTAGTAACAGTTACTATCAGCCTTACAACGCTACTCAGCAGCCCTTTCCGAGGTTCCGTCGCCGCGAGGCGACCCCATACGACACCTGTTACGAGTGTCACCAAACTGGCCACTTCAAGAGGAACTGCCCAAAAGCAACAAACAAACCAACCTTTGGAAACTTGTCAAAGTGAAAAGATACAAGATGAGTATATTTCTTTTGTTGACAATTTAATGCTATTTGGTCATAGTAATGTTCTCTTTCAACATGTTAAATATTTTGATAATATAGATTTTTCAAAAATCGCCAAAGGAGTAAAATCAAGCTTATTTAAACATATAGAGTTTTGGAAACACATTGGGGCCAACAAATTTGTGTTGGACACCATTGAAAAGGGTTATATAATTCCATTTATGAAACAACCCCCTCCAATGAAATTTCGGAATAATAAATCTGCTTTAAAAAATAGTTTGTTTGTAAATGAAGCGATAACTGAGTTAATTAGCAATGGCTGTATTCTAGAAGTACCATTTCAACCATTCGTCGTTAATCCTCTCAGTGTTGCTACACAAAAGACTGGTAAAAAGCGTTTGATTTTAGATTTAAGTGAATTGAATTTCTATGTTTTGAAAAACAAGGTAAAATTTGAAGATTGGAAAATTGCAATGGAATTCTTCCAAAAAGATCATTTTCTAATTAAATTTGATTTAAAATCTGGATATTTTCATTTGGACATCTGTAAAGAACAACAAACATATTTAGGTTTTTCCTGGAATAACAAGTTTTACTGCTTTTCTGTATTAGCTTTTGGTTTGAGTAGCGCCCCCTATATATTCACTAAATGTTTGAGACCAATGGTAAAGTATTGGCGAGAAAATGGTGTTAATATTGTTCTTTATCTGGACGATGGATTAGGCATGGATGAAGGTTATAAAAATTGTAAAGATACTTCTGAATTTGTAAAGTCATCACTTAAACTGGCTGGATTTATTGTCAATGAAGAAAAATCAATTTTTGAACCGGTTCAGTGTTTAGAATGGTTAGGATTGATTTGGGATTCTAAAGATTTTACTTAAAAGGTGCCAGAGCGCAGAATTAAAGACACTAAAAAATTCTCTTGATATTATACTAAAATCATTTTCAAATTTGAACGCACGTATGCTGGCTCAATTTGCCGGAAGAATTATATCAATGTCACCAGTTATGGGTAATGTCACAAATTTAATGACGAGGCATATATATTTCGCGATAGAAAACAGAAAAACGTGGGATTCAAAACTATATTTAGTATATGAAAAATGTGTATTAGCTGAATTGAAATTTTGGCAGGAAAACTTGTTGGAGCTTAATGAGAAGCGTTTATTGAATGATTCTTTACCGAGAATTATGATATATTCAGATGCAAGTAATGTAGCTTTAGGTGCATATACTGTTGAATCAAATGAAAAGATTTTTCATTGTATGTTGAATGAAAATGAGAAAAAATTGAGTTCCACTTGGCGTGAACTCAGGGCTATTCAGTTATCGTTGAATTCGTTTGAACACGATCTGAAATGTAAAATAGTTAAATGGCATACAGACAACCAAAATTGTGTAAATATAATCAATAAAGGCAGTACAAAGTTGCATTTACAACATTTAGCTTATGATATTTTTAGAACATGTACAAGGTCGGGTATCACGTTGTGTCCTACTTGGATACCTCGGTGTGAAAATTTCAAAGCTGACTTCATATCTAAAATGGTTGATATTGATGACTGGCAAACCTCGTTTCAGTTTTTTACTTTCATGAATGAAATTTGGGGTCCTTACACAATCGATAGATTTGCCAATTTTCATAATACTAAACTGAAAAGGTTCAACTCAAAATTTTGGAATCCAGGAAGCACTGCTATTGACGCTTTTGCTCAAAATTGGACAATGGAAAATAATTGGATGGTTCCTCCGATAAGTTTAGTGGCTAAAAGTATTAAACATCTCATTCTCTGTAGAGCTGAGGGAACATTGATCGTTCCAAAATGGCCTTCATCGGCATTTTGGTCTTTGATTTTTAATAGAAGATTGGAATTTCAACCTTACGTTATAGAAGTTCTTGATTTTTCATCAGGTCAGAATATATTTGTTCAAGGACAGAATAAAAACTCCATTTTTGGTACCAAGCATTTTAAGTCTGATATACTGGCAATTAAGATGAAAGCGACTTAATGATGTTCGAGTTTATTTGTACATATTGTTAATTGTTTACAATATGTAAAATTTGCATTGTATTGCAAATTTGGTTCTGACACGGCTATGTATGTTGATATAGCAAGAATACATGTAGTTAGATGTATGACACGGCTATATATGTTGATATAGCAAGGTCTAGTGAATAGTACGATGTATATGAGATATATAAAAAAAAAAAAAAAAAAAAAAAAAAAAAAAAAGTTTTATAATATTATTATTTGTTTATTTTATTTATACGTTTTGCAGATGTTTTTAGTACTGGTCGTTGGTCTAAGGATAAAATACCACAGAATGAAGCTCTTAGCAATCTTGCAAAATGTCTTCCAGATTATTGTTTAAATTCTAGAGCTGATAATACTAGAAAGAAATACAGGTATGCATTTAATAGCTTTTGTAAATGGTGTAATTTATTTAATATAAAGCCTTTACCGGCATCAGATTACAATGTCTCATTATATTTGATTCACTTACGAAAAAATTATAATTCTTCTGCAAAGATAGATGAAGCATATTATGCCATTCAATGGACACACAAATTAGCTGGATATGTAAATCCTTGTGATTCTTTTCTTTGTACTTCCGTAAAAGAAGGTACACAAAGGTCAATCGGTCATCACATTGTAAACAAGAAGGAACCAATAACTCCTCATATTCTTAATCAACTGGTTTTGAAATACGGCAATACAAATAGTACTTTAAATCATAGAAGAATAGCATGTATGTGTCTCGTTAGCTATGCCGGATTTTTAAGATTTTCAGAATTAGTTAATTTAAAAAGGTCAGATGTTTCATTTCATTCATTATATATGTCTTTATTCATCGAAAAAAGCAAAACGGACCAACAAAGAGCAGGAACTCATGTTTTTATTTCCAAAACATATTAGGTTACCTGTCCAGTCCAAATGTTAGAGACATACTTGAACCAAGCGAACATTAAACACGATTCTGTAGAATTCATATTTAGATCAGTTTTATATCGTAAAAAGACTAACACGTACGTGCTAAGGGGTCATGCGCCTTTGTCTTATACAAGAGCCAGAGAAGTACTGTTAGAGGCTTTAGAATCTTTGGGATTAGACAAATCAAAATTTGGTTTGCATAGTTTAAGAGCAGGTGGAGCAACAGCTGCGGCTGCTGCTGGTATTCAAGATAGAATATTTAAGAAACACGGTAGATGGTCTTCAGATACAGCAAAAGACGGATATGTGCGTGAAAATATTTCTGAAAAACTACTCGTTACTAAGAATCTTGGCTTGTAATTTTCATACCAGTTTTTTCTTATCTACTTTGTCATTTCGAAAGTGTGCTACTCACAAGGAGAGCTCATTCCTATTGTATACATGTGTTGAGTTTTATTGACTAAATAATTTATGTTCGGTTAAGCTTGGCGAATTAGAACATAAATATATTTATTAATAGTATCGGAAGCACATGACTTGTTTGTGTTTGTTTATGTTCAACACGTGTTGATGAGCACATGGTTGCATACCTGGTTTGTTATTGTATGATTTGATTGGCTATTGTATGTCGCAATGCAGGTATTCTACCCGTTTGTACGAGGGTAGGATCGTGATTCTCGTGCAGAACCTCATTATAAATATAAGATATTTTTATAACCAGTTATTCGAAGTTCTGCCTTTACAGAGTAGCATACCTTCCGTTTCGTTATACACATCCCCCACCCACCCCACCCATTTTGATAGATTTAAGTTAGACAGTAATGATGTGACAAGATATATTGTAATAATAATGTATTTATTGTGTTTTGTAGATTGTTGTTGATTTTGATTTTTAGTGGGATGGAGTCCCGATACGGTGTTTTGTTATATTGAGAAAATTGTGTGATTTACTAGGAGTAATTTGATGCAGATGGATGTTTGAATGACAATTGAAATATGAATATATATGAAATGGTTTGTTGTTTGAAGAAAAATAAAGTTTAAGTGTGCTACTCACAAGGAGAGCTCATTCCTATTGTATACATGTGTTGAGTTTTATTGACTAAATAATTTATGTTCGGTTAAGCTTGGCGAATTAGAACATAACGTAAAATATAGTGTTCCTTTATATACCGTCTTTCAATAGTATTTCTTTATACCTACTGTCGGTGGTTAACATAGAATTTAGTGCTCCTATATACCGTCTATCAACCGTATTTGTCTATACCTACCGGCGGTTGTTATCAAAACAAACTATTTTCAATCGACGGTCCAAAGTTTCGTATCTATACTTCACTCTGAATGACCGATGACATTCATTTGAACAGTAACATTCCCTATTGTATTCATTATTTAGTTTTCTCCCTGAACTTGTCTGAAATATTTGCGGCTGTACTGATGGCAAACAACAATCATTCAATTTCTTAAAGTACTTCTTAATCTAAATAATATATTATTTTTTAATCTAACCAGGAATATGTGATCGGTGAATGTACGTATGACAATTACGCCAATTTTGAAAAAGCATATTTTTTTTCATTTGCGCACATTGACGTTTTTTAATTTGCGCCAAATTGATTCGAAAGGTTAGGTCTGATAAATTTAGATGATAAAATTAAACTTGTTTAACCAAACGCAGCAGTTCAATGAACACAAGCTACAATATAGATAAATGTGTGTATAGACACATGTTGAGATCATGGGTATCATCATTTAATCACACTTCTGGTACCCGAACATTTACTTTCATATATGGAACCGATGCCATAAAGAAAAAAACAGGCTTTAACTTATAAAAACTTTGATAAAAAAGGGGATGATTTATTGTAGGGAAGATATCACAAGGTTGCAGTTCAACAGAAGTGTTGCATGACAATACTCAGTTAAAACAGATTTGTGCATATGCAAATGTGCTTTTTATGTCAAACTGTTACAATCTTATTTTATAAAGTGCTACTTCAAGTGTGATGTACACTTGCAATAAACTTATCCTGCTTTCAATCCCCCTCCTCCTCCCCGTCACGTGTGAGCAAGTGGCAGGTGGCAAAAGGCCAGAAGGAATATTTTTGTTATTATATAAATAAATTCTATACATCTTATATGCCGAAAACACAAATACATAGTATATTTTAAAAGACAATTGGTTTAATTAGATTAAGTATTTTATGATTTTCTTCACGAAAATTGATAATTTCCTTTGAACTTGTACGTTACATATAGACAACAAGCCAGTGAATTTCTTCTTGCTTGGATTCATAACATAGTAATTTGGTACAAACTTTGATCTAAGAGCAGAAACATCAGCATTTTTACAGGTAAACAATATATGAAACTCATCCCCTATTCCCTCATTACATAATGTACATATTCTATTTTCCCTCGCGATCGACGCCCATCTACCCGTCTCAATAGGTAACTTCAAATTCGAGCATCGAAGTTTAGATATGTAATATCTGTCCTTGGGTAATAATCGCAATAGATACGGTTCCAAACCAAACTCGAGTTTGAATAAAGAATAGAATTCACCCCTATCAGATCAAATTGGTGTTTTCTTTCTTTTTTTCGTTCAGTTTTATCTAGTCCATTTGTTCATTTGACTCTGTTTCCATCACGACTAAGATTCATTTTAATTAATAATGTAAAGTCGTTCAGGTTTTTGTTTTATTATATAAAAAAAGAAGATATGGCATGATTGCCAATGAGACAACTCTCTAAAAGAGACAAAGTGACACCGGAATTAACTATTAAAAAAAACTTTTAACAGATCACGGTACGCTGACGGTACAGATGTCTGTAAATTCAGAAATTAATGCGAGGTTTTTATTATTGCGACAATAATTAAGACTCGCATTTTGAAGTATTGCGTTTGAATTAATCAGGATTTTGTGAGCTTGCTACTTGGCGTGTTGTTGTTGTGTGTACTTGCTATGGGAACTACTTATGACTGTGCAGTTTGTATAATGTGTGCGACCAATTTGTGTCTGACCAATGTACTGACTGATAACCTCTGACTGTGTACGATAACCTCTGACTGGTTGACTGGAAAAATACAGACAATTCGAAATATATAACTTTATTTGTTGATGGTCGCTTTGCAAGTCTAATATATTATACATTACACAATAGACATGATAGAATGATATATAATATATAACACAACATAATGACATTGGAATAGCAATCACACAATTCTTTACACGGATACAAATAAAATACTGAAACATTGTATCGGGCCAAGCAGAAGTCACATTTAATCTGAATAATGATACGACATCATTAATGACTGATTTATGAAATAGAATGGGGAAACTAGCAGAATATTGAATGACGGGGGAAACTAACTTGAAACATAATAAAAGAATGACTAAAGTCACTTGCCTTACTTACTAAAACAGATCTCAATATATGATAGCTTATTTAATACCAAATATAGATTTTGACTAAGTTTCAATGCTCAATTTAGACTGACTGTATTCTGTATACACACTTAATAAAACTTGCTTATCAAAGCTGTAACAAGACAATAGGAATTGTGACTTATGATAACGAAGAATAAAGACAATATAACATTACAATAATTAATTAAACGTGCTATTTACATAAAAACAGTGGCTTGCTGCAGTTTCATATGTTTGACTCGGATCACCCTCGATGAGGAGACATCTCAACCTTTCGACATGACAAGAATATTGATTGCATGATTACGCTTGAATTATGAATTGAATTTACCTTCAGAGTCTATGACAAACATGACATAAGAACTTAATAAAGAGAAACCCATGTTGATTTAATATCTGAGTTGACTGAAAACGCTGTTTTCAAATGGGAGGTAACTCTTTATTGAACTGCCTAAAAACCTGACTATACCTTGCAGCAGCGCACTGATACTTTCATTAATAAAATACATTGAATAAAGTAGGAAAACTAACTACGCTAAAATAAGACAAATAACTTGTCCTTTTCATACACATAAAAACAATAATTACATATGTACATTTAATAACTGATACACTTCCTTAGCTGAAGATTGAAATCATTCCTTTAAATGTAAAACTAGACTGAACATAACAATACGTTACGAATGCAACTCTACTTAAACGTTTTATTTAATTTAACATTTAAAAGACCTAACTTGAATTACTTAGATAGAAACGTGAAACAATTATTATCATAATTATTTACATTATTTAGATTTTATAAAACATTGTAAAATGACTTGATTATTTTAAGTTTAGATATGAACTCTGTTAAAATCAGTTTCTGAATAATTTAGAATATTAGTTTTCACTAAACATAATATAAATTAACTTCTTATATTTGAAATATTAAATAACTTTTAATATTTGCACTCACCTGGAAAAATACAGACAATTCGAAATATATAACTTTATTTGTTGATGGTCGCTTTGCAAGTGACCACAAACGCCACCAAAAATACTAAGGTCATGTGACTTTGTTTCCAGGTGAGGCACAAGAAAGTTTATTTCTTAATTTAACAAAGCATTAACTGATTGAGATCCCTTGACGGTCCTCATGCCTCATTACATCATAAATATTTATCGCTTGGGTTTTAGGCTGAATAAGCGCTAATTGAAAAGACTCTAAGATTAATTGTTCTTTACATAAGAGAAATCTAAAGACTATGTAAAGCTGTGACTTTATCTATTATTTATCAAAAGTCTTATTTCCTTCTTTGTGAAATCTATTTGACACTTACATGGCTTAATTTTAAATTATAACACAAAAAGCTTTGTAAACGAAAATCGTTACATGTTAATAAATTGACACATTTATTTCTTTATCCAATTTTTACTTAAATAATTGAATTTATTTATTTCATATAAAATTTAATTGTAAATTTTATAAATAAGTTAATAAGACGTGATGTCCACTTTTGCCCTGTCACAATTTTTTCTTAATCGTTGTAATCAAAATCTCATTTCAGGCTATAATGACACTCATCGCATTAAATATTTAACAATTGCACGCAACAAATTCATATTCAAAGACTATGAATTTGATGTATATTTGACAAGATTAGTTCGTTCAAGTTATCAAAAATTCTATAATTAGTGTATTATTCTCCCAAGTTTATTTGAAAAGGTATAATTCCTCTATACAAATGGCAAAATCTTTCATAAAATATCCAGTAAGTTGGATAAACGTTTACCAAATCATCCCAATACAGTTTGATTTATATATTCACTTTGCTATTCCGTCTTTGCACAGTGATATAGTTCATT
This sequence comes from Mytilus edulis, assembly GCA_019925275.1. NCBI lineage: Eukaryota > Metazoa > Mollusca > Bivalvia > Mytilida > Mytilidae > Mytilus > Mytilus edulis. The sequence goes on from CM034362.1 coordinate 13,482,675, forward strand.
TTGCGTCATCCTATATTCTAGCAAAGGGAGATTATCTCAGCATCACCGTTACATTAGTAATAGCTCTCGTACATAAAATAGTTAGCTCGAACTGTATGATCCTGTGTGAATCTGATCTTTATATTAAAAGTGCATAAATGGTTCACATATGGGTCTTATTTAAACATTAAACAGTATCAAAACAATTAGTGCATTATAATATAACCAAATAGGCATGCAAAAAAGAATCAATAGGCAAAATATGCTTGTCTACCGTCTAATTCTAATTGCTATTATTTACTGTATTGTACATAGCTCAATTCCATTCCATTCCATTCAATTTTATTTATTTTTTAATTTTCAGAAGAAAACAGTATTTCTAACAATTAAATTGAATTAATTTGATATGACGTTGACACACGGTAATCACTCTCATGTTTTTATTTACATCGCTGTCAATCATCCGGTAAAGATGAATATTCATTACTACCCTCGGTAGTTAACGTCCCTCGATGGTTAACTTTAAGTGCCTACCTCAATGGGTCTCTGCTGGAAAGTTGTCGCATTAGACAATCATACCACATCTCCTTATCTTTATATGGTTACATTCTAGAATCAGAATGTTTTTCCCCTACGTCAATTGGTCTCTTGTGGTAGAAAGTTGTCGCATAAGTAATCATACCACATCTCCTTATCTTTATATGGTTACATTCTAGAATCAGAATGTTTTCCCCCTACGTCAATTGGTCTCTGGTGGTGGAAAGTTTTTGCATTAGACAATCATACCACACCTCCGTACCTTTATATGGTTACATTCTAGTATCAGATTGTTTTCCCCTATGTCAATTGGTCTGTGGTGGAAAGTTGTCGCATAAGCAATGATCATACCACATCTCCTTATTTTTTTATGGTTACATTCTAGTATCAGATTGTTTCCCCTTTACGTCAATTGGTCTCTGGTGGTGGAAAGTTATTGCATAACTAATCATACCACATCTCCTTATTTTTATATGGTAACATTCTTGTATCAGATTTTTTCCCTCTGACGTCAATTGGTCTCTGTTGGTGGAAAGTTGTCGCGTTAGCAATCATACCATATCTCCTTATTTTTATATAGTTCCATTCTATTTAACATACTAGTATCAGATTGTTTCCCACCTACGTCAATTGGTCTTTTGTGGAAAGTTTTCGCATAAGCAATCATATCACATCTTCTTATTTTTATATGGTTACATTCTAGTATCAGATTGTTTCCCCTCTCCGTCAATTGGTCTCTGGTGGAAAGTTGTCCCATTAGCAATCATACCACATCTTCTCATTTTATATGGTTACATTCTAGTATAAGATTGTTTTCCCCTACGTCAGTAGGTCTCTGGTGGAAAGTGGCATTAGCAATCATACCACATCTCCTCATGTTATATGGTTACATTATAGTATAAGATTGTTTTCCCCTACGTCAATTGGTATCTGGTGGTGGAACGTTGTCGCATTAGCAATCAAACCACATCTCCTTATCTTTATATGGTTACATGCTAGTATCATAATGTTTTCCACTACGTCAATTGGTCTCTGGTGGTGGAATGTTGTCGCATAAGCAATCATACCACATCTCCTTATCTTTATATGGTTACATTCTAGTGTAAGATTGATTTCCCCCTACGTCAATAGGTCTCTGCTGGAAAGTTGTCGCATTAGACAATCATACCACATCTCCTTATCTTTATATGGTTACATTCTAGAATCAGAATGTTTTTCCCCTACGTCAATTGGTCTCTTGTGGTAGAAAGTTGTCGCATAAGTAATCATACCACATCTCCTTATCTTTATATGGTTACATTCTAGAATCAGAATGTTTTCCCCCTACGTCAATTGGTCTCTGGTGGTGGAAAGTTTTTGCATTAGACAATCATACCACACCTCCTTACCTTTATATGGTTACATTCTAGTATCAGATTGTTTTCCCCCTATGTCAATTGGTCTGTGGTGGAAAGTTGTCGCATAAGCAATGATCATACCACATCTCCTTATTTTTTTATGGTTACATTCTAGTATCAGATTGTTTCCCCTTTACGTCAATTGGTCTCTGGTGGTGGAAAGTTATTGCATAACTAATCATACCACATCTCCTTATTTTTATATGGTAACATTCTAGTATCAGATTTTTTCCCTCTGACGTCAATTGGTCTCTGTTGGTGGAAAGTTGTCGCGTTAGCAATCATACCATATCTCCTTATTTTTATATAGTTCCATTCTATTTAACATACTAGTATCAGATTGTTTCCCACCTACGTCAATTGGTCTTTTGTGGAAAGTTTTCGCATAAGCAATCATATCACATCTCCTTATTTTTATATGGTTACATTCTAGTATCAGATTGTTTCCCCTCTCCGTCAATTGGTCTCTGGTGGAAAGTTGTCCCATTAGCAATCATACCACATCTTCTCATTTTATATGGTTACATTCTAGTATAAGATTGTTTTCCCCTACGTCAGTAGGTCTCTGGTGGAAAGTGGCATTAGCAATCATACCACATCTCCTCATGTTATATGGTTACATTCTAGTATAAGATTGTTTTCCCCTACGTCAATTGGTATCTGGTGGTGGAACGTTGTCGCATTAGCAATCAAACCACATCTCCTTATCTTTATATGGTTACATTCTAGTATCACATTGATTTCCCCCTACATCAATAGGTCTCTGGAGGAAAGTTGTTGCATTAGCAGTCATACCACATCTCCTTATTTTTATATGGTTACATGCTAGTATCATAATGTTTTCCACTACGTCAATTGGTCTCTGGTGGTGGAATGTTGTCGCATAAGCAATCATACCACATCTCCTTATCTTTATATGGTTACATTCTAGTGTAAGATTGATTTCCCCCTACGTCAATAGGTCTCTGCTGGAAAGTTGTCGCATTAGACAATCATACCACATCTCCTTATCTTTATATGGTTACATTCTAGAATCAGAATGTTTTTCCCCTACGTCAATTGGTCTCTTGTGGTAGAAAGTTGTCGCATAAGTAATCATACCACATCTCCTTATCTTTATATGGTTACATTCTAGAATCAGAATGTTTTCCCCCTACGTCAATTGGTCTCTGGTGGTGGAAAGTTTTTGCATTAGACAATTATACCACACCTCCTTACCTTTATATGGTTACATTCTAGTATCAGATTGTTTTCCCCCTATGTCAATTGGTCTGTGGTGGAAAGTTGTCGCATAAGCAATGATCATACCACATCTCCTTATTTTTTTATGGTTACATTCTAGTATCAATTGTTTCCCCTTTACGTCAATTGGTCTCTGGTGGTGGAAAGTTATTGCATAACTAATCATACCACATCTCCTTATTTTTATATGGTAACATTCTAGTATCAGATTTTTTCCCTCTGACGTCAATTGGTCTCTGTTGGTGGAAAGTTGTCGCGTTAGCAATCATACCATATCTCCTTATTTTTATATAGTTCCATTCTATTTAACATACTAGTATAGATTGTTTCCCACCTACGTCAATTGGTCTTTTGTGGAAAGTTTTCGCATAAGCAATCATATCACATCTCCTTATTTTTATATGGTTACATTCTAGTATCAGATTGTTTCCCCTCTCCGTCAATTGGTCTCTGGTGGAAAGTTGTCCCATTAGCAATCATACCACATCTTCTCATTTTATATGGTTACATTCTAGTATAAGATTGTTTTCCCCTACGTCAGTAGGTCTCTGGTGGAAAGTGGCATTATCAATCATACCACATCTCCTCATGTTATATGGTTACATTCTAGTATAAGATTGTTTTCCCCTACGTCAATTGGTATCTGGTGGTGGAACGTTGTCGCATTAGCAATCAAACCACACTCCTTATCTTATAGGTTACATTCTAGTATCACATTGATTTCCCCTACATCAATAGGTCTTGGAGAAAGTTGTTGCATTAGCAGTCATACACATCTCCTTATTTTATATGGTTACATGCTAGTATCATAATGTTTCCACTACGTCAATTGTCCTGGTGGTGAATGTTTCGCATAACAATCATACCACATCTCCTTATCTTTATATGGTACATTCTAGTGTAAGATTGATTTCCCCTACGTCAATAGTCTCTGCTGGAAAGTTGTCGCATTAGACAATCAACCACATCTCCTATCTTTATATGGTTACATCTAAATCAGATGTTTTTCCCTACGTCAATTGGTCTCTTGGTAGAAAGTTGTCGCAAGTAATCATACCACATCTCCTTCTTTATATGTTACATTCAGAATCAGAATGTTTCCCCCTACGTCAATTGTCTCTGGTGGTGAAAGTTTTTGCATTAACAATTACACACTCTTACCTTTATATGGTTACATTAGTATCAGATTGTTTTCCCTATGTCATTGGTCTGTGGGAATTGTCGATAAGCAATGATCATACACATCCTTATTTTTTTATGGTTACATTTAGTATCAATTGTTTCCCTTTACGTCAATTGGTCTTGGTGGTGAAAGTTATTGCATAACAATCTACCACATCTCCTATTTTTATATGGTAACATTCTAGTATCAGATTTTCCCTCTGACGTCAATTGTCTCTGTGGTGGAAAGTTGTCGCTTAGCATCATACCATATCTCCTTATTTTTATATAGTTCCATTCTATTTAACATACTAGTATCAGATTGTTTCCCACCTACGTCAATTGGTCTTTGTGGAAAGTTTTCGCATAAGCAATCATATCACATCTCCTTATTTTTATATGGTTACATTCTAGTATCAGATTGTTTCCCCTCTCCGTCAATTGGTCTCTGTGGAAAGTTGTCCCATTAGCAATCATACCACATCTTCTCATTTTATATGGTTACATTCTAGTATAAGATTGTTTTCCCCTACGTCAGTAGGTCTCTGGTGGAAAGTGGCATTAGCAATCATACCACATCTCCTCATGTTATATGGTTACATTCTAGTATAAGATTGTTTTCCCCTACGTCAATTGGTATCTGGTGGTGGAACGTTGTCGCATTAGAATCAAACCACATCTCTTATCTTTATATGGTTACATTCTAGTATCACATTGATTCCCCTACATCAATAGTCTCTGGAGGAAAGTTGTTGCATTAGCAGTCATACCACATCTCCTTATTTTATAGGTTACATGCTAGTATCATAATGTTTTCCACTACGTCAATTGGTCTCTGGTGGTGGAATGTTGTCGCATAAGCATCATACCCATCTCCTTATCTTTATATGGTTACATTCTAGTGTAAGATTGATTTCCCCTACGTCAATAGGTCTCTGCTGAAAGTTGTCGCATTAGACAATCATACCACATCTCCTATCTTTATAGGTTACATTCTAGAATCAGAATGTTTTTCCCCTACGTCATTGGTCTCTTGTGTAGAAAGTTGTCGCATAAGTAATCATACCACATCTCCTTATCTTTATATGGTTCATTCTAGAATCAGAATGTTTTCCCCTACGTCAATTGGTCTCTGGTGGTGGAAAGTTTTTGCATTAGACAATTATACCACACCTCCTTACCTTTATATGGTTACATTCTAGTATCAGATTGTTTTCCCCCTATGTCAATTGGTCTGTGGTGGAAAGTTGTCGCATAAGCAATGATCATACCACATCTCCTTATTTTTTTATGGTTACATTCTAGTATCAGATTGTTTCCCCTTTACGTCAATTGGTCTTGGTGGTGGAAAGTTATTGCATAACTAATCATACCACATCTCTTATTTTTATATGGTAACATTCTAGTATCAGATTTTTTCCCTCTGACGTCAATTGGTCTCTGTTGGTGGAAAGTTGTCGCGTTAGCAATCATACCATATCTCCTTATTTTATATAGTTCCATTCTATTTAACATACTAGTATAGATTGTTTCCACCTACGTCAATTGGTCTTTGTGGAAAGTTTCGCATAAGCAATCATATCACATCTCTTATTTTTATATGGTTACATTCTAGTATCAGATTGTTTCCCCTCTCCGTCATTGGTCTCTGGTGGAAAGTTGTCCATTAGCATCATACACACTTCTCATTTTATATGGTTACATTCTAGTATAAGATTGTTTTCCCCTACGTCAGTAGGTCTCTGGTGGAAAGTGGCATACAATCATACAATCTCCTCATGTTAATGGTTACATTCTAGTATAAGATTGTTTTCCCTACGTCATTGGTATCTGGTGGTGAACGTTGTCGCATTAGCAATCAAACCAATCTCCTTATCTTATATGGTTACATTCTAGTATCACATTGATTTCCCCTACATCAATAGTCTCTGAGAAAGTTGTTGCATTAGCAGTCATACCACATCTCTTATTTTTTATGGTTACATGCTAGATCATAATGTTTCCACTACGTCAATGGTCTCTGGTGGTGGAATGTTGTCGCATAAGCAATCATACCAATCTCCTTATCTTTATATGGTTACATTCTGTGTAAGATTGATTTCCCCCTACGTCAATAGGTCTCTGCGGAAAGTTGTCGCATTAGACAATCATACCACATCTCCTTATCTTATATGGTTACATTCAAATCAGAATGTTTTTCCCCTACGTCAATTGGTCTCTTGTGGTAGATAAGTTATCGCATAAGTAATCATACCACATCTCCTTATCTTTATATGGTTACATTCTAGAATCAGAATGTTTTCCACCCTACGTCAATTGGTCTCTGGTGGTGGAAAGTTTTTGCATTAGACAATTATACCACACCTCCTTACTTTTATGGTTACATTCTAGTATCAATTGTTTTCCCCCTATGTCAATTGGTCTGTGGTGGAAAGTTGTCGCATAGCAATGATCATACCACATCTCCTTATTTTTTATGTTCATTCTAGTATCAAATTGTTTCCCCTTTACGTCAATTGTCTCTGGTGGTGGAAAGTTATTGCATAACTAATCATACCACATCTCCTTATTTTATATGGTAACATTCTAGTAATCAGAATTTTTCCCTCTGACGTCAATTGGTCTCTGTTGTGGAAAGTTGTCGCGTTAGCAATCATACCATATCTCCTTATTTTTATATATTTTCCATTCTATTTAACATACTAGTATCAGATTGTTTTTGTCCCACCTACGTCAATTGGTCTTTTGTGGAAAGTTTTCGCATAGACAATCATATCACATCTCCTTACTTTTATATGGTTACATTCTAGTATCAGATTGTTTCCCCTCTCCGTCAATTGGTCTCTGGTGGAAAGTTGTCCCATTAGCAATCATACCACATCTTCTCATTTTATATGGTTACATTCTAGTATAAAGATTGTTTTCCCCTACGTCAGTAGGTCTCTGTGTGGAAAGTTGGCATTAGCAATCATACCATCTCCTCTATGTTATATGGTTACATTCTAGTATAAGATTGTTTTCCCCTACGTCAATTGGTATCTGTGTGGAACGTTGTCGCATTAGCAATCAAACACATCTCCTTATCTTTATATGGTTACATTCTAGATCAATTGATTTCCCCCTACATCAATAGCGTCTCTGGAGTAAAGTTGTTGCATTAGCGTCATACACATCCTTATTTTTATATGGTTACATGCTAGTATCAAATGTTTTCCACTACGTAAAAATTGGTCTCTGGTGTTGGAATGTTGTCGCATAAGCAATCATACCACATCTCCTTATCTTTATATGGTTACATTCTAGTGTAAGATTGATTTCCCCCTACGTCAATAGTCTCTGCTGGAAAGTTGTCGCATTAGCAATCATACCACTCTCCTTGATCTTTAATGGTTACATTATAGAATCAAACATGTTTTTCCCTACGTCAATTGGTCTCTTGTGGTAGATAAGTTGTCCGCATAAGATCATACCACATCTCCTTATCTTATATGTTACATTCTTATCTTAATGTTTTCCCCTACGTCAATTGGTCTCTGGTGGTGGAAAGTTTTGCATTAGACAATCAAAACCACTCCTCCTACCTTTATATGGTTACATTCTAGTATCAGATTGTTTTCCCCCTATGTCAATTGGTCTGTGGTGGAAAGTTTTTCGCATAAGCAATGATCATACCACATCTCCTTATTTTTTATCGTTACATTCTAGTATCAGATTGTTTCCCCTTTACGTCAATTGGTCTCTGGTGGTGGAAAGTTATTGCATAACTAATCTCATACCACATCTCCTTTTTTTTTTATTGGTAACATTCTAGTATCAATTTTTTCCCTCTGAGGGTCAATTGGTCTCTGTTGGTGGAAAGTTTCGCGTTTGCATATCATACCATATCTCCTTTTTCTTTATATATTCCATTCTATTTGAAAATGTATTCAGATTGTTTCCACACCCTACGTTCAATGGTCCTTTTGTGGAAAGTTTTCGCATTAGCAATCCACTACTCAATCGTCCTTATTTTTTCATAAGTTACATTCTAGTATCAGATGTTTCCCCTCTCGTCAATTGGTCTCTGGTGGAAAGTTGTCCATTAGCAATCATACCACTCTCTCATTTTATATGGTACATTCTAGTATAAGATTGTTTTCCTACTCAGTAGGTCTCTGGTGGAAAGTGGCATTAGCAATCATTACAATCATCTCCTCATGTTAAATGGTTACATTCTAGTATAAGATTGTTTTCCCCTACGTCAATTGGTATCTGGTGGTGGAACGTTGTCGCATTAGCAATCAAACCACATCTCCTTATCTTTATATGGTTACATTCTAGTATCACATTGATTTCCCCCTACATCAATAGGTCTCTGGAGGAAAGTTGTTGCATTAGCAGTCATACCACATCTCCTTATTTTTATATGGTTACATGCTAGTATCATAATGTTTTCCACTACGTCAATTGGTCTCTGGTGGTGGAATGTTGTCGCATAAGCAATCATACCACATCTCCTTATCTTTATATGGTTACATTCTAGTGTAAGATTGATTTCCCCCTACGTCAATAGGTCTCTGCTGGAAAGTTGTCGCATTAGACAATCATACCACATCTCCTTATCTTTATATGGTTACATTCTAGAATCAGAATGTTTTTCCCCTACGTCAATTGGTCTCTTGTGGTAGAAAGTTGTCGCATAAGTAATCATACCACATCTCCTTATCTTTATATGGTTACATTCTAGAATCAGAATGTTTTCCCCCTACGTCAATTGGTCTCTGTTGGTGGAAAGTTTTTGCATTAGACAATCATACCACACCTCCTTACCTTTATATGGTTACATTCTAGTATCAGATTGTTTTCCCCCTATGTCAATTGGTCTGTGGTGGAAAGTTGTCGCATAAACAATGATCATACCACATCTCCTTATTTTTTTATGGTTACATTATAGTATCAGATTGTTTCCCCTTTACGTCAATTGGTCTCTGGTGGTGGAAAGTTATTGCATAACTAATCATACCACATCTCCTTATTTTTATATGGTAACATTCTAGTATCAGATTTTTTCCCTCTGACGTCAATTGGTCTCTGTTGGTGGAAAGTTGTCGCGTTAGCAATCATACCATATCTCCTTATTTTTATATAGTTTCATTCTATTTAACATACTAGTATCAGGTTGTTTCCCACCTACGTCAATTGGTCTTTTGTGGAAAGTTTTCGCATAAGCAATCATACCACATCTCATTGTTTTATATGGTTACATTCTAGTATCAGATTGTTTTCTCCCTACGTCAATTGGTCTTTGGTGGTGGAAAGTTGTCGCATAAGTAATCATACCACATCTCCTTATTTTTATATGGTTACATTCTAGTATCAGATTGTTTCCCCCTCCGTCAATTGGTCTCTGGTGGAAAGTTGTCGCATAAACAATCATACCACATCTCCTCATTTATATGGTTACATTCTAGTATCAGATTGTTTTCTCCCTATGTCAATTGGTCTATGGCGGAAAGTTGTCGCCAAAGTAACCATACCACATCTCCTTATATTGTATGGTTACATTCTAGTATAAGATTGTTTTCCCCTACATCAATAGGTCTCCGGTGGAAAGTTGTTGCATTAGCAGTCATACCACATCTCCTTTTTTTTATATGGTTACATTCTAGTATCACAATGTTTCCCCCCTACGTCAATTTGTCTCCGGTGGAACGTTGTTGCATTAGCAGTCATACCACATCTCCTTATTTTTATATGGTTATATTCTAGTATCAGATTTTTTTCCTCTTACGTCAATTGGTCTCTGTTGGTGGAAAGATGACGCATTAGCAATCATACCACATCTCCTTATTTTTATATGGTTCCATTCTATTTAACATACTAGTATCAGATTGTTTCCCACCTACGTCAATTGGTCTCTTGTGGAAAGTTATCGCATAAGCAATCATACCACATCTCCTTGTTTTATATGGTTACATTCTAGTGTCAAATTGTTTTCTCCCTACGTCAATTGGTCTTTGGTGGTGGAAAGTTGTCGCGTAAGTAATCATACCACATCTCCTTATTTTTATATGGTTAAATTCTAGTATCAGATTGTTTCCCCCCTCCGTCAATTGGTCTCTGGTGGAAAGTTGTCCCATTAGCAATCATACCACATCTTCTCATTTTATATGGTTACATTCTAGTATAAGATTGTTTTCCCCTACGTCAGTAGGTCTCTGGTGGAAAGTGGCATTAGCAATCATACCACATCTCCTCATTTTATATGGTTACATTCTAGTATAAGATTGTTTTCCCCTACGTCAATTGGTATCTGGTGGTGTAACGTTGTGGCATTAGCAATCAAACCACATCTCCTTATCTTGATATGGTTGCATTCTAGTATAAGATTGATTTCCCCCTACATCAATAGGTCTCCGGTGGAAGGTGTTGCATTAGCAGTCATACCACATCTCCTTATCTTTATATGGTTACATTCTAGTATCAGATTGTTTTCCCCCTACGTCAATTGGTCTCTGGTGGTGGAAAGTTGTCGCATTAGCAATCATACCACATCTCCTTATCTTTATATGGTTACATTCTAGTATCAGATTGTTTCCCCTCTACGTCAATTGGTCTCTGGTGGTTGAAAGTTGTCGCATAAGCAATCATACCACATCTCCATATTTTTATCTGGTTCCATTCTATTTAACATACTAGTATCAGATTGTTTCCCCCCTACGTCAATTGGTCTCTTGTGGAAAGTTTTCGCTTAAGCAATCATTCCACATCTCCTTATTTTTATATGGTTACATTCTAGTATCAGATTGTTTTCCCCCTACGTCAATTGGTCTTTGGTGGTGGAAAGTTGTCGCATAAGTAATCATACCACATCTGCTTATTTTTATATGGTTACATTCTAGTATCAGATTGTTTCCCCCCTCCGTCAATTGGTCTCTGGTGGAAAGTTGTCGCATAAACAATCATACCACATCTCCTCATTTATATGGTTACATTCTAGTATCAGATTGTTTTCTCCTACGTCAATTGGTCTATGTCGGAAAGTTGTCGCCAAAGTAACCATACCACATCTCTTTATATTGTATGGTTACATTCTAGTATAAGATTGTTTTCCCCTACATCAATAGGTCTCCGTTGGAAAGTTGCTGCATTAGCAGTCATACCACATCTCCTTATTTTTATATGGTTACATTCTAGTATCACAATGTTTCCCCCCTACGTCAATTTGTCTCCGGTGGAAAGTTGTTGCATTAGCAGTCATACCACATCTCCTTATTTTTATATGGTTATATTCTAGTATCAGATTTTTTTCCTCTTACGTCAATTGGTCTCTGTTGGTGGAAAGATGACGCATTAGCAATCATACCACATCTCCTTATTTTTATATGGTTCCATTCTATTTAACATACTAGTATCAGATTGTTTCCCACCTACGTCAATTGGTCTCTTGTGGAAAGTTATCGCATAAGCAATCATACCACATCTCCTTGTTTTATATGGTTACATTCTAGTGTCAAATTGTTTTCTCCCTACGTCAATTGGTCTTTGGTGGTGGAAAGTTGTCGCGTAAGTAATCATACCACATCTCCTTATTTTTATATGGTTACATTCTAGTATCAGATTGTTTCCCCCCTCCGTCAATTGGTCTTTGTTGGTGGAAAGTTGTCCCATTAGCAATCATACCACATCTTCTCATTTTATATGGTTACATTCTAGTATAAGATTGTTTTCCCCTACGTCAGTAGGTCTCTGGTGGAAAGTGGCATTAGCAATCATACCACATCTCCTCATTTTATATGGTTACATTCTAGTATAAGATTGTTTTCCCCTACGTCAATTGGTATCTGGTGGTGTAACGTTGTCGCATTAGCAATCAAACCACATCTCCTTATCTTGATATGGTTGCATTCTAGTATAAGATTGATTTCCCCCTACATCAATAGGTCTCCGGTGAAAGGTGTTGCATTAGCAGTCATACCACATCTCCTTATCTTTATATGGTTACATTCTAGTATCAGATTGTTTTCCCCCTACGTCAATTGGTCTCTGGTGGAAAGTTGTCGCATTAGCAATCATACCAAATCTCCTTATTTTTATATGGGTACATTCTAGTATCAGACTGTTTTCCCCCTATGTCAAATGGTCTCTGGTGGAAAGTTGTCGCATAAGTAATCATACCACATCTCCTTATTTTATATGGTTACATTCTAGTACCAGATTGTTTCCCCTGACGTCAATTATTGTCTGATGGTGGAAAGTTGTCTCATTAGCAATCATACCACATCTCCTTATCTTTATATGGTTACAGTCTAGTATCAGATTGTTTTTCCCCTACATCAATAGGTCTCTGGTGGAAAGTTGATGCATAAGTAATCATACCACATCTCCTCATTTTATATGGTTACATTCTAGTATAAGATTGTTTTCCCCTACGTCAATAGGTCTCTGGTGGAAAGTGGCATTAGCAATCATACAACATCTCCTCATTTTATATGGTTACATTCTAGTATAAGATTGTTTTCCCCTACGTCAATTGGTATCTGGTGGTGGAAAGTTGTCGCATTAGCAATCATACCAAATCTCATTATCTTTATATGGTTACATTCTAGTATCAGATTGTTTCCCCCCTACGTCAATTGGTCTCTGGTGGTTGAAAGTTGTCGCATAAGCAATCATTCCACATCTTCTTATTTTATATGGTTACATTCTAGTATCAGATTGTTTTCTCCCTTCGTCAATTGGTCTTTGGTGGTGGAAAGTTGTCGCATAAGTAATCATACCACATCTCCTTATTTTTATATGGGTACATTCTAGTATCAGATTGTTTTCCCCCTACGTCAATTGGTCTCTGGTGGAAAGTTGTCGCATAAGTAATAATACCACATCTCCTTATTTTATATGGTTACATTCTAGTACCAGATTGTTTCCCCTGGCGTCAATTATTGTCTGATGGTGGAAAGTTGTCGAATTAGCAATCATACCACATCTCCTTTATTTATATGGTTATTTTTTGTATCAGATTGTTTTTCCCCTACATCAATTGGTCTCTGGTGGAAAGTGGCATTAGCAATCATACCACATCTCCTCATTTATTTGGTTACATTCTAGTATAAGATTGTTTTCCCCTACGTCAATTGGTCTCTGATGGTGGAACGATGTCGCATTAGCAATCAAACCACATCTCCTTATCTTTATATGGTTACATTCTAGTATCAGATTGATTTCCCTCTACATCAATAGGTCTCTGGTGGAAAGTTGTCGCATTAACAGTCATACCACATCTCCTTATTTTTATATGGTTACCATTCTAGTATCATAATGTTTTCCCCCTACGTCAATTGGTCTCTGGTGGTGGAAAGTTGTTCGCATTAGCAATCATACCACATCGCCTTATCTTTATATGGTTACAGTCTAGTATCAGATTTATTTCCCCCTACATCAATTGGTCTCTGGTGGAAAGTTGTCGCATTAGCAATCATACCACATCTCCTTATTTTATATGAATACATTCTAGTATCAGATTGTTTTCCCCTACGTCAATTGGTCTCTGATGGTGGAACGATGTCGCATTAGCAATCAAACCACATCTCCTTATCTTTATATGGTTACATTCTAGTATCAGATTGATTTCCCTCTACATCAATAGGTCTCTGGTGGAAAGTTGTCGCATTAGCAGTCATACCACATCTCCTTATTTTTATATGGTTACCATGCTAGTATCATAATGTTTTCCCCCTACGTCAATTAATCTCTGGTGGTGGAAAGTTGTCGCATTAGCAATCATACACATTCCTTTTTTATATGGTTATTTTTGTATCAGATTGTTTTCCCCCTACATCAATAGGTCTCTGGTGGAAAGTTGTCGCATAAGTAATCTTACCACATCTCCTCATTTTATATGGTTACATTCTAGTATAAGATTGTTTTCCTCTACGTCAATAGGTCTCTGGTGGAAAGTGGCATTAGCAATCATACCACATCTCCTCATTTTATATGGTTACATTCTAGTATAAGATTGTTTTCCCCTACTTCAATTGGTATCTGGTGGTGTAACGTTGTCGCATTAGCAATCAAACCACATCTCATTATCTTTATATGGTTACATTCTAGTATAAAATTGATTTCCCCCTACACCAATAGGTCTCCGGTGGAAGGTTGTTGCATTAGCAGTCATACCACATCTCCTTATTTCTATATCGTTACATTCTAGTATCAGATTGTTTTCCCCCTACGTCAATTGGTCTCTGGTGGTGGAAAGTTGTCGCATTAGCAATCATACCACATCTCCTTATCTTTATATGGTTTCATTCTAGTATCAGATTGTTTCCCCCCTACGTCAATTTGTCTCTGGTGGTTGAAAGATGTCGCATAAGCAATCATACCACATCTCCTTATTTTTATATGGTTCCATTCTATTTAACATACTAGTATCAGATTGTTTCCCCCTACGTCAATTGGTCTCTTGTGAAAAGTTTTCGCTTAAGCAATCATTCCACATCTCCTTATTATTATATGGTTACATTCTACTATCAGATTGTTTTCTCCCTACGTCAATTGGTCTTTGGTGGTGGAAAGTTGTCGCATAAGTAATCATACGACATCTCCTTATTTTTATATGGGTACATTCTAGTATCAGATTGTTTTCCCCTACGTCAATTGGTCTCAGGTGGAAAGTTGTCGCATAAGTAATCATACCACATCTCCTTATTTTATATGGTTACATTCTAGTATAAGATTGTTTTCCCCTACGTCAATTGGTCTCTGATGGTGGAACGATGTCGCATTAGCAATCAAACCACATCTCCTTATCTTTATATGGTTACATTCTAGTATCAGATTGATTTCCCTCTACATCAATAGGTCTCTGGTGGAAAGTTGTCGCATTAACAGTCATACCACATCTCCTTATTTTTATATGGTTACCATTCTAGTATCATAATATTTTCCCCTACGTCAATTGGTCTCTGGTGGTGGAAAGCTGTCGCATTAGCAATCATACCACATCGCCTTATCTTTATATGGTTACAGTCTAGTATCAGATTTATTTCCCCCTACATCAAATGGTCTCTGGTGGAAAGTTGTCGCATTAGCAATCATACCACATCTCCTTATTTTATATGAATTACATTCTAGTATCAGATTGTTTTCCCCTACGTCAATTGGTCTCTGATGGTGGAACGATGTCGCATTAGCAATCAAACCACATCTCCTTATCTTTATATGGTTACATTCTAGTATCAGATTGATTTCGCTCTACATCAATAGGTTCTGGTGGAAAGTTGTCGCATTAGCAGTCATACCACATCTCCTTATTTTTTTATGGTTACCATGCTAGTATCATAATGTTTTCCCCCTACGTCAATTGGTCTCTGGTGGTGGAAAGTTGTCGCATTAGCAATCATACCACATCTCCTTTTTTATATGGTTATTTTTGTATCAGATTGTTTTCCCACTACATCAATAGGTCTCTGGTGGAAAGTTGTCGCATAAGTAATCATACCACATCTCCTCATTTTATATGGTTACATTCTAGTATAAGATTGTTTTCCCCTACGTCAATAGGTCTCTGGTGGAAAGTGGCATTAGCAATCATACCACATCTCCTCATTTTATATGGTTACATTCTAGTATAAGATTGTTTTCCCCTACTTCAATTGGTATCTGGTGGTGTAACGTTGTCGCATTAGCAATCAAACCACATCTCATTATCTTTATATGGTTACATTCTAGTATAAAATTGATTTCCCCCTACACCAATAGGTCTTCGGTGGAAGGTTGTTGCATTAGCATCATACCACATCTCCTTATTTCTATATCGTTACATTCTAGTATCAGATTGTTTTCCCCCTACGTCAATTGGTCTCTGGTGGTGGAAAGTTGTCGCATTAGCAATCATACCACATCTCCTTATTTTTATATGGTTTTCATTCTAGTATCAGATTGTTTCACCCCTACGTCAATTTGTCTCTGTGTTGAAAGTTTCGCATAAGCAATCATACCACATCTCCTTATTTTTATATGGTTCATTCTATTTAACTACTTCAGATTGTTTTCCCCCCTACGTCAATTGGTCTCTTGTGAAAAGTTTCGCTTAAGCAATCATTCCACATCTCCATTATTATATGGTTACATTCTAGTATCAGATTGTTTTCTCCCTACGTCAATTGGTCTTGGTGGTGGAAAGTTGTCGCATAAGTAATCATAACCACATCCCCTTTATTTTATATGGTTACATTCTAGTATAAGATTGTTTTCCCCTACTCAATTGGTCTCTGGTGGGAACGTTGTCGCATTAGCAATCAACCACATCTCCTATCTTTATATGGTTACATTCTAGTATACAGATTGATTTCCTTCTACATCAATAGGTCTCTGGTGGAAAGTTGTCGCATTAGCAATCATACCACATCTCCTCATTTTATATGGTTACATTCTAGTATAAGATTGTTTTCCTCTACGTCAATGGTCTCTGGTGGGAAAGTGGCATTACAATCAAACCACATCTCCTCATTTTATATGGTTACATTCTAGTATAAATTGTTTTCCCCCTACTCAATGGTATCTGGTGGAGTATCGTTGTCGCATTATCATCAAACCACAATCTCCTTATCTTTATATGGTTACATTCTAGTATCAATTGATTTCCCCCTACATCAATAGGTCTTCGTGTGGAAAGTTGTCCATTAGCAATCATACCAAATCTCCTATTTCTATATCGTTACATTCTAGTATCAGATTGTTTTCCCCCTACGTCAATGGTCTTGTTGTGGAAAGTTGTCCATTAGCAATCATACCACATCTTCTCATTTTATATGGTTACATTCTAGTATAAGATTGTTTTCCCCTACGTCAGTAGTCTGTGGTGAAAGTGGCATTAGCAATCATAACCACATCTCCTCATTTTATATGGTTACATTCTAGTATAAGATTGTTTTCCCCTACTCAATTGGTATCTGGTGTAACGGTTGTTCGCATTAGCAATCAAACCACATCTCCTTATCTTGATATGGTTGCATTCTAGTATAAGATTGATTTCCCCCTACATCAATAGGTCCTCGGTGAAAGTTGTGCATTAGAAATCATACCACAATCTCCTTATCTTTATATGGTTACATTCTAGTATCAGATTGTTTTCCCCCTACGTCAATTGGTCTCTGGTGGAAAGTTGTCGCATTAGTCAATCATACCAAATCTCCTTATTTTTATATGGTACATTCTAGTATCAGACTGTTTTCCCCTATGTCAAATGGTCTCATGGTGGAAAGTTGTCGCATAAGTAATCATACCACATCTCCTTATTTTATATGGTTACATTCTAGTACCAGATTGTTTCCCCTGACGTCAATTATTGTCTGATGGTGGAAAGTTGTCTCATAATACAATCATACCACATCTCCTTATCTTTATATGGTTACAGTCTAGTATCAGATTGTTTTTCCCCTACATCAATAGGTCTCTGGTGGAAAGTTGATGCATAATATCATACCACATCTCCTCATTTTATATGGTTACATTCTAGTATAAGATTGTTTTCCCCTACGTCAATAGGTCTCTGGTGGAAAGTGGCATTAGCAATCATACAAATCCTCATTTTTATATGGTTACATTCTAGTATAAGATTGTTTCCCCCCTACGTCAATTGGTATCTGGTGGTGAAAGTTGTCGCATTAAGCAATCATACCAAATCTTCATTATCTTTATATGGTTACATTCTAGTATCAGATTGTTTTCTCCCCTACGTCAATTGGTCTTGGTGGTGAAAGTTGTCGCATAAGAATCATACCACATCTTCTTATTTTATATGGTTACATTCTAGTATCAGATTGTTTTCTCCCCTTCGTCAATTGGTCTTTGGTGGAAAGTTGTCGCATAAGTAATCAATACCACATCTCCTTATTTTATATGGTACATTCTAGTATCAGATTGTTTTCCCCTGGCGTCAAATTGTCTCTGGTGGAAAGTTGTCGCATTAGTAATCATACCACATCTCCATTTTATGTTATATATACCAGATGTTTCCTGCTCATTATTGTCTGATGGAAGTTGTCGATTAGCACATCCCATCTCTTTATTTATGTTTTTTGTATCTTTTTTCCCCTACATCAATTGGTCTCTGGTGGAAAGTGGCATTAGCAATCATACCACATCTCCTCATTTTATATGGTTACATTCTAGTATAAGATTGTTTTCCCCTACGTCAATTGGTCTCTGATGGTGGAACGATGTCGCATTAGCAATCAAACCACATCTCCTTATCTTTATATGGTTACATTCTAGTATCAGATTGATTTCCCTCTACATCAATAGGTCTCTGGTGGAAAGTTGTCGCATTAACAGTCATACCACATCTCCTTATTTTTATATGGTTACCATTCTAGTATCATAATGTTTTCCCCCTACGTCAATTGGTCTCTGGTGGTGGAAAGTTGTCGCATTAGCAATCATACCACATCGCCTTATCTTTATATGGTTACAGTCTAGTATCAGATTTATTTCCCCCTACATCAATTGGTCTCTGGTGGAAAGTTGTCGCATTAGCAATCATACCACATCTCCTTATTTTTATATGGTTACCATTCTAGTATCATAATGTTTTCCCCCTACGTCAATTGGTCTCTGGTGGTGGAAAGTTGTCGCATTAGCAATCATACCACATCGCCTTATCTTTATATGGTTACAGTCTAGTATCAGATTTATTTCCCCCTACATCAATTGGTCTCTGGTGGAAAGTTGTCGCATTAGCAATCATACCACATCTCCTTATTTTATATGAATACATTCTAGTATCAGATTGTTTTCCCTACGTCAATTGGTCTCTGATGGTGGAACGATGTCGCATTAGCAATCAAACCACATCTCCTTATCTTTATATGGTTACATTCTAGTATCAGATTGATTTCCCTCTACATCAATAGGTCTCTGGTGGAAAGTTGTCGCATTAGCAGTCATACCACATCTCCTTATTTTTATATGGTTACCATGCTAGTATCATAATGTTTTCCCCCTACGTCAATTAATCTCTGGTGGTGGAAAGTTGTCGCATTAGCAATCATACCACATCTCCTTTTTTATATGGTTACATTCTAGTATCAGATTGTTTTCCCCCTACATCAATAGGTCTCTGGTGGAAAGTTGTCGCATAAGTAATCTTACCACATCTCTCATTTTATATGGTTACATTCTAGTATAAGATTGTTTTCCTCTACGTCAATAGGTCTCTGGTGGAAAGTGGCATTAGCAATCATACCACATCTCCTCATTTTATATGGTTACATTCTAGTATAAGATTGTTTTCCCCTACTTCAATTGGTATCTGGTGGTGTAACGTTGTCGCATTAGCAATCAAACCACATCTCATTATCTTTATATGGTTACATTCTAGTATAAAATTGATTTCCCCCTACACCAATAGGTCTCCGGTGGAAGGTTGTTGCATTAGCAGTCATACCACATCTCCTTATTTCTATATCGTTACATTCTAGTATCAGATTGTTTTCCCCCTACGTCAATTGGTCTCTGGTGGTGGAAAGTTGTCGCATTAGCAATCATACCACATCTCCTTATCTTTATATGGTTTCATTCTAGTATCAGATTGTTTCCCCCCTACGTCAATTTGTCTCTGGTGGTTGAAAGATGTCGCATAAGCAATCATACCACATCTCCTTATTTTTATATGGTTCCATTCTATTTAACATACTAGTATCAGATTGTTTCCCCCCTACGTCAATTGGTCTCTTGTGAAAAGTTTTCGCTTAAGCAATCATTCCACATCTCCTTATTATTATATGGTTACATTCTAGTATCAGATTGTTTTCTCCCTACGTCAATTGGTCTTTGGTGGTGGAAAGTTGTCGCATAAGTAATCATACGACATCTCCTTATTTTTATATGGGTACATTCTAGTATCAGATTGTTTTCCCCCTACGTCAATTGGTCTCAGGTGGAAAGTTGTCGCATAAGTAATCATACCACATCTCCTTATTTTATATGGTTACATTCTAGTATAAGATTGTTTTCCCCTACGTCAATTGGTCTCTGATGGTGGAACGATGTCGCATTAGCAATCAAACCACATCTCCTTATCTTTATATGGTTACATTCTAGTATCAGATTGATTTCCCTCTACATCAATAGGTCTCTGGTGGAAAGTTGTCGCATTAACAGTCATACCACATCTCCTTATTTTTATATGGTTACCATTCTAGTATCATAATGTTTTCCCCCTACGTCAATTGGTCTCTGGTGGTGGAAAGCTGTCGCATTAGCAATCATACCACATCGCCTTATCTTTATATGGTTACAGTCTAGTATCAGATTTATTTCCCCCTACATCAAATGGTCTCTGGTGGAAAGTTGTCGCATTAGCAATCATACCACATCTCCTTATTTTATATGAATACATTCTAGTATCAGATTGTTTTCCCCTACGTCAATTGGTCTCTGATGGTGGAACGATGTCGCATTAGCAATCAAACCACATCTCCTTATCTTTATATGGTTACATTCTAGTATCAGATTGATTTCGCTCTACATCAATAGGTCTCTGGTGGAAAGTTGTCGCATTAGCAGTCATACCACATCTCCTTATTTTTTTATGGTTACCATGCTAGTATCATAATGTTTTCCCCCTACGTCAATTGGTCTCTGGTGGTGGAAAGTTGTCGCATTAGCAATCATACCACATCTCCTTTTTTATATGGTTATTTTTGTATCAGATTGTTTTCCCACTACATCAATAGGTCTCTGGTGGAAAGTTGTCGCATAAGTAATCATACCACATCTCCTCATTTTATATGGTTACATTCTAGTATAAGATTGTTTTCCCCTACGTCAATAGGTCTCTGGTGGAAAGTGGCATTAGCAATCATACCACATCTCCTCATTTTATATGGTTACATTCTAGTATAAGATTGTTTTCCCCTACTTCAATTGGTATCTGGTGGTGTAACGTTGTCGCATTAGCAATCAAACCACATCTCATTATCTTTATATGGTTACATTCTAGTATAAAATTGATTTCCCCCTACACCAATAGGTCTTCGGTGGAAGGTTGTTGCATTAGCAGTCATACCACATCTCCTTATTTCTATATCGTTACATTCTAGTATCAGATTGTTTTCCCCCTACGTCAATTGGTCTCTGGTGGTGGAAAGTTGTCGCATTAGCAATCATACCACATCTCCTTATCTTTATATGGTTTCATTCTAGTATCAGATTGTTTCACCCCTACGTCAATTTGTCTCTGGTGGTTGAAAGTTGTCGCATAAGCAATCATACCACATCTCCTTATTTTTATATGGTTCCATTCTATTTAACATACTAGTATCAGATTGTTTCCCCCCTACGTCAATTGGTCTCTTGTGAAAAGTTTTCGCTTAAGCAATCATTCCACATCTCCTTATTATTATATGGTTACATTCTAGTATCAGATTGTTTTCTCCCTACGTCAATTGGTCTTTGGTGGTGGAAAGTTGTCGCATAAGTAATCATACCACATCTCCTCATTTTATATGGTTACATTCTAGTATAAGATTGTTTTCCCCTACGTCAATTGGTCTCTGGTGGTGGAACGTTGTCGCATTAGCAATCAAACCACATCTCCTTATCTTTATATGGTTACATTCTAGTATCAGATTGATTTCCTTCTACATCAATAGGTCTCTGGTGGAAAGTTGTCGCATTAGCAATCATACCACATCTCCTCATTTTATATGGTTACATTCTAGTATAAGATTGTTTTCCTCTACGTCAATAGGTCTCTGGTGGAAAGTGGCATTAGCAATCATACCACATCTCCTCATTTTATATGGTTACATTCTAGTATAAGATTGTTTTCCCCTACGTCAATTGGTATCTGGTGGTGTAACGTTGTCGCATTATCAATCAAACCACATCTCCTTATCTTTATATGGTTACTTTCTAGTATCAAATTGATTTCCCCCTACATCAATAGGTCTCCGGTGGAAAGTTGTTGCATTAGCAGTCATACCAAATCTCCTTATTTCTATATCGTTACATTCTAGTATCAGATTGTTTTCCCCCTACGTCAATTGGTCTCTTGTGGTGGAAAGTTGTCGCATTAGCAATCATACCACATCTCCTTATCTTTATATGGTTACATTCTAGTATCAGATTGTTTCCACCCTACGTCAATTTGTCTCTGGTGGTTGAAAGTTGTCGCATAAGCAATCATACCACATCTCCTTATTTTTATATGGTTCCATTCTATTTAACATACTAGTATCAGATTGTTTCCCCCCTACGTCAATTGGTCTCTTGTGGAAAGTTTTCGCATAAGCAATCATTCCACATCTCCTTATTTTGATATGGTTACATTCTAGTATCAGATTGTTTTCTCCCTACGTCAATTGGTCTTTGTTGGTGGAAAGTTGTCGTATAAGTAATCATACCACATCTCCTTACTTTTATATGGGTACATTCTAGTATCAGATTGTTTTCCCCCTACGTCAATTGGTCTCTGGTGGAAAGTTGTCGCATAAGTAATCATACCACATCTCCTTTATTTTATATGGTTACATTGTAGTACCAGATTGTTTCCTCTGACGTCAATTATTGTCTGATAGTGGAAAGTTGTCGAATTAGCAATCATACCACATCTCCTTTTTTTATATGGTTACTTTTTGTATCAGATTGTTTTTCCCCTACATCAATTGGTCTCTGGTGGAAAGTGGCATTAGCAATCATACCACATCTCCTCATTTTATATGGTTACATTCTAGTATAATAATGTTTTCCCCTACGTCAATTGGTCTCTGGTGGTGGAACGTTGTCGCATTAGCAATCAAACCACATCTCCTTATCATGATATGGTTACATTCTAGTATCAGATTGATTTCCCCCTACATCAATAGGTCTCTTGTGGAAAGTTGTCGCATTAGCAGTCATACCACATCTCCTTTTTTTATATGGTTACCATGCTCGTATAATAATGTTTTCCCCCTACGTCATTTGGTCTCTGGTGATGGAAAGTTGTCGCATTAGCAATCATACCACATCTCCTTATTTTATATTAAACCATTGTAGTGACGTCAATTTATTCATTTACCGTGGATTCTTTTTCTAGAATCAACTCTTTCTAAATCCGTCGCTGAAATAAACTCACCAGATTATATGCTATTGTTTCCTTTGTGTGCTTAATTTCATTAAGTTTGAATTGACTAATTTACTGATTTCTGTTCACTAATGGAATTATTTTAAAAACTTACCTATAATTTTTGTAATTTCTATATGCCTTCACTGGGAATCGAACCCGTCCATGAATTCTGTTACGTGATCTGACATCAACATTTAGACGAAACCTCTGCGCTACCAATCGGTAACGATTTAAATGTCTATTTTATATAATTAAATGAATATATGATATACACCGGTACAACGGACACACAGGGCTTGTATCTTTAAATAAACATAATAGGTAAAACATATATTATGAGTTGATAGCCGCGAGGTTTCATGGTTAAGTTAAATGAGTTAAACACAAGGACTTGTCTTTTTAGGTTCTAATTCCTGAATTTTCTTTGTTTTCCCTATTCTCTAGTTTTCCAGTTTTTGTTCTTGGTTTGTATGTTATTGTGGATATTTTGTGTGATAAAAGCGAGTTAGGTAGTTTATAATAGATTACATTTGTACGTGTTGGCTATTCCACATGTTTCAAACAAAAATGATTACATTATGTTTGTCCATTTTTGTTTTATAAATTAATGTTATATGATTTCATCTGTTTTACTACATAATTTTACAAATGGTAATTCGCACAATTCCTATGCTAGAATAGTGATGTGCCTAGAATTAGGCTTCTTGTTAGAAATTTCGGAAACATACTTATTATATGCACTATATATGTATATGTCGAATATATCTTATTTTGTAAAAACAGATAATATTCAGATGCCGGATAATATGAAGATCTTTAAGGGCAGACGTGTTGTGTTATAATATATTTGTATTTTAACAAGTGTGGACACAGATGAGTGTGGATAGTATGTTTGGATGTTTGACAGTGTCTTATGACAAAAGGAGTTCTATGTTTTTCCTTTATGGTGTTATTTTTTTGTCTATCTGATGAGTCAAGCCTTTTTTAACTGATTTTTATAGTTCGTTCTTATGTTGTACTGTTATACCACTGTCCCAGGTTAGGGGGAGGCTTGGGATCCCACTAACATGTTTAACCCCACCACATTATTTTTGTATGTGCCTGTCCCAAGTCAGGAGCCTGTAATTCAGTGGTTGTCGTTTGTTTATGTGTTACATATTTGTTTTTCGTTCATTTTTTTACATAAATGAGGCCATTAGTTTTCTCGCTTGAATTGTTTTACGTTGTCTTATCGGGGCCTTTTATAGCTGACTATATATGCGGTATGGGCTTTGCTCATTGTTGAAGGCCGTATGGTGACCTATAATTGTTAATGTTTGTGTCATTTTGGTCTTTTGTGGATAGTTGTCTCATTGGCAATCATACCACATCTTCTTTTTTATATTATTAACTGTGTTGCACGGTGACAACCAACCTGAGCATTAGAACTGTTATTTATTTAATATTTTTTTTTATGTTCAAGACAGGCATAAAGGAAACAGTAATAACACTAGTTACCGAATGATTAAAATAGAATATGTTCTACATCTTTGATTTTGGATACATTTTGTATCTAGGAGAGCAACACATAATAGATTAATTTTTTCACGCGTTTTTTTTCTATATGGATGATATCTAGATTTGAGAACATGATATAAGGAGCCTGTAACTCGGTGATTGTCGTTTATTTATGTGGTACATATAAGTTTTTTGTTTATTTTTTTTTAACATAAATAAGGCCATTAGTTTTCTCGTTTGAATTGTTTTATATTGTCATTTCGGTGCCTTTTATAGCTGATTATGCGGTATTGGCTTTGCTTATTTTTTATGTCCGTACAGTGACCTATAGTTGTTAACTTCTGTGTCATTTGGTCTCTTGTGGAGAACTGTCTCATTGGAAAGCATACCACATCTTTTTCATATGTATTTGCTTACTATTGGTATGGTTCACTAGATTTAGTTAAAACAAACTTAAGTTAAGACTAAATAATTCTTCAATGTTTCCATTTGTAAAAGGGCATAACCCTAGAATGATAATCAAAGTGCTTGTAATCACTGAATGGTTATTAAACACTGCTTTAATTTATCAGTTGGTAGTAAAGTGAATTTTGCATTGTATATTGTATAAGCATTAATTTAAGTTGATTAAACTACTATTCTGGACAGAGAAAGACAACTCTAATTTTCAAAGAAGATTTCATAAAACATTGGTTTAAGGTAATTCAACAACCATTCTGGACAATTTATGGTCTCGACTCTACAAACATGCTTGTTTTTGGCCCTCAATTCCTCGACTGTTTGCCCCAATAACCCTTAAAATATACCCCAACCTTCTACTTATGGTATTAAACATTATGGTACAATTTCAGAGCAATTGAAATACTTATACACAACTTTTTGTACTGACACCAAATTAATGCTTGTTTTGGGCACCGTTGGAACCTAAACCTTATGGACTATAACCCCCAAAATCAATCCCAAGCTTCCTTTTGTGGTTATAAACATTGTGTTATAATTTTATTTATTTCTTTTTGCTTATAGTTAAGTTATTATATGGAAACCATCTGTGATAGGATACCTATTTAGGACCGCAAAAATTTCTGTGGTTGTATAAAAATTTCAAGCATGAACAATGAAATATAGTTTAAGAAATCGATAAGCCTAGATAGAGCTTATCATTTTTTTTAACATAATTGAACAAACATAATATGTTTGGTTCAAATTAAAATAGAATGCTTTTATCTCCCCAATACTTACATTGTACATAAGAGGTTATACTACTTTGACAAATCCTTGTACATGAGAGTTGTCTGTCAAATCTTTATTTTACAAAGAAAGAATTGCATAACAATGAACTGAGCTCAAAGCAAAGTAATTTAATAATACACTTAGACAAAGAGCTAAATCCAGTGATATACTTTGTACTCGTGAACATCCATCGACCAAAACCATATCTCAAGAACATTCCATACTACATGGTTGAATTCAGAAGTCCTGAAAAAGACATGATTTTTTTATCGTATTTAAAGTATATATATGCACAGGTTACAACTTTCTTGTGGTATAATCATTCAGTATCTAGCAACTATCAATTTGCTTCATGCACATATTGATATAGGTTTAATGTCCTTCTGTTGGAAATAAGAACACACACACCTCCATCTAGTTTTAGTCAACTGACAAAATATTCATAACTATAAAATGTTATCCAAGACCATAGGTGGATCCAGGGGGGGCCACCCCCCCTTTTTATGGGAAAAATTTGGTTGATTATATAGGGAATCACTCACTGAAGCATGACTGCCCCCCCCCCCCCTGAAAAGTTCTGGATCCACCATTGAAGACTTGTCAGTGTCTATTTATCATTGCCACTAAATCAGTGATATATGTACACATACATTTATGTAATTATATACATGTATGACTAAAATTATAAAGTACATATATAAGACTAAAACTGGCATTCAGCCTTTACTACATCTTCATTCCCAAATATAAAAAAGAAGGTGTGGTATGATTGCCAATGAGACAACTATCCACAAAAGACCAAAATGACACAAACATTAACAATTATAGGTCACCCTACGGCCTTCAACAATGAGCAAAACCCATACCGCATAAATAGTCAGCTATAAAAGGCCCAGATAAGACAATGTAAAACAATTCAAGCTAGAAAACTAACGGCCTTATATATGTAATAAAAATGAACGAAAAAAACAAATATGTAACACATAAACAAACGACAACCACTGAATTACAGGCTCCTGACTTGGGACAGACACATACATAAATAATGTGGCGGGGTTAAACATGTTAGCGGGATCCCAACCCTCCCCAAAGTCATTTTCAAATTGGACTTCATGATAAAATAAGATTCTATATCTACTACCAATGAAAATGAAATATCCCTCTAATAGACTAGCATTTAAATCACTGTTTTCTAAACTGGTAGCTAGGTCACCATGGATCTTAAATATTTCAAATGCATGTACATTTAATAATATAAATTCTCCAAAATTCACTATATTTTCCCTTTTTGTCTTCTGTTTGATATACCATTTTTTGAGTCTATATATTATATTGTCCTTTATATTGAGGTCATTTTTTGCAAAATAAACCCACTTAATCTGAACTTTAAATGCAAAAGACCCCTAAATGGATAACAGATATTGCTATAAAGAATTATAGTTCATGATTTATATACATGTGATTTAAGAATTCATGAAATTTACACTGATGCACAATACTTTTTTATGAGACCTGTTTTAACTTAAGGACGACACCAAAAGTTCAATGAAGGATAACAAACTTAATTCACATAGTTTTTTCACTGACCCCTCTACCCCCTTCTTAACTTAATTTGGGAAAAACTGATTGACCCATATGGATATATATAAAAATCAATGTCAGATAACCAAATTTTGCAGAAGTTCAACCCCCAAACTATTTGAATTAAGTTTTTTTTATCTTACATTGATCTTTTGATGTCGTCCCTTACCGTAAAAACTTGAAACAAAATATTTTTTTACTTCAATTTTAATTTCGAAAAAAGTGGATCATACTATATTAAGGAGCCTGGAGGGTATAAAATTTTTAGAAAAAAATAAACATTTGTTTTTCATTACAAATTTTATTTGTTACCTTTTGTAGTTGTTACTTTATCATATGGTACAATAAAAATCATTCAAAACAATAAATTTGTGTTGGCCCCAGATGACTTTTACAGGGACTAAACTTGGGAATTTCAAGCTAGGAGCCCAGACCAGATATTTCATAATTAGTTTGTATATTTTCAACTAAAATTTAACTGAAAGCCCTCTTTAAGTTTTGTCCCTGTTTTAGAATGTATTCATCATTGAAAAATTTCCAATTTATCTCCCTTTGGTGGCTAAATGCCATTTTTTGGCTTTACAATTGAAATATCTTTTTCAACTCATCTGTGACCTATATTTTTTAATATCATTTCCATATGTAAGCTGTACTTAAACTAAATTATTGTAAAATTTGAGCGATTTCTGTAATAAATTTCCTTTTTTATTTCGATATTATCTTTATTTCTCCTATTACTTTAACAGAAAAAAAACACTTTTACATAAATGTATGCTTCTTTGAAAGACTGATTATGAGCGCAAATGAAGGGTGACCCCACTTTTTTTATTTAATTTTTCTAGTAACTATAACTGTATAATATAAAGTTCATTTATAGAAAAATATAGAGAAATCCTATATAAATGATTCAGACCCGCCAACCCCTTAAAGTTTCTTGATGATCGCTTTCTAAAGTTTTTACTCCCTCAGCTCTCTACTAAAAAACCTCTATTTTCAGCCACATGACCCAAACAGGGAGTTGTACATTTGACTGTCTTTCCCAGATTGGATTAAATAGGGATAAGGTGTATTTTTCGTATTTTCCGGGATTGTTGAAAACTTGCATATTCATCACTATCTGATTTTGTGGTTTTAACAATCAAGACAGACAAATGGTTCGAGACCACAATTGTCGTCCCTTGATTTTCATTGTTCACAAATAAAGTCCCTAGTGTTAATAGTGGGTTACTTGCCATTAATTTTAACACCCCTTCTAAATTAATTTATCCATGTTTAATGCGTCAAATTGTAAGTAGGGGGGGGTGAAATTAAACTGTAAAAAAATTGGGGTCCCGAATTTAAAAGGAAAGTAGTGATTTGGTCCTGGTGAAAAAGGTTGAAATATAGGACTTCGGAAGCTGTCAAAAGATTTCAAGACGCCCTAAAGATAAAATTGTTCATATTTTGAGTTAAAGACGATGAAGTTTTCTACAATTTTGATATAATTTGTCCAAAAAGTAGTACAACACACTGTAAAAGTTTCATTGAGAAAGCGCAGGTGGGATTTTTTTTATTTTCATTTATGTTCTAAAAGAAATGCACTACGAATTAATTGTGTTCTCGGACCTAAGACGTGAAGTCTGTAAATATAGAATCTGTACTTTGGCAACTTCCCTAAATGATTTGGTGGTGTCAATTTGTCAAATAGCATGAAACTAAAGGATTTAAACTTTTATTTTAAAGAATTTCTGCAAAAATGACCAATTTTGGCATTTTATGGTCAAAATAGGCATTTTAAGGCTTTTTCAATACTGATGCATACATGGCATCCTGACTTTCTATCTGACAGGCTTTCATGTGTCAATACTTGTGTTTCTATGCCTTTATCTAGTTCTTTTACTTGTTTTTGAACTCAGAATCTACAGAAAAGAAGATTATCTCAGACAATATGTACATAATGTGTTGTATAAATGACCCTTGTCTAACGCCCTGTTTGGATGAAGTCAAAAGTGGGGTTCTTGGTACATAAAATTTGAAGTCCACAATAAAGACCTCACTAAACTTGTATCAAAAGCACTTTACAATGTCTATTGTACCTGTTCCATCTCACATAATATCTTTCTTTTCTTCTGTAGGATAGCAAGTGGTTTAAATATAAGCCTGTTGAGACTAAAATTGCATTCAAGTTTTTCACTAAAAAGCCAAAAATCTTTGTATCAGACCATACTCTCTGCAAGAAAAGTTAATTGCAAGAAACTTTTTGTGCTCAGATTTGTTGTATCATGTCACATGAGTATAGAAATGATAAAAAAAGACACAATTTTTTATTTCTTATAGCCTCAATATGCATTTTTTAATGGAAATATGTGGCACAGCCTAAATTGACCCTTATTTTTTTCCAGTCTTACTTGGCCTAAGACCCTTTTAAACTAATATGATATGATATTTGTAACTTTTCTTTCCATTTCAAGTACATGCAATACATATGTAAGGATTATTTATAACCAAAAAGCTTCACAAATTTAAAATTGCTGGAAAATATTACATCTTGAGTTCATGAAAGGCCCCTTTCATTGAAAAACCTCAATTTTTAGGCCCAGGCTGATATAAATTTGACTTTTGAATAATTATGCTAAGTCTGATAAATCAAATGACTACTCTATTGCTTTTTGTACATAATAAATGATTTATTAAGGCATTTAAATGGAAGTTTTTTGCAATATTTTAATTTTTAAAGCCCAACATGTTGATAGTTGAAATTTTCCAATTTAAACTTCAAAATTTAACAGGCAAAGATGAGTATAGAATTTAACATATTGTCTATAATGTATATCCTATTGTTGTGAAACTTTGCAAGCAGTGTTATAATTTATTAAGCTTTGGTCATACCAAGTTTTTTTTAAGATTTGTCAACTCTTTCTATCCTATTAGGTCCGAGACCACAATTGTTGTCCCTTGATTTTCATTGTTCACAAATATAGTCCCTAGTGTTAATAGTGGGTTACTTGCCATTAATTTTAATACCTCTTCCATATTAATTTCTCCATGTTTAATGACTCAAATTGTAAGAAGGGGGGTGAAATTAAATTGTAAAAAAAATTGGGTCCCGAATTTTAAAGGAAAGTAGTGATTTGGTCCAGGTGAAAAAGGTTGAAATATAGGACTTCGGAAGCTGTCAAAGATTTCAAGACGCCCTAAAGATAAAATTGTCCATATTTTGAGTTAGAGACGATGAAGTTTTCTTTAATTTTTATATAATTTGTCCCAAAAGTAGTACAACACACTGTAAAAGTTTCATTGAGAAAGCGCGGGTTGGATTTTTTTAATTTTCATATATGTTCTATAAGAAATGCACTACAAATTAATTGTGTTCTCTAACCAAATAGCAATAAGGTGTTTAGGAAAACATGACCTAAAAAGTTAACCTCCTTCATATAAGACAAAAAACGTGGGAACTCATACTGAAGAGTCATATGTGTTCAATATGAAAATTGCAGTTAAGATGGTAAAATCACAAATCGGCCATTAATGTAAATGGACTAAAAGTATGACTTTTGCGCAAATTTAAAGGGAAATGACGGGGAAGGGGCAAATTAGTGTTCAAGGGGGGCAAATTAGTGTTCAAGGGGGGCAAATGCTGTTTAAATTAGTATGCGGTTTTAAATATAGAGAGAAATTGGAGTTATCTTTTTAGACTTAAGTTAAATATAACTTATGTAGACTTTCCTTCTAATTCTATAAAAAAAAAACACACAACTCAGAACTATTACTAATTCACTTGGACTATACTGATATGCAGACCTAAAAACAAAAAGAAATATATCATAAAATAGTGATTGAAAGATTCATAACACTTTGAAAGGATAATTCAGACACGTGTTACACGGGGAGCATGTTTGTTTACAAATAATAATGTCGCGTGATCGCGCACTGACCTCGCATGTTGCATCGCCCTTACAATTCACTAATACATAACCATTTTCATGCAAACATGCAACGTGAATGTGATTGATTATCAAATAATACAAAAATAATGCATGAACCGTTGAAGAAGAAATTATTTCATCAAATAGATGCGATTTTCACTTTGGACACGAATAGGTCGAGTTGACATTTCTGTCATCGGAGATAGTATTGAGATAAATGGGATAAAACGGACCGTCAAAAAGGTCTAGAGAAGCACATCAGTAGAACCTTAACATGAATAAGTAATACTTACCAAAAATTCTCTAATTGATAAACTATATGACTAAAATTTCACGAAAATAACAATAAATAATTTTGTTGATGGTGATGAAGCTGCTTAAATTGGCGCGAAAAAATATTATTACTCAGGACTATTGCTTCACGTAAAAAAAATTGTATAGAATTGAATTCGACTACAGTTCAGCATAAAAAAATGTGACTATGCAAAAGTCTGGTAATATGTTAATGAAAAAGTGTGTTTAAATTTTCGTAAACGAAGTTACCTGTATACTTCACCAAGAATTACATTTGAGCGCAAAGATCTGTATGTGTGATTCGGCTTATGTAACATCGTCAATCGGAACTACTCGGATATTCACTTCGTGCAATCAGAAAGGCCGAGTAGTTCCGACTGGTAACAAAGTACAACATGATTAATGGAATTTTTTGCGTTGCTATTAAATCATTGAGACCATATATCCCCTAGTGGGAGTGCTCCGATATATAACGGAGGAATCTACCTGAACAGAACAGAACATGGCCACGTGATTTAGGCCATCTATTTTTATTGCGGGTTCCACATATTTAAATCGGAATTATAGAAAAAATGGAATGTTGTGAGCAGAATCAAAACAGAAATGATGAACACTGCAACATTTCCAGCAAAATAAAAATAGGATGGAGGATCTGTGTATTCACATTATTTGTAAAACTCTCCTTATTCCTGTGAAGCGTGTGCTTTACATCGAGGCTTATTATGCTAAGCATCGACGCCACAGTACTTCAACCAATCAGACAATTTTTATTTGGCATTCGATCTATTTTTACTGAGATTTTGGAATATTTAATCGAAATTATAGAAAAATTGAACATTGTTAGTACATATATGATAGAAAAAGATGAATACTTTTAGCTAAATAATTTGGATGGGGTTCTGTGTATTCACATTATTTGCACAACTCTCCTTACTGAGCCATATTTTGGAATTTCCGTGACCTAAATGGTTCGCGAAAATTAATATTTTTATATATAGTATATGTAACCATTAATTTGTGATATTTTAATTTATTGTAATGAATCGTTTGACATGATAGCATGTTTATTTAAACTCAACGTACAATACCTTCTAATTAAAATAGGTGTTAATTTTTAAAAGACATTAACACAATAGTTTAAGTTATAGATACAATGGATACGCATTGATTCATGAAAAACAAACCATTCGCCCTCCATGCTCATGGTTTCTTTTTCAAGAATCAACGCTTATCCATTGTATCTATATCACTGAAAACATTCTAATATCAGATTGTTTTCCCCTACGTCAATGTATATTGTGGATGAAAATTGTCGCATTAAAAATCATACCACATCTCCTTATTTTTATTTTGTAACTCACTAGTATCAGATTGTTTTCCCCCTACGTCAAATTGGTCTCTGGTGGTGGAAAGTTGTCGTATAAGCAATCATACCACATCTTCTTATTCTTATATGGTGACATTCTAGTATCAGATTTTTTTCCTCTACGTCAATTGGTCTCTGTTGGTGGAAAGTTGTCGCATTAGCAATCATACCACATCTCCTTATTTTTATATGGTTCCATTCTATTTAACATACTAGTATCAGATTGTTTCCCACCTACGTCAATTGGTCTCTTGGGAAAGTTTTCGCATAAGCAATCATACCACATCTCCTTGTTTTATATAGGTTTACATCAGTAATCAGAATTGTTTTTTCCCCTACATCAATTGGTCTCTGGTGGAAAGTTGTCGCTATAAGCAATCATACCACATCTCCTTATTTTCATATGGTTACATTCTAGTATCAGATTGTTTTTTCCCCTACATCAATAGGTCTCTGGTGGAAAGTTGTCGCATAAGTAATCATACCACATCTCCTTATTTTATATGGTTACATTCTAGTATAAGATTGTTTTCCCTCAACGTCAATTGGTCTCTGGTGGAAAGTGTCATTAGCAATCATACCACATCTCCTCATTTTATATGGTTACATTCTAGTATAAGATATTGTTTTCCCCTACGTCAATTGGTCTCTGGTGGTGGAAAGTTGTCGCATAAGCAATCATACCACATCTTCTTATTTTTATATGGTTACATTCTAGTATCAGATTGTTCTCCCCCTACGTCAATTGGTCTCTGGTGGTGGAAAGTTGTCGCATTAGCAATCATACCACATCTCCTTATTTTTATCTGGTTACATTCTAGTATCAGATTGTTTCCCCCCTACGTCAATACGTCTCTGTTGGTGGACAGTTGTCGCATAACAATCATACCACATCTCTTTATTTTTATATGGTTACATTCTAGTATCAGATTGTTTTTCCCCTACATCAATAGGTTGGTGGAAAGTTGTCGCATAAGTAATCATACCACATCTCCTCATTTAATATGGTTACATTGTAGTATAAGATAGTTTTCCCTCTACGTCAATTGGTCTCTGGTGGAAAGTGGCATTAGCAATCATACAAATGTACCACATCTCCTCATTTTATATGGTTACATTCTAGTATAATAATGTTTTCCCCTACGTCAATTGGTCTCTGGTGGTGGAACGTTGTCGCATTAGCAATCAAACCACATCTCCTTATCTTTATATGGTTACATTCTAGTATCAGATTGATTTCCCCCTACATCAATAGGTCTCTGGTGGAAAGTTGTCGCATTAGCAGTCATACCACATCTCCTTATTTTTATATGGTTACCATGCTAGTATAATAATGTTTTCCCCCTACGTCAATTGGTCTCTAGTGATCGAAAGTTGTCGCATTAGCAATCATACCACATCTCCTTATCTTTATATGGTTACAGTCTAGTATCAGATTGTTTTCCCCCTACGTCAATTGGTCTCTGGTGGTGGAAAGTTGTCGCATAAGCAATCATACCACATCTTCTTATTTTTATATGGTTACATTCTAGTATCAGATTGTACTCCCCCTACGTCAATTGGTCTCTGGTGGTGGAAAGTTGTCGCATTAGCAATCATACCACATCTCCTTATTTTTATATGGTTACCATGCTAGTATAATAATGTTTTCCCCCTACGTCAATTGGTATATGGTGGTTGAAAATTGTCGCATTAGCAATCATACCACATCTCCTTATTTTAGTATGGTAACATACTAGTATCAGATTGTTTTCTCCCTACGTCAATTGGTCTCTGGTGGTGGAAAGGTGTCGCATAAGCAATCATACCACATCTCCTTATCTTTATATGGTGACATTTTAGTATCAGATTGTTTTTCCCCTACGTCAATTGGTTTCCGTTGGTGGACAGTTGTCGCATTATCAATCATAGCAATCATACCACATCTCCTTATTTTTATATGGTTACATTCTAGTATCAGAGTGTTTTCCCCCTACGTTACTTGGTCTCTGGTGGTGGAAAGTTGTCTCATAAACAATCATACCACATCTCCTTATTTTTATATGGTTACATTCTAGTATCAGATTGTTTCCCCCCTACGTCAATTGGTCTCTGTTGGTGGACCGTTGTCGCATAAGCAATCATACCACATCTCCTTATTTTTATATGGTTACATTCTAGTATCAGATTGTTTCCCCCCTACGTCAATTGGTCTCTGGTGGAAAGTTTACGCATAAGAAATCATACCACTTCTCCTTATTTTTATATGGTTACATTCTAGTATCAGATTGTTTTTCCCCTACATCAATTGGTCTCTGGTGATGGAAAGTTGTCGCATTAGCAATCATACCACATCTCCCTATTTTATATGGTTACATTCTAGTTTCAGATTGTTTCCCCATTACGTCAATTGGTCTCTGGTGGTGGAAAGTTGTCGCATAAG
The DNA here is from genome assembly GCA_019925275.1 of Mytilus edulis. NCBI lineage: Eukaryota > Metazoa > Mollusca > Bivalvia > Mytilida > Mytilidae > Mytilus > Mytilus edulis. The sequence goes on from CM034362.1 coordinate 13,518,379, forward strand.
CAATCATACCACATCTTCTTATTTTTATATGGTTACATTCTAGTATCAGATTGTTCTCCCCCTACGTCAATTGGTCTCTGGTGGTGGAAAGTTGTCGCATTAGCAATCATACCACATCTCCTTATTTTTATATGGTTACCATGCTAGTATAATAATGTTTTCCCCCTACGTCAATTGGTCTCTGGTCGTGGAAAGTTGTCGCATTAGCAATCATACCACATCTCCTCATTTTATATGAATACATTCTAGTATCAGACTGTTTTCCCCCTACATCAATTGGTATATGGTGGTTGAAAATTGTCGCATTAAAAATCATACCACATCTCCTTATTTCAGTATGGTAACATACTAGTATCAGATTGTTTCTCCCTACGTCAATTGGTCTCTGGTGGTGGAAAGGTGTCGCATAAGCAATCATACCACATCTCCTTATCTTTATATGGTGACATTTTAGTATCAGATTGTTTTCCCCCTACGTCAATTGGTTTCCGTTGGTGGACAGTTGTCGCATTTCAATCATAGCAATCATACCACATCTCCTTATTTTTATATGGTTACATTCTAGTATCAGAGTGTTTTCCCCCTACGTTACTTGGTCTCTGGTGGTGGAAAGTTGTCTCATAAACAATCATACCACATCTCCTTATTTTTATATGGTTACATTCTAGTATCAGATTGTTTCCCCCCTACGTCAATTGGTCTCTGTTGGTGGACCGTTGTCGCATAAGCAATCATACCACATCTCCTTATTTTTATATGGTTACATTCTAGTATCAGATTGTTTCCCCCCTACGTCAATTGGTCTCTGGTGGAAAGTTTACGCATAAGAAATCATACCACTTCTCCTTATTTTTATATGGTTACATTCTAGTATCAGATTGTTTCCCCCCTACGTCAATTGGTCTCTGGTGGAAAGTTTACGCATAAGAAATCATACCACTTCTCCTTATTTTTATATGGTTACATTCTAGTATCAGATTGTTTCCCCCCTACGTCAATTGGTCTCTGTTGGTGGACCGTTGTCGCATAAGCAATCATACCACATCTCCTTATTTTTATATGGTTACATTCTAGTATCAGATTGTTTCCCCCCTACGTCAATTGGTCTCTGGTGGAAAGTTTACGCATAAGAAATCATACCACTTCTCCTTATTTTTATATGGTTACATTCTAGTATCAGATTGTTTTCCCCCTACGTCAATTGGTCTCTGGTGGAAAGTTTACGCATAAGAAATCATACCACTTCTCCTTATTTTTATATGGTTACATTCTAGTATCAGATTGTTTTTCCCCTACATCAATTGGTCTCTGGTGATGGAAAGTTGTCGCATTAGCAATCATACCACATCTCCCTATTTTATATGGTTACATTCTAGTTTCAGATTGTTTCCCCATTACGTCAATTGGTCTCTGGTGGAAAGTTGTTTCATTCGAAATCATACCACATCTTCTTAATTACTATATAAAACTCGTGTCTCCCGAAACAATTTATGATATGACGGGATGAGTCATGACCTCAAGTAAAAAAACATATGGTGAAGTAGAAAGGTCTTGATATCAATGCATCTAATATTATATATGATTTAAAGTGGGGATCTGAACTATTTTGGGGATATGTGTTATATGAGGGTGCAGAGTGTGCTCTCCAATGCCAAACCTTTATAGTTAAATTGAAAAGGTCTTGTCATAGCAATAAAGCTTAATATATGATTTTTGGTGTTATATAAAATAAAATAATTTATTTGTCAATGGTCATGAATCATGGTCAGAGATAATCTTCTATGGTAAACGACACATATATAGTCTTGAGATGTCGCCCCAATTGGCAAATATAAAAAAATCGTATGTAAAAGTTATATTCTGGACATGGAAATCAAAAATAAAGTAATCCCGTATTTCGATATAGAAGTCAAAGGTCAAACAAAGACACATGAAGGTCACGATGATGTGCAACATTTCGTCTTAAAGTACTACACGTTCAGGCCAAATAACTTGGTTAAAGATAAGCAAAATAATCCTGGCCGGACATGGTTGTACAAATGAACAAGTAGAAAAGAAGAAAAAAAACTTTTGAATAATACGAAAGCGCGGAAATATATTTTTTTTCTAAAATTTCTAACCCCAAACCACTCCATCGTCTTAAATATGAATGTTATATTTGCCACTGGACCTTCAAACAATCAACAAACTCACTTCAATCTGAAGGATAATGGGATAACATTAATTGCATTAGTGGTCAACATCATGAACGTTCAAATATTTTTCGTTGTATTTGCCAATAGCGTGTCGTCGATTCGAAAGAAAAACACTGGTCAAGGAGTAGAAACTCTTTGAATATGTACGTACAACGTAAGAGTTTTTATGGCGACTTTTCGTCGAAAAGTTTTAGTATTTGCTTAAATAAGCTTTGAATATTTGTCACGCAGTGGTAAAATCATGCTCCTACCATATAAATCACCTTTGAATATTTGTCACGCAGTTGTAACATTCATGCTCCTATCACATAAATCAGCTTTGAATAGTCAAAACGACCAGTACACAAACTTGACCGGTACTAAAACAAACAAACTTAAGACAAAGAACCGTAGTGATTGAAATTCAGAGGTCAGTCTTTAAACATCTGTATAAAGAAATACAACAACGGATTCATCATTCGTTGTTACCATCTTAAATAGACAGGAGAGTGAATTACTGTAAACATCGCGAAACAAGGACTCTTTATAACACAAACTTGATTTAATAAACTATAATAGCATGGTACTGGTGTCCGTGTAATACAAGTAATATAAAATGATTAGCAGGAAGCAATTCACTATGTTTTTAAATACATTGAAAAATTACTTTTATGCCTAGGTCACTATTTCACGGATCACCTCGCCGGATCCACTACGGAATAAATCTCACGGATGATCCCGGAAATGCAGTTTCCGTAGTCAGATACGGATCCGATACGGATGCACAACGGTTTGACTACGGGTTTTGACGTTAATACCACGGATAATGAAGGACAAGGGTCAGGGGCGTAGCTAGAGAGAAACAATGTGCAAGGAACTACTGCCGAGCCAGGGCCGTAACTAGGGTTCGAATTCAGGGGAGGCAAGGGTTTGGGGCCGCCAATTGAGGCCCCCAAGAGAGAGGGGGTTGGGGGCGCAGCCCCCCCCCCCCCCCCGCCGATTTTTTTTCTCCAAGTAAAATGGCTAAAATTGACCCGTTTTCCTTCGATTTCTTTACTCTAAAAAACATCAGTATTGCTTGAACCTGGAAACAATTTTTATGCAAAAAAAAAAACTGAGATTGCTGTTCGGGGTAAGCCAAGGCTCCGTCTTGAAGGCCGTACTTTGACCTATAATTATTAACATTAAATACATTGTGACCGCGGATTTTGTTCTCAATATGGCTAAAAATCACCCGTTTTCCTTTGATTTCCTTATTTTAAAAAACATCAGTAATTGCTGGATCCTTGAAGCAATTTTTTATACAAACAATTATTATCTGTATTTAAAGATATTTTTGTTAGAAATCAAACCGGTAAGTTAAAAAAACATATAAAGCAAGATCACAGAAAGATTTTTTTTTTGTCGGGGACCTTGAATTTTAATATTGTGGAAAGCTGAACAGACATGTATATAACTACAACCAGGGACTTTCTAAACTAGTATACACTTAGTTTAGAAAGTCTCTGCTTCAATGAATGGGAGTGTTTAACTACTATGGCATTGACCATAATGTTCTCGTACGATCGGCCGGAAGACGTTAAAAAATGACACAACAGCTGATTCAGCCGGTAACGAATTTCCAATATCATAAAACATTCAGAATACAAAGGGAACTGCCTCTGCTTAATGGAGCCCCTAAATAAATGTGAATAGTTAAGTTTTATTCAAAATTGTTGAAAGCAAAGTTTCATATGTGTTCTCGTACGAATACTGAATAACAGACGGTCGGCCACACAAAAATAAAATACTGAAACGGTTCACTTTCTGTAAAAAATCCCGAAAATGACAGATATATAACGTATCATGATAACACTGTTAAAACTGTAAACTTGTGTTGTTTATAATATAAATTCAAGTTCTTCGTGTACATATTGTCAATATTTCATTTTATTACTTCAAAATAAAAATTTGGTGTAGAAAATTCAGGGGAGGCCCTGCCTCATAGGTAGTTACGGCCCTGCGAGCGGAGCGATGCGAAAAAATTTATTGACCCTTTTATGCAGAAAAATGTTTTTTTTTCGGTTTTCGGTCATAGGACGGTTAATAGAGGAGCTTTATATAAAACATTTATGAATGTAAAACTATTAATAAATCTTCTAAATAGAGTAATACATAAACAACACATATTTGTGATACAGAATTTACTCAAAATTGTCCAAAATCTGCTCTTCGGGTCTGGGCAGAAACAAACTTCTCTATAATTTAATTGTCAATATTCACACTGAAATCCCGATGAATATGCAGTAATGCTAGCAACTGTCGTTTTTCATTATTGATCGTATACAGTATTTATTTTCAACATACGGAGTACACTGATAGATCTCCATGGTAGCACTCGCGAGATGTTATAAACCAGCGTACGTGTTCGGCATCGAACGACCTCCCAATTGAATTCGTCAAAAATTACATGCCAGGTCAGTTTCGTATGTCTCGAACAATGTTGAGATTTGTTCGTTTGTTATATTTCTTGCAACACGATGAAGCAGATTCTGCAGTGGCGTAGCTTGCCTTCTGTTTATACCGAGGCAGGGGGTCAGGGGGGCGCAGCGCCCCTGAAGCTATAGAGGTTTTTACAATTTGAACAAGAAAAAATCGTAAAAAATATTTTCTGTTCAATGTTATTTCATCATAATAATGTTAATTATATGCCTTACTATCTATACTCAAAGCTATAAAAATAACAAAATACGTGAAGGTATCACATTAGACAACCAATGAAAAGTCAGTTTCCTGACTTGCTAGCAGTTACAGAAAGCAGGAACATACATGTATATATATTGACATACTGTTCCCAGCAGAAAGCTAGCTCAAATGCCTAATGGCTCCCAATATATTTCCAAGTCGTAGTACACTCTAATATAGTTGGCTGTACCTTACACGTCATATCACAAGAAATCATGACCTTTCTCGGTGGAAAGAAGAAACCTGTACAAAATGTTCAATACAGAAAAAACCCAAACGCAAATATTAAGGTTTATTTGTAATAAGTTTTGTGATGATCATTTATTTGGTCGTAGGTCACGAATCAACGAATTATAGATAATCACCACAAAATGACAGCTGGATTGAACAAACGAATTTCAGGATAAACTAGGAGAAAAACATATGCTACATGAAAAGTGTAGCACGGCACTTGTTTTAGTGGTGCATTCCTTCGAAGGTCTTGAAATTACATATTGAATGATTTTTAACTTTTTTTTTCATTCACGATGAACATGACAACCGGCGAATAACTAACATTTACTTTATTCTGAAGTCTTCATTATAAATGAACAGTATTTGTTTGATTTTTTTTATATATATAAAATGACAGTTTGTATTAACTAACAGACATATTTCTCTGGAATTAGTGATTCCTTTAAATATTTTAAATTCCCTGTTTGTGAAAACGTACTTACGTTACGCACGCTGTTCATACAACCTCTGGGATTTAAAACAGAATCTTCGAAATTCCATCGCAAAACCAAAAAAAAATGTCGACAAACACGTTCTAAGATGAAAATAAATTCAGAACATGTTTTTAATTATATTGTTTTAGCTCTTGGTCATATACTTAGTTATATCTAAAATATTTGACGATTTAAACAACAAAGTTATGCAAAAAAAAAACGGATGTCCAACGTTACATTTTTAAACAACTGTTTTAACTTTTATGTATAGTGATGCTATTTCTTATTCTCTGATCTTCCCGAAACTTGGCGGGAACAACGACGTGTGTTGGTTCTTTGTGACGTTAAAGCCGTTTTTTTTTGTCAAATTTCTTTTGACTCGGTGATAGCAGATTTAGCTGAAACGACGTTTTTCGTTGACTTAACGACAAAAAGTGAATTTTATGAGTGTATATAGAAGAAAATGTCTAAAAAAGGTAAGATAATAATAACATCTTCCGATAGAACAAATATTTGCCTCCTTGTTCGTGAGTTGAAAAATTGTAGATTTTAAAAAATCTTCTCTACGCAGTCGTTTTTCAACCGGTAGCCGTTTTGTCCAACTTGATATTTCATTTGTCAAAGCTCTAAATGTGTTTTTTTTGCCTAATATTTCAATAAGTTGTTAATAATTTATTAAAACAAAAGTTAGATACACGAAGAGAACAAAATCACAAGAATCTTTTTTCATTTACTACATATTTGAGTCTAAAAGTGATAAAATGATACGAACATTTACAAAACGGTAGCCATTTTGTCCCAACGTCGGAAAACGTCAAAAATCCGAAAAAGCTTATTTCCGACGTAACAAGTTTGTGCTCAATTTTTTTCAATTAAATGTTCCAGATAATTAAAACAAATCCTGTGTTGAAATTAAAAAAAAAAAAAAATATTGATGGTAGTCGGAAAAAGGAATGGTGCTTTCGGCCAAAAGAAAATAAACTTCATTTGTTTAAGCGATTTATTTAATAAAAGATAAAATGATAAAAAAAAATATCTCGTTACATGAACTATATTTTTTTTAGTTTTTGCATCTGGACCAGAAAAGGCTGCGTACTACAGGGATATAAAGCGACAAAAGGAAAATGAAAGACAACTAAAAAAATATGATAAGAATAAAGTCCTGTATAACGAGAAAAAACAACTATAACGACGCGAGAGGCGGACAGAAGAACCTTCAAGAGCAGCGTTAAGGAAACAGATTTATAGACGACAGATGAAGGACGAGTTTATTAAGGAAAAAGAAAAAAGAGTCGAAATGAGCAGAAAGAAAAAAGATTACCGCAATAATATGAAATTGAAACAGAATGAAATTGAAGGTGTAGATTTTGAAAACAATTTAACTGCATTTCAATCAAGAACACAAAAACACAGAGCACTGCAGAAGTTAAAAAATAGTTTACCGAAAACGCCAGAAAAGCGGGTAAATTTAATTTCGTCCTACTTAAGTGATACAAAGAGTCCAACAGTTGCATTGATTCATAAGTTTAAAAAATTCCAACAGTTGCATTGATTCATAAGTTTAAAAAAATTCCAACACCAGAAGATCTTAAGAGCATTAAAATGGCGGAAGCTGTTTTATCCGACATGAAGGACATTGTGAATGATACCAAACACAAAAGAACAAATGACGCAAGAGCAACGGTAAACATAATGAGTGCTGCAGTGAATGGTGAAAATGTTTAAAAATCTAGATGCAGAATACAGTTGTCCAAAAAACTCGGATTTAACGTCAGAAGAATGTCACAAGGTATGCTATGAATATAATTTTCTTCATTTGTAAACGAATATCAACCAAATTACAAAACTTTTCAATAAATGTATATAGATAGATAGATAAATAAGAACATATGGTATGAGTGCCAATGAGACTTCAAACAAAGATTTTTTTAAATTCAAATCAAGTTAAAAAAAAAGTAAATATGTTTGATCGACAAATAATTAGTAACTATTAGTAATTCCAAGTAATTATGAGTAATTTGATAGTAATCTGAAATGCAAGAAATTTTTCAATGTACCTTAAGTAATTCTTTTCGTAAATATCAAGCAATTTTTATCATATATACCAAGTAATTCTTTTAAAGCAGACTAAGTATTTCTATTTATTATAGTAAGTTATTCTGTCGTTTACGATTGTAATATTACAATAGTTTAAAATGGCTACCCGTAACGTGACAATAGCGTGTATTGTATAGACGAATATATCTGTCCTATGTATTACTTTGTTTTAATAAAAGTCCTTTTGTAGGGAAAAGAATAAGGACAAAAGTTTTGACAACAGAAGTCTCAGCATGGACATTCACATCAAGAAAAACAAGAAGTGACGCTTTATCTGAAGACATTAAACGAAAAATCTATGAATACTGGATATCTCCCGACAATTCGCGACCTACTTCAAACAAGAATGATATAAAACGCAAAAGATTAGGTTCTAAAGTATACACCAGTCACATGAAGCACGTGCTTGAAAAAACTCAGACGGAAGTCTATATTAGTTTCAAAGAAAAATACCCTGATTTGAAAATTTCACAGAGATTACTTGAACTGTTAAAGCCATATTTTGTTGTACCTGTACGTCCATGTGACCGAGAAACATGTTGTTGTAGGTATCATGTAGAGGCTAGATATCTATTTAAAAGTTGCATGGGTTTTCGAAAAAAAATCACACCATTATCTGAACATTTTCCAATTTTCACCCATCTTACTGACCTGACCAATCATACTTTGTGTCCAAAAACTGACGGGCAAGAATACCACCAATTGAAGTGTGTGGAGCGGAGGTGCGATGATTGTGGCGTGAACAAATTGCATTTATCGGAAGAAGAACTCTCCCTAACTGCAGAATCACCAAATGTTGAATGGATGCGCTATGAGTATGTTTTCGTTCCAACAAAAAGCGGAGAAAAGAAAAAGCTGTGCCTTGTTAAGATGAACACAAAACCGGGAGAAATGTTCAAGTACTTTCTTGAATTGATATCAAAGTTTTCAGCACACGTTTTTCGTGCAAAATGGCAAACAGAACAACTGAAATCAATTAAGAGCAACTTGAAAAAAAATGAAGCTATTTGCATTCATGACTTTTCTGAAAACTATTCGTGTAAAGATAAAATTGAAATCCAATCATGCTATTTTCAGAAAACGGAAGTTTCGATACATGTATCCGTGATTTATAGGCAATTCGTGGTTAAAAGACTTAAAAAAGATAATAACAGAGACAAAAATAACCAGCAACACAAAACAACCCGAATGAAACTTACAAATTCGACGTTAAAATTTCGAAAAATCCTCTTTGACGTCGCATTTTCAGTGTAACGTTAAGTTGTAGGAACATCGTTTGAATTTAAAATAGCGAGAATAAAACTTGAGAACCACAACATATAAATTATTTTCTGTGCACTATAATATATAAATGCATATTTTGTTTTGTTTAGTACCAAAGTCAATGAACATAGTCGTAGGGGAACATGTCAACGGTTATAAATGAAGGTTTGAATGCTTAGAATGGGATGATCAAATATTTATTTTTTAATCATTGTCGCCCATAATTTGATTTTCCTTTATTTTATAATTTAGCACCATTTTAAATCCATATTCTTTTAAATTTAAATTAATTTCAGGGCCGATTTCTGTTTTCTTAAAACTTCACCGAGGCCCTCATATACTAGAAATTATTCTGACACAAAATTAACTAATTGACCTAATTCAATGGTAAGTTGATTTGATCGGGTGACTCGTGAGTTGCATCCTCTTCTATTCTACTCACTGTTTTCGCTTGCAATGGGGTAGGACAAAACAAATCTGTTGTCGATTTCCTTTTACTCTGACAAACTTGAATTACAGAAAACTACCGTAAAGGGTATTTCCAAGTAGAGGAGGGAAAATTAATTCAAATGTTCCCATAAGTCTTGAATAATTCGTAAAGGGTATGAATCAATAACCGCGCCAACAAGACATAACAAATTGCTACATTATTGTTTAGTAGCCAGTTTGCTGCAATAATCATTTAAAAGAAAATACAGTGAAGGAAAATATTTTTTTTTACCGAGGCAACTGCCTCGGTTGCCTCAACGTAAGCTACACCCCTGCAGATACAGAAGAAGCGACTTTTTGATAATACTAGACGCGACTCCATTCTCCAGTTCCCTTATCATATGGTATATGAACGCAAAAAATAATGAGACTTTCCAATACTGTTTTTGGCGTTTTTGCAGGGTGATTGGCTCTGGTAGTCTATCGACCACATCGCCTCGGTATATTATCAATACAACGATATCTAAGGGTTCTGATAATTCTAATACCGATTGGTACATCTCATTCCAAACTGATGAGCCGTACACTGTAAAATGTGCTCCAAAAACTACATGTCTTAGACTGAGTATTACCAATTAAAATCTTGTAAAAGATACAAGTTACTGTCCGATTGTCATAATCTCCTTTTGAAACCAAATGCCGTTATTTAATGATATTTCATCAATTAAAAAGGTGACAACATAGGTGTTTCCTTTAACATTCAATCTATAAATTTTTATTTTACCTTTTTTTTTTGCATGCCGAATAACTGTGTGTTAGCGTTTAAGAAGCTACGCGCCTGACTGGGTAATTTGGCGACATGAGTGATACGGCTTCTTACGGTGAGATACGGTTTAAAACGGAAATGACACGGTTTTAGTACGCAACGACACGTGTCGGGGTATGTTCTGCGGATAAACAGCGGTTTGCTACGGTATAAGTAAGGGTTAGTACGAATGAGAAAGGTCTGAAACAGAATAGCACGAACCGCCATATTTTCTAAAAGCCGTAAATAATGTATACATTTGTACCTCCACGGCAAGACACAGAATACGTTGGACCCTGTAAGTAGGAAGTATTTATACAAAATCCTTATGTCAGTTTTTCGTGGACCTTCATATTCCTTATCTTGTCGTATTGTTGGTAGTAAACAGTAACAGACTGTCAGTACGGGGCGCCGAATGGGACTCTTTTGGTTTTGTACTCGAAATTCAATTTTGTACGGACAAAAGTGAGTATTGTTCAACAAAAATGAGTTCAGTTTAACAAAATGTGTAGCATACTACAAATTAAAAATTTGTTCATACAAAACTATCTTTCAGTGGACAAAAGATACTTTTGTCATGACAAAACTCATTTTTGTAACACCGACTTTACTGTTGTTACCTAATTTGAAAATTGGGCGACAAAAGTCAATTTTGTATAACTATCTACTGCAGTATTAGAATGCATACATCATGTCTGCATATATCATTTGTATTGTTTAAACGATGGCTTATTTCATCTGATTGACAAGATACATTCTGCTTTAGCTGGTTTTCAGATAACAAATCCACGAAATCGGTCATTGAATGTCCATATAATTCAGCTCATTGATTGGTCTAAAACACAGAACAAGAAAGGTTAGTGCAAATTTAAGTACCATTCCACCTAAGATTCATGCAAAGGGTGATTCACTGGTAGTTGCAAAATGTTTATTAAACGACCTAGATGGTTTTCTATTTTTTTATGGAAGTACAATCTCAAATATCAGTTTCATAACAGTAACATATAAGAAAAACCCCACTTCAGTTCTTAAATGACAGAAATAGATTTATCGGAATTCAAAGAACTCTCGCATTTTATCAAAACTGGGAATTCCCTCTGACGTGTTTCTAAATTTATAAAAATACTAAATATAAATACTGCTTAATTCTGAATTTCCGTGTTGTTTAAAACACGCATATAAGTCAAGGGAATTATCAAACATGAAGATTATGAAAAGAACATTATAGGAAAGTTGTTTAAGTTCAATTCCTTTGTTTGTTTTTACCTTTTAAAGCAATACAATCATAAGAATCTGAGATGTTCCTAAATGTTTAGAATAAAACAATTGACGTGAGGGCAATGCTCTGAGCCACCGGTATAAGTCTACAGATTGCTTGAAAGCAATCGTATCCCAAAAATCAGGTGAACAATTAAAACCGTTAAGTTTCTTCCAGGGAAAATAAGATCGAGTAAATAAAAGATAACACTTTTGTGCTAACCCTGTAGTCGGCAAGTTTATGAACTAAAAAACTCGGTGATTTTTATTTGCATTTCGTATCTGACATAATATAAAATCATTGTGTTGTTCTGTTACGTCTCACTCATGCAGATATTAACAGATCATATGTGTGTCGTTACCAACTTCAATGTCAGTTAATCCAGTATAATATTTAACATTATTTAATATGCTATAAAATATAAAAGATAAAGCTCCAGTTCTGTACGTTATGTCGTTACCAACTTCAATTGCAGTTAATTCAGCATAATATTTAAACGAAGACTTTAAACTAAGCTACATATTTAAGTAATACCAATTATTCGAAGACTTTAATCTAAGCTACATATTTAAGTAATACCAATTATTTGAAGACTTTAAACTAAGCTACATATTTAAGTAATACCAATTATTCGAAGACTTTAAACTAAGCTACATATTTAAGTAATACCAATTATTCGAAGACATTAAACTAAGCTACATATTTAAGTAATACCAATTATTCGAAGACTTTAAACTAAGCTACATATTTAAGTAATACCAATTATTCGAAGCAACCCGAATTTTCCTTTTTATGTCGACCGGAATTTATAATTTGCAGAATACTAAACTATTCGTTTTTGTCCCTGCACAACTTTAAATAAACTATTTATTAGGAGTAAAATAACATTGTAGCTTCAATTGAGAAAAGTTAATTTCTTTGAAAATTTTGAAAAACTTAGTATTCCTATATCTTTTATAATAATTTATAATTAGTGTCGGTATATCTTCCATGTTTTGTTAAAACTAGCATAAAAGAGTCGAAAATAAACTGACAACGACATGGCTAAAAAAGAAAAAGAGCGACTGACAAACAATATATCACAAAACACAACATAGGAAACAAAAGACTGAGCAACACGAACCCAACCAAAAAACTATAATATATTCATATGCTACCTAACAAACAAAATCATTATGAGAGAGGGAGAGATAAATAAGAATTTGTAAAATAATAGTCATTAATTAATTTTTCCCAATCCGGGGATACTCAATATAGGCAGGTTTAACATGATAACATACACATGAATACCTCGTGATCATGACTATTCCAAGTAGATACCAAAATAAACCAAACAAATATAAGATAAAGAAAGAAAACAACAAAAGAGCAAAGAAAAGTTAAACCTTAACATAGAAATGTTGCATTGTTTCTCTCTGGAAATAATAAAGAGGAGACAGGAATTTCAACTTATGAGAAAGATTGCTGAGAAAAGTGTGGTTGTTTAATTTGTGTTTTGCGCTAAATTGCTCTACGATGTATTTTCATTTCTTCCTGGATAACAGTAAAGAGTTAGAACTATTGAGATCTATTATCGATAACTATGCAGTTCTAACAAAACAATATATTAGCAGGTGCGCAGGATCACTGTATCTTTTCAGTAAAGGTAATGATGGAAAAATATAAACATCCAATTAAAGAAAATTAAAATACATTTCAAAGACTCATAATAAGTTAATGATAAAAGAAGGAGTACCAAAACTTAAGCTATCAAGGAAACACAAAATAATTAAAACAAATGATGTTTAAATTAATAGTGTATATCACGGATGCGGAGAGTATGAATTTCTGGCTTCAGTGGTTTAATATGGAAGCTATAAAAAAGAAAGGAGTCGATTACCCACCTAAATCTCTATATTACATAATCTGTGGTCTACTCAGACACATCAGAGACATGAACGTTAACGACAAAAACTTTCTGGGTAAAAAGGATGGTCGCTTTGCTATGTTTAGGCGTGTATTAGATGCCAAGATGAAAGATTTGCTGTCACAAGGGACTAGGAACAAAAACGCGCAAAGCCGATCCAATATCACACGAGGATGAAGAACTCTTGTGGGTTAATTGTTTTTTTGGAAAGAGTAGTGCTACAACTTTACAATACACCGTTTTCTTTTATAATTGCAAGTTATTTGGATTAAGAGGCCGCGACGAGCACAGAAATCTTGATTGTGATCAGTTTGTAATTGGTATTGATTCAACAGGAAAGTTTATTAGATTCATCGGGAGAAATAACAAGACATTTAAAGGTGGACTAGGACACATGCAATTAGCGAATAAAGATATAAAGCACTATCCACAGGGCGGCAAGTTGTTTAGTTTACATAAAATAAACACGGAAAACTGTTTCACAAAAATATTCTACGCGTGTATCCGTTTCATATACTTTTTTTTCAATTTAAATTTCATTCTGAAAAGAAATATTGTTTTTATATTTTATTCAACCCGATGTCCACAAAACAAAAAAAAATGACCGCCACGATATGACCAATAGTGCTGAAAGTGGCATTGAACACCAACAATCAATCAATCAATCACTTTGAAATCAAGATCACATACGAAATTATAATATACACGATAAGGTTTTCTGAATATACATGCACTGCTATAATTTGATTATTTGAATAAATTATTCTACGGATTATCAGTATTATATTCTTTTTAATATCATGTTATTCAACCCGGGTATTTCGACTTCAGTTTCCAATGAAAAATTAAAAAAAAACAACGAACCACTACTGTATAGCCAATAATGCTGAAAATGGCGTTAAACAGCAACAACTAATCAATCATTTAAAAACAAAAGCTCATATACGAAATTTTATAAATATTGAAAAATATTACTGCAACTGTTATAATTTTCTTTGATTCGAAGCAAGCGGAAACAAAACTCGATTTTTTTTACTTTGTAGGTCCAAGCTGCATAATTGCTTACTACGACGAGTACTTGAAAGATGTATGCTCCGGAACATTTGATTGAAAACCGCTCAACATAGATGGGAAAGATCGTTTCCGTTATGGAAAATCAGCACTTGGGAGTAAATAAGCTACACGGACTAATTCGCGAGATATGTCAAAAAGGTGGACTTTTAGGGAACTACACGAATCATTCCGGAAAACGCACTCGTGCAACCGCCATATACCATACAGGTATTGATGAACAAGAACTGGTCACCGCTCCACGGAATCAGTGAGAGCTTACAAAACTAGCAATGAGACCATTCAAAAAAATGTGTCAAAAATCTTGAACCCACCCGTTCTTTCGAGCGAAGATGAAAAAACAACTGTTTCAAATACAGGTTAATTGGATATCGAGTTTGCAAAGGTGATACGGGGTTCACAGGACACCATTCAGAAGGATGAAAGAGTTTGCAAATGTACTACATGGTTCACTGGACATTGTTCAGAAGGGCGACGGAGTTTGCATAGTGCTACAGGTTTCACTGGACATCGTTTAGAAGAAAGGCAAAGTTTGCAAAAATGCTACATGGTTCATTAGATATCGTTCAGAAGGGACGCAGAGTTTGCAAAGGTGCTACAGGGTTACAGAACATCGTTCAGAAGGAAGGCAGAGTTTGCAAAGGTACTACAGGGTTCACTGAATATTGTTCAGAGGGATGACAGAGTTTACATAGGTGCTGCAGGATTCACTTGACATTATCCAGAAGGATGAATTATATGAAAATATGTTTTATAGTTCACTTGATATATTCCAGAAGGAGGTGTGATAGTTTCAAAGGTCTGACATGGTTTACTGAACATTCGATTTACAAGGAGGGCAGTGATTTTTGTTTTGCTTCACTGAACATTGGTCAAAATGGAAAAAAGGGGTATAATTAACAAATGATCTGGACGAATAGACCCATTAGACGATTATAATGTACAGGTTTAAACAAAACTACCTATCAATTAGTTTTTACAAGCAGGGTAAATTTCGACAGCATTATGTTCAGATGCTGCATAATCCTGTTATGTTAATCAAGCCCACATGTAGCAAGTAATATCTTGAGTTGTTGGTTAAATTTCCTGAGAACAAAGGTTCCTATGTTTTAATAACAGACCACTGTTGCTTCTCATTTTCTTTCGGGTTCATTATTGTCGTAGATTTTGTTTTAACATGTTCTGAATTTATCCCAATTTTGATAATTACATGTAAGAAAAGTAAAAAAAAATCACATTGGATAGTCAGGAAAATATAATCAGGAATTTTTAATGCGAGATTATTAGGAAATATTCTGACTGGTTTACTTGTATGAACAGAAGTATAACAACCAATAATTTACTGATTGCGTATCTACATAACATAAGAAAATTATTTTTCTATACATTTATTTCCCAAGAAAGACTGCTAATGAAATTACACAAATTATATCAAATGATAGTTAAACCAATCACATAAGTCATTATACATATCATATAAGGTAAACTAAATGCTAAATTCTGTCAGTTATATGTACAATCATAGTGATAAAATCTGTCAGTTATCTAAACAATCATAGTGATCAAATTTGTCAGTTATCTGTACAATGATAGTGATAAAATATGTCAGTTATCTGTACAATGTCAGTGATAAAATATGTCAGTTATCTGTACAATGACAGTGATGAAATCTGTCAGTTAAATGTACAATGTCAGTTATAAAATATGTCAGTTATCTGTACAATCATAGTGATAAAATCTGTCAGTTATCTGTACAATTAAAGTGATAGAATTATATACAATGATAGTCCTGAAATCTGTCTATCGACCATTTTCGAGTTCACGCATTTCCGTCAAAAATTTTGGTTTTAGTTGACATCATTCGTATCGTCACTTCCTTCCCATGTTGAGCGATTGAACAAATATGATCCTATATATATTGCACAAATTGTTCGGCAAATTAAATTCTTATAATTGATTATCAGCACTGCTATCATTATGGAATTGTGATTAAAAACAACAAACATTATATTTAGTTAATCCTGCATAAAGACAATCCCAAAGATGATTGGTGAACTTGATAGTACAGGGCCCATGTCTGTAGTGACGTTTTGGATTTCAATGTATTACAAGTAAATTATAATTTCAAAGATTTTGTTACCAAAAATTACTTAAAATCTTTACTAGATTTTTCCATAGATACAAAGATTTAGTTTGCAAGTTTGGCTGTACCTGTAGAATACATATTTCAAAGGGAATAGCAAATCGTAAATTTTACGGTGA
The DNA here is from genome assembly GCA_019925275.1 of Mytilus edulis. Taxonomy (NCBI): domain Eukaryota; kingdom Metazoa; phylum Mollusca; class Bivalvia; order Mytilida; family Mytilidae; genus Mytilus; species Mytilus edulis. The sequence continues at coordinate 13,535,075 of CM034362.1, forward strand.
TGTTGTGAACCGAGCCAGGAAATTTAGATACGGTCCATGTAAACTTATCAATCCTTTAAATAACTTATTCTGAAAGGTTACCAATATCACATTGTAATTAAATCTTTGAATGTTGTTTTTATTGGTATAAATATTATCTTTTT